>ML792450.1:161409-223150 GCA_009831015.1 Picea engelmannii | reverse complement strand
CCCGAAAAAAAAAAATTAGACGGTTTTCGCTATTTTTAACAGTTCACTAAATTAATTCCAGATTAGAGATTTGGTAGCTACAGAATACCTAAAATATTGTATATATTGTATTGCGAATGGTGAAAATAATACAATGAAGAGTTGAGAGGTGCAACACCAAGGAAGGTTGGTTTTCTCTCGGTTTAGGGTTTCCAGCATAAATCTTTGTGTACTATGTGTATGAGCCATTGATTAATTTATGTTTTTCTTAAGAATCTGTAATCATTGTTTTACTTCAGAGGTTTAAAACTTACAACATTGACTTTCCTTCTGAATCTAATCACTTTTCTAGTGAATCCTTGGAATTTGGCATTGTTGAGGCTTTTCCTATAGACTCTATCATTGAACATGATGTTTTTGAAGATATCAAGGTTGATGGCACCTCTACCATAGTAAATTTTAATATCTCTCTCTTTCTAGATTTTCAAGATATGATCTTACTGCTATTATTTCTTGGGTGCAAGTTTTCTTGTCGGATTTTTGTTTTCTTGGGGATCATGTTTTCTACATTATTGGACTTGGTTAGGTATATTCTAGAGCTTAGGTTTAAATTTCCCCTTTCTTGCAATACACTAAACCTTAATTTTCCACTCAACTTTGTCATAGGGTCCACCACATTGGGAATCGGTTCTTTAGTCTCTTTTGCTTTCCTTTATACCCATCTAAAGGAAGATATTTCCTATAAGAAGCTACCCTAGTTTAGCACCCCTTGGTCATATGGAACCCATCCCAACTTTCCCTGATAGGATCAAGAGCCCTTGTAGCATGAGATTGCATTTTGTACCATTCTATTTTCTCATCTACTTCTATACATTCTCATGGGGGATCCCATAATTTTATTTGGATGTTTGTTTTTTCACATTGCTTTATGATGAATACTTCCATACATTGCTTGCCACTTTTTTCCTTTGTTTCACTTAATGCATGAAACTCATCACCATTTTAGGGGAGGCATGCACTACAATGTCACTTATTCGCCATTCTTTTGCTTCTTTTCCTACATACGATCTTATGTTTCCTTGATCTTGCGAACATGTTTTCTTGCGAGTCGACACCGCATCCTTGTATCTCTTTCATTCTTTATAATATGAAAAAATCCAAAAATAATCATAAACTATAAAAGAAAGGGGGGGGAGAAAGAGTCAAGATCTTAGATTAAATTAGAGTCTAAGAAGTTGTCCATATCACCCTTGAATGGAACACTTAAACATTGAGTCTTATCTCCACTATTGAGTTATAGAATTGATCCTTTGTGTGTGTCTTAATTGTTTCCTTGGTCCTCTAATTCTCTTTGAATCCCTCTCGATCGGTTATTCTTCCAATCTTTATGAGGTCTACATCCTTGGTCTCTTCAATGTTAGTTGTTTCCTAGGTCATTTATGTCCATACTCTTAGTCAAGGGAAGTCCTGATTTGAATTGCTACGTCAGCCATTACTCAAGCATCTTGACCTTGCATGTGTCATCCATTCCCCAAGTCAAGTTCAAAGTGTTCTAAGTACTTAATAAATGCTCGTGTTGTGTGCTAGTTGAAAAGTCACATCAATGTTTTTTTACTTACAGGTACTCCCCATTGAATATGACACCTTTTCTCTAGGGGATTGACCTAGTGATTTATATTAAACTAGAGCCTATTTTCATCATGGTAGGTTTCCTTGCACTTATTAGTAGACTTTCATCATTCGTTGTTGACTAAGTGATTTCTCCTATGTTTGACCTCAACATGTCTATCACATAGTCGGGATTCATACCCATACATTGGGTCACATTTCCATCAATGGTGAGACACCTCGCATCTGGTATAAAATATCCTTATTGGTCATTCATTAGATGATCTTCTAATTACCCTTTATTGGTTGTTCACTAGATGATCTTTCCCCTATGCAAATTTCAGTTTGCATGGTAGAAAGTTATACTCAGTGGTAACAACTTAAAATATGACATCCAAGAATTCAACATCATTACTCATCTCCATGATTCCCTCATTTCATTTGAAGGTATTCATCATTGCACTTCCTTTGATTGATCTAATCCTATTGAATCCAACTCATTTTCCCTGGGATTTTGATCTAGAGGCCTTTAGTATCTCGATACATACAAGGATTAGCAGCACTACATTTACATCATTGACCCTTGATTAAATAAGTTCTTTATTGTTTGACTTCAACTCATTTAATCTCATTTCAAGGAATTGTACTAGTACCTTGGTCCCCACTTTCATCATGAATGGGATACCTCATGTTTGGAAGTGATATACATTATTGATCACTGACTAAGCAATCGCTCCTATGTTCAACTTCATCACATTAACTCACATAGTGAGATACATACTTAGTGACAAGATTTTGCTTTAAAGATCTTAGGCATATTTTTGCACCTTCCATTGGTACCAGTGTATCTCATTAAGACTTACATTGGAAATAGTACTATTCAAACATTTTGAGAACAAGGGTGTTCTTGTTGGAAGATTGGTTGTTGTCATTGATGTCAACTCTAGTCATTGGTTTTGGACCGTAAGATTGATGAAGGTATTTGGACATGAAGGACAATGCACATGCAGACACAACACCCATGGATGGATAGTATACATCATCTTGTTTCCGATGGTAGGTGGCACGTCACGTGGATCCTCATGGTTAAGGAAAAATAATTTTTTGAAAATGACAAAGTGAATTGAAGAAGGAAGTACAGGTCGACCCTGAAGATAATTAAAGAAAAGAATTACAAAATAAGAAAGTGTTAGGTCGGCCCTAATGTTAAAAGGAAGTGACATAAAGAGTATAAATACATATCATTATACATTCATTTTATATACACAAGTCGAATTTCAAAAGAAATCTGAAGTAAAGAAGGCCGGATTTCAAGGGAGGATGAAGTCTTTTGGTGATGTGTTCTAAGGTATGTTATTTACAGGTCATCTTACCATTTTCGCTATAACTTTTTTTCTAGAACGATTCAGATGGTGAAATTGATCTAGTATTGAGAAGACATATCTAGGTACCTGTGGTAAAATTTTCAGCTCTTTATTCGCTATAATTTTGGAGATACACTCTGTGGAAGATTGGGTTTTTGACTAGTTCTGAAGCTAGTCATAAACAAGTGTTCCGAGTAAAACAGTCATAACTTATTCATAGAGAATCCAAATGAAGTGAGACCAATTTCATTGGAAAGAGTATGGGCTGCAGTTTCTTGTGTGCGAGTTTCAGAATTTGATATTAAATATTGAGCACGGGGAATTCTGTACAAGTTCAATCTCCTGAATAAACCATAATTGAATAAGGTCTACAATTCTCTCTATAACTTCTTTTGGGGGAGGATTCAAGGAGTGAAACTTGGAAGAGTTTCAAAGAATATATTGAGTAATATTATCTATAGGATCAGAGTATTCCAAGAATTGAATAATTGCAGAAGTTGAAGAAGTCTCAAGAAACATCATCAGGTTCTATGTGATGGTTGGTTGATGGTGATGATTTAATGTAAATTTTTAGTATCTCTCATATATTCTTGGGTGGAAGGAAGGGGAAAGGATGGAGAGGTCAAACCTCTCTTGATATTAGAGGATTGTATCCTCCTCTTGGAGGTTTATCCCTCCCTTTATATTTGGAAGTTGTAGCTAGCTTTGGAATTCATTACTTCCCTTGAACAATAACTATTGATTATTTCTCATATATTGTGCATGGTGTATTGTGGTGTATTGGTGTAACTCTTATACTATTGTTCATTGCCCATTAGATATAATTGAATGGTTTAAGTATAAGTTGAAATTTGTTTTAAATGTTACTTGATACTGATTCACCCCCCTCTCAGTATCAACAATTGGTATCAGAGCAGGTTGCCTTCAAAACAGTTTAACCACTGGAAGGAAAATCCTGAGCAAAGATGGATGACCATGAGCACATTTCAAATGGGATTCAAAAATTTGATGGAAGAAATTATGCATACTAGAGTGATAGAGTGAAAACTTACCTAACATCTTTGGGAGTATACATTTGGTACTCAGTTGTAAATGGCTATGTAATCCCAAATAATGCTCCAACCGACCCAAATGAGAAGAAGCTTATGAGTTGTAATTCAAAAGTCAGACATGTTATTCTAGGAGCATTGGCACCAACCATTGCTAGCAAAGTGATGGGTTGCAACACTGCTAAAGAGGTATGGGACAAACTCAAGAGTCTCTATGAAGGTGATCCAAAAGTTAAGCAGGTCAAGCTTCAACGACATAGAGCATAATTTGAAAATTTGAAGATGAATGAAAAGGAAGATATTGCAACCTATTTTCTTAGAGTTGATGAAGTTGTTAATGCTATCAGAGGATTAGGTGAAGGGCTCGATGAATCCTTGGTTGTACAAAAAGTGTTGAGATCACTTCTCTTAAAATATGATGCTAAGGTCTCCGCCATTGAAGAAACTAGGGACTTGACCAAAATGACAATGGATGAATTACAATGAAGCAGCCTTTAAAGCCATAAAGAAAACAAAAGACAAGGATAACGACCTTGATGAAGAAATAACAAATTTTGTAAGAAGGTTCTAGAAGGGAAGTGGAAGATACAAAGGTAAGTCTCCTCTCAAATGCTTTAACTGTGGTAGAATAGGACATATTGTTGAAAACTGCTACTATAAAAAGAAAAGTCTCAACAATAAAAAGAGCTTCTACTCCAAGGATGATGACATCTCAGATGAGAGTGATGAAGAAGATAATGATGGAGGAGAAGTCATCTTCATAACCCAAGAAACCCAGGATGATGATCACAAGAATTCTAAAGAAGAAGAAATCATTTCTGAAGAAGATTCAGATGAAGAAACCAACCTTGATTCCTTTTGAGGATACAAAGACAATGTAGAGAGTGAACAAGAAGATGAGAATCTTGAAAAGTTTAAGCATGTTGAAACTGAAAATAGCAAGCTTACAAACACAAACATAATACTAAAAAGTGAATTGAGTAGTTGTGAAGAAGAGAATTACAAGCTTGAAAAGACCATTGATAGCTTGAAGGAACAATTAGAAGA
This sequence comes from Picea engelmannii, assembly GCA_009831015.1. Lineage (NCBI taxonomy): Eukaryota > Viridiplantae > Streptophyta > Pinopsida > Pinales > Pinaceae > Picea > Picea engelmannii. The sequence continues at coordinate 218,103 of ML792450.1, read as the reverse complement.
TTATGAGAAAATGAAAGCAGAATTGGATCACACAAAAGGGGAGCTACTATTGACAATAGAAAAGTTGAAGAAGTTCGAAAAAAACACTAAAAAATTAGATGAGATCCTTAGCAGTGAAAGATCTCCAAACGACAAGACATGACTATGATACAATGACAGTTTGAAGACAACAAAACAAAAAAAGGAATATGAAAATGATGAAACCAACACTCCAGAACAAGTTGAACAACAAGATAGAAGACTAGAATTCAGAAGAAATGAGACACCAAGAAGATCATCTCTCATCATGTATGAAAACAATCATTATGAAGGAAACTACAAAAGAATAGATCATGAACCCAGATGGACCACACCACAAAGAAGATCACTTACTCCCAGTTATCGAAATTTCTTTCTTGGACATTGTTATACTTGTGGAAATTTTGGACACAAAGCAATCAATTGTAGAATCAATGAAAGGAATAACTACGCAAGCTACATGAATGGTGAAAATAGTAAATATGGAAATGTTCGTAGACCTGTCAACAGAAATTATAATCCATTTGACCCATTAATGGATCAAAATATTGTATGTTACAAGTGCAATAATCTTGGTCACAAAGCACGAGATTGCAGAGAGATGAAGAAAGATAATCATATGCCAAATGTTTGTATACCAACTACAACATGGAAAAGGAAAGAAATTCCACACAATGAAAATTGTCGAATAGCATTGGTCACTAAAGAATTCAAAGAAGAATATCAATGGTTCATAGACAGTGGGTGCTCATCTCATATGACCGGAGATCAAAGCAAATTTGTTAGCTTGAAGAAAAAGGGTGGAAATGTTGCATTTGGAGATGACTCATCTACCAAAACACTTGGAAAGGGAACTGTAAAGCTTGGAAGTGAAAATGTAAAAGCAGGAAAAGTCCCATTGGTTGAAGATCTGAAGCATAATCTCCTCAGTGTCAGCAAACTATGTGATCAAGGATACACTTTTACGTTCGACTCCGAAAATGTAAAATCAGAGAAAATAATTCATGAATATTGGTTGCAACTACAACAAGAAGACCGAACAACATATACATCCTAGACATGAAGAAGAGAGAGAAGACAAAAGCCATAGAAAAGGATTCCAAGGAAGAAAATGTCCCAAAGACCAAAAATAAGGATGAAATATTATTGAATGTCACATGTTCAGGGGGAGCAGCCCTGAAGAAGAGAGTTACCTTTTGTCATTAAACTCAGGAGGAGCAGCCCTACCCTTTGCCATTGATATCAAAGGGGTAGAGAAATTGGGATCATGATGATAGGGGGAGCATGAGTGTTGCCATCAATGACAAAGGGGAAGAATTTTGGAATATTTGTTTTTGTCATTGATGTCAACCCTAGTCATTGGTTTTGGACCGCAAGATTGATGAAAGTATTTGGACATGAAGGACAGTGCACATGCATACACAACACCCATGGATGGATAATATATATCATGTTGTTTCCGGTGGTAGGTGGCACGTCACGTGAATCCTCATGGTTGAGGATAAATAAATTTTTGAAGATGACAAAGTGAATTGAAGAAGCAAATATAGGTAGGCCCTGAAGATAATTAAAGAAAAGAATTACAAAATAAGAAAGTGTCAGGTCGGCCCTAATGCTAAAAGGAAGTGACATAAAGAGTATAAATACATATCATTATACATTCATTTTATATACACAAGTCGAATTTCAGAGGAAATCTAAAGTAAAGAAGATCAGATTTCAAGGGAGGATGAAGTCTTTTGGTGATGTGTTCTAAAGTATGTTATTTACATGCATCTTACCATTTTCTCTATAATTTTTTTTCTAGAACGATTCAGATGGTGAAATTGATATGGTATTGAGAAGACATATCTAGGTACCTGTGGTAAAAATTTCAACTCTTTATTCGCTACAATTTTAGAGATACACTCTGTGGAAGATAGGATTTTTGACTAGTTCTAAAGCTAGTCATAAACAGGTGTTCCGGGTAAAACAATCATAACTTCTTCATCGAGAATCCAAATGAAGTGAGACCAATTTCATGGGAAAGAGTATGGGCTGTAGTTTTTTTTGTGCAAGTTTCAGAATCTGATGTTAAATATTGAGCGTGGGGAATTATGTACAAGTTTGATCTCCTGAATAAACCGGAATTGAATAAGGTCTACAATTCTCTCTATAACTTCTTTTTGGGCAGGATTCAAGGAGTGAAACTTGGAGGAGTTTCAGAGAATACATTGAGTAATATTATCTACAGGATCAAAGTATTCCAAAAATTGAAGAATTGCAGAAGTTGAAGAAGTCTCAGGAAGCAATATCAGGTTCTATGTGATGGTTGGTTGATGGTGATGATTTAATGTAAAGTTTTATTATCTCCCATATATTCTTGGGTGGAAGGAAGGGGCAAGGATGGAGAGGTCAACCCTCTCTTGATATTGGAGGATTGTATCTTCCTCTTGGAGGTTTATCCCTCCCTTTATATTTAGAAGTTGTAGCTACCTTTGGAAGTCATTACTTCCCTTGAACAATAACTATTGATTATTTCTCATACATTGTGCATGGCGTATTGTAGTGTATTGGTGTAACTCTTATACTATTGTTCATTTCTCATTGGATATAATTGAATGGTTTAAGTATAAGTTGAAAAAAAAATTAAATTTACTTGATATTGATTCACCCCCCTCTCAGTATCAACAGTTCTAGCCTATAATTCTTGGTCTCCTCACCAATATGTACTTACATGGATCCATTGTATATCTATTTGTGGCCGTGATCTCACTTTTCTATATCACATGGATCTAGAGTGTACTTGATTTGGTGGCCATGCTTATCTCTCACCTCATCATGAGTATGGTCATTGCGGGAAAGAGATTTTTCTTATAAACACTAATCATCATTGTGTTTCACAGATGTTTTTCTTGTCTCTGGCTTGTTGCCAACTTCCCACTTGGTTCTCCGAAGATCACTTATGAAAAATAAAAATGGATAATGTATTTCAGCCATCCACTTATCTACTACTATCACATATTAAAGGGCATCTATTAGCACCTTGATTTGGTCACCCCTATACCAAGTCAAGTGTTTTGTTGAATATGCATGCATACATACCTCTACATTGCAAATTATAACTAATACATTGCTCATGAGCAAGTTCAATTACCAAAATTATCATTTTCAAGGTCCCTAGCTCAACTTTGTGAGCATTTGACACCTTGGGCCGCTAGTTCTCTTCATAAAACATGCACTCATGATGGCTAGGGCATTTCTTTAACCTAACATCAATGCCCATCATCCTAAAAACCCCCAAAAATATTAAATTTCTAGGAAAAGTGGGTTTTGTGCTAGTGTCATACGATTGTGGCAAGTGTCATCATCCTAACAACGATGTCAAGATTTGATCCACCCTGAAAACCCTAATTTATCCATATAAATTAGAGGTTTGAAGGTGGAAACGGGGACCTTCTCTCTCCATTAGGATTACTCTGTAAATATCCTTATTTATTTAGAGCTAGAGTTTGTGAGCATCCGCTTTTATTCATGTTTATGCAATGGATGTGCTACACATTTTGATGGAGGATTAGAGTTCGAAGAGGGTAAGTGGGAATGAACCCAAGTTCAAGGTATGAAGGTCATCATAAGTGTAGTAGGTATATGATATTGCAACTAGATTTTAATATATTAGACTTTTTGGAGTTGAATTGTGTTTTAGTTTTAAAATAACCCAACATTTCGAGTGGACAATCCACCCATCTTTAAGGGATCCAAATAAAGCTTTAGTAAAATAAAAATGAATTAACCTTTGAATGAAATAAATATTATCCAACTAAAGCTCTAGTAAGGTAAAAACCAGTAAACCTTTGAATGAAATAAATAGGAAGCGATTTGAATTAACTATTAAGAAATAAAAATAAAATATTAAAAAAAAGATCACATGAATTATATATATTTAAGAAATTAGAAACTTGGTCAAAATACTTAAATTAATATTATCATGATTACTAAAATGATTTAATTACTTAAATTAATATCATTACTAACATGATTACCAAAAGTGAGGGAAAATGTGTAATAACTGTGAAGAGGAAAAAAAAAAGTTAATAAAGATAAAATACGGAGATATGTGTTGAGTAACATGAACTTAAGCTTCAAGAGCAATGATTAAGAAATTAAAGAAAATAACTATAAAGAGGTATAGGTGAAAATTGTTTTGCAAAGTTTATGTGTAAATAATTTTATAGGGAAACAAATTGGAATAAGTTAACTAGCGAATATAAATGAAACGAATAAAACTTATGTGTAAATAATTTTATAGGGAAACAAATTGGAATAAGTTAACTAGCGAATATAAATGAAATAAATAGGTCCAGCAATGAGAAAAGAGGATAAGTTTAGGTGTTGATTTAAAGGAGGATCAAAGAATATAATGATAAATAAAATATAATGTAATAGATATTAAATACATGAGGGGAGACAATGGAGAAAGAGAAGAATGAGAAGATTAGAAAAAAAAATGAGAAATAAAGAAGGAAATAAGTGAGAGGTCATGATTAGAAGAAAGGTCTATAATGATAGATAATAGGCTTTCATAAAAGGTTAAATTTATAGTCATCTTCTCTATTAAAATTGTTTTGATGTTTTTCAATTTCTAAGGCTTCCTTAATATATGAGATGAGTAATGAAGCATTAATGCTAAGATTTTGGCTTGGTTAAAGCAAATGAGGTGTTTGGTATTATAGGAGTGCTCAATGATAACTGACTTAGTAAAGCTATTATGTAGTGTATTAGTTATATGTTCATATGTTTGGTCAATTTAAAATTAGTCATAAAATTTGAAAAACACCTTAAGTGAACATTTCATCAAATTTATCTTTAACACTTTTAAATAATTGCTTTAAAGTTTTATGAAATTTACGCAAAACCTCAATATTTATTTTAACTAAAATCTTAAAATGTGATCAATAAATCCTTAAATGTAAAGGAGTAAAATTCTTTAATACTCCTTTAAATCATGATATTCTTTGATCCTCCTTTAAATCAACACCTGAAATTGTCCTTTTCTCATTCGTAAAACCTATTCACCTAAGATATATATATTAGTTAGCTTATTCCAAAAGAATTCCCTATTAAAAACATAAGCCTTGTATTTTTTTTTGTTTTAGTTTAGAAGTTACAACCAATTATCCCATCCTTAAGGATAAGGCTGTGCTGTTTTCTTGCTCTCTACTATATCCTATAAATTTGGAGATTAGCTTAATTTGTTGAAACAAATTTGTTGAATTAGGAGATAACAATAAACGAATTAGTTTTAGGAGGATTGCTTAAATATATATGTCTCAGAAGCAGATGGTGAGCAAGAGAGTTCAAGCCCTCTTCGGACTATTGGTTGTATTTTCCTATTTTTTGAGCAATATAATGTGTTGTCATTGTCTCTTTCCGTCACCTTAAGGGTTTTACCACGTAAATCTATGTCTCCTCTATATGATTATTATGTTACTATGTGTTGTGCATTCTTTCTTTCCTTCTTTGTTGTGTGTTTGTTGTGTGTTGAAATATTCGTAGTTCATGGACCCAACAAGTGGTATCAGAGCGTAGGGAACTTGTTTCCGGATCTAGGCCGCTAAAGGAAAGTGTTGCCCGATCTGGTGGAGGTTGCAGAGATGAGAAATCCACGAACTAGTCAAGCCTATTTGACGGGAAGACTATTCCAGTGAGAGATCAGAGCTGAGAGTGGTCTTATGCTCGGGAGAGAAATGCATGGATTAGAGTGGATCTGCAAATCAGTTGTTTAGATTTATGCGGAGAGAGTGCTTTGGTTTCATCAAAGATTTGATGGATCTGTTGTTCGATGTGATCTATCTGCATAGATCTTTTGTGAGAATAAACGGATGACAGAAGGAAGGAATGCCCAGCCTAATGACAGGCCATGAAGGAGAAGAGCCCGCAGAGGAAAAGAGAGAGCCTGTGAGAGAGGGTCGTCGCCGTCACCAAGAAAATGAAGGAATCCATCGTGCTGAAAAGGGACATGTTGATGGAAGCCGATGGCACACCTTGTTTTTGAAGAATTTAGGTGGAGGCCGCAACAGCCTATGGGGCATGTTATGGAAGATGTCGCAGAGAAGGATCTGGGGCTAGCTGCAAAAGAGAGTCTCGTTGTTGCACCTCCGAGATGAGATGTCCACGGTGAAGGACGCATGTCAGCCTATTGCTCGGAATAACTGTCACACTGTGTTGTCTGTACCAATGAGTTTGAAGTCAAGGAGAGGCGAGAGAGCCTTGATGAGCCATCTGCACAGGTATCGTGATGCAGAGTCGTGGAGGAGGTTTTTCCATGAAATGAAGGTGGAGGAGGACTCTCGTTGGAGCCTAGAGAAAAATAAGTTGTTTGAGAATGCACTGGCGAAGTTCGACAAAGATACGCCGGATCGATGGGAGAACATGACGACCTGCCTGTTGGGGAAAAATCCGGCAAAGGTGAGGAGTCACTACGAACTTCTTGTCGAGGCCATGGAAATGGAAGCTAGGCTTGTCCAAATTTGCAGTTCCCAGGTCACAGGTTTGAATCCTCGCAGGAGCATGCCATGGCTATTCTGTGCTTCTTCTTATAGTGGCAATGTCTGTTCGATAGTCTGTGCATGATAATGGGGGAGGGGGTGTCGGTTAGGGTCCTTACTCTTCGGTTTCCTCGGGGCTGTCGCAACGCTCGTATGGGAGTTGTGTATGAGACTGCCAAGAGTGGCGTGGGAATGGCTTCATGGGTGTGACGAGGCCAAAGCCTCCATTATCGAAGGCAAAGGAGAAAATCGCGGCGATCTTCTTTGAGCCAAGCGTAAAGGGACTGGACCTTTGCAACGCCATCCGCGAGGGCATAGACTAGGTGTGCCTCTGGAAGATTGGCCTCTGGCAGTGTGACGTGGAATACGGTGAGGAGATTAGCCACAAGATTGAAGTGTCTTGTCAGAAAATGATGAAATAATGTTGCTTGCCTTGTTGCCTGGTTCAGAGCTTGGACGTGAGCAAGCCATCAAGGCTTTGGAAACTCTGTTGCTTCTACTCGATTCTTCTTGCAAGATGAGTTCAATGTGACAATTGTATCATTGGCTTCATGTTTTTCGTCCAACAGTTGGCTTGTCTCTTTTCTATTATTGCATGTATTGTAGGCAGCGATGAACTTCAAATTGCCTCAAATTTGTTAAATTGTTTGTCAGATGGTGTTTATTGTACGGTTTGTGCATGTATGCAGACACAACACAAAGTTGAAATTGACAAGCGTGATGGCAAGTTTGGACCAATTGAAAGGGTGATGCAAGCGGTGACAAGCACAGATCTGATGGATCGATTTTCATTGGTAATGGCTTGGCAAAGCAAGATGTGTCAGGAACCAGTAGTGAAATGGCATTGGAGTGACGGTAAAGTCATTGTAACATTGAATTATTTTTATTTATTTTGGAGTTGTAAGCAATTATATGTAAATGGACATATGATTATAAAACCTAGAAAGGCATGCGTACCCCTGATAAAGTCTAGACGTAGGCCTAGGTGATAGGAGGGTATTTGTCTCATGAGATTACATGTAATGTAACCTATTTAAAGGCTTGGTGAAACTCCATTGTAAATGGGCCTGGTGGTAAGTGACGAATGCTTACTTGGCTGACTTGGTCGGATTTGGTTAAGTGAATGTTCATGTCAAGGTGGAGCGTTGAGACTCTATTGTAAGGTGCCTGGAGATGAGTAGTGAAGGCTCATTTCGCAGTCTTGGCCGGATTGGGCTAAGGTTTTCAAATGTTATATTCGAGGTGGAACACTGAAGGTGTTCAGGATCGCAACAAAAGATTTGTTTGCAAGCTCAAGAATTCATTGTATGGCCCGCAATGCGCATCCAGGAAATTTGTACAAGTTGATTCTTTCATAGTGAGCCAAGTTTTATAAGAAGTGAGCGTAACCATTGTATTTATGGTACTCACTATCTTGGTGTCTAGATTGTTGACGATATGCTTGTAACAAGCAGTAGCATGGTTAAGATCAGCAGGTTGGCTCAGTTGACTTGGACGTTCGAGATGAAGGATCTGGGAGCAGCAAAACAATCTTGGGCATGGAAATACACAGAGACGGGATTGATGGTAAGTTTTGGGTTATCACAACTAGAGTACATGGTATGATACTGAGGAAATTCGGTATGAATGATGTGAAACTAACAAAAAAAAAAATTATAAGCTTTCTTCAGGTTTATGTCCAAGTAATGAAGAAGAAAAGGGTTATATGTCTCGTGTATGGTATGCTAGTAGAAAAATTGATGAATGCGATGAAAGGATCAGATATTTCACATGCAATTGGTGTTTTCAGTGGTCACATGACAAATCCAAGTGGAGCAGTGAAATGGGTGCTTCGGTTTTGGAAGCACTAGTATCACCTATCTTTAGCTTGCAAGAAGGTGATGAATGGACAATGGCATGGTATCAAGTAAATTGTTTGTGAAGGTGGAGATTGTTAGAAGTGACAACCAATTATCCCATCCTTGAGGATAAGGCGGTTTTCTTGCTCTCTACCAGATCCTATAAATTTGGAGATTAACTCAATTTGTTGAAACAAAATGGTTGAATTAGGAGGCAACAATAAATGAATTAGTTTTAGGAGGATTGCTTAAATATGTATGCGTGAGAAGCAAATGGTGAGCAAGGGGCTTCAAGCCCTCTCCAAGTTGTTGGTCCTGTTCTTTGAGCAATATAATGCATTGCCATTGTCCCATGGATGTTTCCCTCACCTTGAGGGTTTTACCACGTAAATCTATGTCTCCTTTCTATGATTATTATGTTACTATGTGTTGTGCATTCTTTTTTTCATTCTTTGTTGTGTGTTAAGATCTTTGTGGGTTTATGGACCCAACAGTTTTACCCTATATTCTTTTATAGTTATTTTTCTATTAGTTAACTTATTCTAAAAAAGTTTCCTATTAAAAACATAAGCTTTGTTTTGTTTTTTTACCCTATATCCTTTTATAGTTATTTTTCTTTAATTTCTCAATCATTAATCATTACCTTTTATAGTTATTTTTCTTTAATTTCTGAATCATTAATCATTACTGAGAAGATTAAATTCATATTATTATAACCTACATCCCCTTATTTAGCTTAGTTAACCTTTTTTACTCTTCATAATTACACATTGATCCTCCATTTTACTAATCATATTAGTAATATTAATTTAAATATTTTGACCCAATCTTATTTCTTTGATATTTTTTAAAATATTTTATTATTTTATTGTTATTTTTTAACACTTAATTCATATTAAGTCTTATTTATTTCATTTAAGAGTTGTTTTTTTTAATTACATCTTTTGATGATGGATGGAACGTTTTCAACTCTAAAATCACAATTATAGTTAATTATAAAAACTTATATACCCAAATACACTTTAATATGTAAATGAAGATCGCTCCTCAAATATTTGAAATATTTGTGATTGGGCTATGAATTTAAATGTTTCTTTGATGTTTAAGTTCATTATACAGACTTCATCTTCAATCCCCAATTATAATTAATTATAAAAACTTACATACTTAAATACACTTTAATATGTAAATGAAGATCGCTCCTCAAATATTTGTGATTGGGCTATGAATTTAAATGTTTCTTTGATGTTTAAGTTCATTATTATATAGAATTCATCTTCAATCCCTATTGTACTTTGATATCAATTTTTAAGTTTGTTTAAGTTCATTATTATATAGAATTCATCTTCAATCCCTATTGTACTTTGATATCAATTTTTAAGTTCAACTCAGAAATTTAGGTTTATGAAACGAGAAAGATTACTGGTGCGGTTTTTGTATGATGTGAAAGTGAGGCTAAGATTTTTGAGTTCAACTCATAGATTTGTGTTTATGAAACAAGGTTTTATTGACATAGAGTAGTGGTGCGGTTGTTGTTTTAAGTATGTGAAAATGAGACTAATATTCTAGTGTGTTGGATGTTGCTCCTCTTCCTGTTTGGATAACTACCAGGCTGAGAGAAGATCGTCTAGAGCGAATCCAGGCTCATGTTGCTCTTTCTCTTCTTTGGTTAACTACCACGTTGAAGCAAAGATCGTCTAGAGCGAATCGAGGCTCATGTTGCTCCTCCTTCTGTTTGGGCAACTACCACGCTGAAGCCAAGATCGTTTAGAGCGAATCCAGGCTCATGTTGGGAGGGCCCAGGAAGATGAGTGAAGAGTGTTTTTTTTGTGTGGAGTTTTTTTTTCGTGTGTAATGAGTGTTATAGAGTGAAATCGTTGCTACTAGTCAAAAGAGGTAAGTGGAGGGGTTTTACCGGACACAATCCAGCATGGCCCTCACACTAAACACAAGACAAGTAGGAGTTAATTTCTCCAAGACAAAGTCACAGAAGGAGAGAGCCCAAGAGGTAGCTTTTAATAAGACAATGCATGGGAGGGGTTGAGAGTGAGAGCCATTCAAGGGGAAATTAACTATCCCATGGGGTGTCCAGGCTAAACTGAGTCTCGCACAATCCGGGTGACAGCATCCCACTTTTGAGCAAATGATTCTTTCATCCAACATTAGAGCTGGCCATGGTCATGGCCATTGCCCAGGCTCAGCTCAGCTTGAAATAAAAAAGAATGCAAAGGTGTATGGAGACACTTGCAAATAAGGTTCTGAAGTTTATTTTTATAGAAGAAGAGGTACTGTTATCTGCAGTGGCCAATCAGTTTGGGCTTTTAAGACAATCTATGTAACTGCTTAATGTATATGGACGGCTACTGTTCTTCTCAATACAACTGATAATGAAAATGTACATGGCACTTTCACCCAATACAACTGATAATGAAAATGTACATGGCACTTTCACCCAATACAACTGATAATGAAAATGTACATGGCTCTTTCACCCACATAGTTCGAAATAAAACAAAATTTAAAAAGGAAAACAAAATTGATTAAATAAAAGCTTCGAAAATAATTTACCTGTAGCAACACCACAGCTTAGAATACAAACTTTATCAAGAGGAGCCTGGGGATTAATTTTGGCAACACAACCAACATGCACAACAGTGTACTCGCTGAAAGTCGATGTACCAAGGAAGTGGTAAATCGGCTTCCCATCGATAGAAAACCTTGACTTTCCATCGCTTATCATAACCCCTCTCCCAGTATTAATTCTTAGCAGATCACACATGTTGCTATCTTCTGACTTGCAGTGTCTGCATTCTTTGCATTCTCCAGTAAATACAGGGAGCACACTGTCACCCTCCTTGAGTTCAGTTACCCCTTCTCCAACACTCTCAACAATTCTGTACCAACCATTGCCACAATTGGCCAGCAATTAATCATAAGGAAAATTTCCCCATGAAATACTACATGCCTAATTGAATAATTATTTTGAATACAGACTTTCATGAGCAAGAACAGAGTGGATACCCAGCTGCTTCATGTCCAAAGATGCGGGGAAAGAGAGGAGTTTGACCCTGCAACCAAAGTAGTAATAGAGATTTCATTACCAATAAAAATTTAATTGCACTCAAAGAAGTTAGAAGTTAGTGTTCCATGGGGATGTCTATATATAACATTAACAAAACCCTATTTGGAAGGGTTAAAACAATCCAAGTGAAGACCACTAAGATGGATCTAAACTAATATAAATCCATCCATCTTGACCCCTTCATTTACTTTAAATAAATTAATATAAATTTAAAGAAGTTAGAAGTTAGTGCTCCATGGGGATGTCTGTATATAACATTAACAAAACCCTATTTGGAAGGGTTAAAACTTAAAACAATCCAAGTGAAAACCACTGAGATGGATCTAAACTAATATAAATCCATCCATCTTGACCCCTTCATTTACTTTAAATAAATTAATATAAATTTATTTTAACATCTTAAAGCTGGATCTATGACCAATAAATTAATATAAATTTATCTTAACATCTTAAAGCTGGATCTATGACCAATACAGAGGGATTTAAAAAGATAGATACAAACCTCAATACTTGAATTAATATAAATTTATCTTAACATCTCAAAGCAGGATCTATGACCAATACAGAGGGATTTTAAAAGGTAGATGCAAACCTCGAGAGTCAATACTTTCAAGTTTTTTATCTTTCACTGAAAGAGGGATCTATGACCAATACAGAGGGATTTAAGAAGATACAGTTTTTAAACTTTCCAGTTTGTTTTTATCTATTGCGTATAGTTTACCTTTGCTTCCCAGAAAACAATGTCCGTGCGACACAAGGCAGCATAATGCACTTTGATCCTGACTTCCATTGCCTGTGGAGGTGCCACTTCCACTTCTTCAATCTTCAGAGGCTGCCCCGGTCCCCAGGCAACAGCAGCTACAACAAAAATAAATTAAAAAATATCAGAGTTAACATGGTAGCAAAATTTCATTAACTTTACAACTTAGATAGTATAAATTATACTTCTTTTGACTTGGCTATTTAAGGATATGGAGGAAGCTCGGTAATCTTTTAACTATTATGTTAGTAAGAGGTACTAGTTTCCATTCTTTATGTGAAATGATTATTTATGTGAAATGATTATTTTAAGGATATGGAGGAAGATTATGACTCTGCATAAGTAACCAATCAACTATTATGTTTGTATGAGACATCATTATCCATTCTCTATGGGTAATGGGTTTTTTAAGAATATGGAAGAAGCTTACCACTCTATAGGTAATCAACCAACCATTATGTTAATAGGAGACACCACTATGACTCTCTATGAGTAACCAACCAACCATTATGTTACTATAAGGCATCATTATCCATTCTCTATTTGTAATGGGTATTTTAAGGACATAGAGGAAGCTTACCACTCTATAGGTAACCAACCAACTATTATGTCAATATGAGGCACCACTACTTGGTTGACCAACCAACCATTAAACAAGGAGGAGGCACCACTAATCATTCTCTATATGTAATGGGTATTTTTAAGATATGGAGGAAGCTTACTACTCTTTATAAATAACTGACTAACCAGTATATTAGTAGGAGGTACCATTGTCCATTATTTGTTGCTAACATACCAACCATTAAACAAAGAGAATGATCCAGGTGGATACTAGTGACCACCCACCTATTCCACTAATTCAGAATGGTTCCATATCTTGGCAGTTTTTCTACAGTTTTTCAGGTCTCAAACTTTCGGGGTCTTTTTAATACCCTAAACGACGTTTTTTTGGCATGTCAGTGCCTAAAATGTAGCTGAAGGAAAATGCTAGGCCAAACGGAATGTGTACTTCTCGGCGAGATCTTTCTGATGGGCTACCGAGCGCTCCAAACAGAGATCGTATGCAAAATTTACGCCCCCAGGAAGTTGACGTATCAACTAAACACATTGGGGCCCACAAACATTTTGGCCTTTCATCTTCTAGGGTTAGGGTTTTGGATGTTTAGGGTTTTCTCATTGATGTTTTATGTTAAAAGGCTTTTTCGGCTTCTTTGTAATCAGCTTTTTGCGAATGAGCGTAGCCGACACATCTCTCTCTTTGGGGATAAGCTACCATCATTCTAACTAGTTTATGTGCTTTGCATTTTACAGTTTTTTGTATTCAAGACATTCATTAATTTATAATTTAAGTTTCAATGTGTGTTATTGTGTTTCTTGCAATATCTCTCTATATTTCTTTGTTATATCTGTGTCTTCATGTCATTTTCATACTAAAATTTAATAAAAATGGGTTATAAGTACTAAGTAACAAACCAACCATTAAACAAGGAGGGCCTTCTTTATACTAAAGTTTAATAAGAAGAGATGTATAGAAATAGACTCCAAGCCATATAACAAAAATATGAAGCACTTATATGTCTTTCTAATCGCCACTCATAGATGATGGAGAAAAAGAGTAGCATCTATGATATCTTGCAATGAGAAATTTCGTTATATGCTTCACTATGTTGAACACTGAAATTGGATTAACATTCTCTAACTGAACAAATCATATGGATAATTTTAGAAAGTGGGTAGTCCTATTTAATTATTTACCTTTGCATGTATAAATTTGAGTCTATTCCAGCGTGTAGATTAGGCCTAGACTCCATAGAACAATACAGTAATAGAAATAATAAATCTTTATATCTGTTATATGTTATTCAATATAATAGGATGCCAACTATATATAATAACTCGAGAAGGTTCAATATTAGTCAAGAATGTTAGTTGTAAACTCAACAGAGTATGACTATACACTCCTAACTGTTATGGCCAGTTGTATCAGTCATTAGGATTTGTCCTATCTTCTTGATCTTCTTGTTTTGTTTTCCCTTTATAGCTTTAGACTATCAACTAATACAATTGTGCGCTCTGCACTTTCCATTCTTGATCTCTCTATTCTGTATTGTCTGCTTCATTTCTTGTTTTGTCATGGTATCAGAGCACGGGAGGTAAGACTCTTCAAAGAGCCTGGAGAGAAGTCTGCTAAAGGAGTGTTGGAGCAGTCCACTAAAGCAGCACTAGAGACATCACAGCACGAGGAGGAAGATTTGCAGAAGAAGATTCAAGACGAAGAGCTTTAAGAATTCGTGGAATCCTTTCTTCAGGAGGAAGATGTAAAAGTAGCAGAGGAGAAGCTACAACAGTCGTTCGATCGGTCACGGGAACAGATCTGGGCCGTCAGATCAAGCCCAGATAGAACAAGGAGCGCGTAGAGAAGTCAAATAGATCTCAGTCGTCAGATCTGGGTACGAGCAACAATAGTCATCAGATCCACGTACGAGTGACAATAGCCGTCAGATCATTTAAAGATGAAGTCATGACCATCAAATATCGTTGAAGACATCGATGACGGAGAACAATTGCAGAAATCGCAAGGGAAATTAAACAGGGTGCAGGTTCAGACTCTGCAATCCCTTAGGATCGTTGATCTTGCTAGATCAATAGATCAACAGTGGATATTGATCCCACTACAGACGAGCATCTTTGCATTGCGGAGATCAGGAAGGAACTTAACGCGTGAACAAGTTTAAGCTCTGCAACCAATCATGTCCGTCGATCCAGGCAAAGGACGCGTGTCAGCAGATCCTACAGTCTCGTGGTACAGCACTCCAAAGGACTTTGGACGAGAAGGTGTGTAGGTTCACGAAGTCCCAAAGAGCTGAAGTAACTCTGGACCGTTGGATCCAAGGGACACGTGTTAGACAATACCAGTATTCAAAGATATCGTACTTCGGAGGATTACAGCACTTACACTAAGGGTTACCGAACGCCCGAAGCTCTGAAGAGCGGAGCGCATCCAGACCGTCGGTGTAAAGGCCACATGGCAGTAGATTGGAGGAGGTTCGTAGCACCAGCACTCCGGAAGAACAAAGGTGTGTTGAGTCAAGAACTCTCGAACTCC
The DNA here is from genome assembly GCA_009831015.1 of Picea engelmannii. Classification (NCBI taxonomy): domain Eukaryota; kingdom Viridiplantae; phylum Streptophyta; class Pinopsida; order Pinales; family Pinaceae; genus Picea; species Picea engelmannii. The sequence continues at coordinate 202,772 of ML792450.1, read as the reverse complement.
CGAAGCTCCAAAGAGCCGAAGTAGATCCAAATCATTGATCACGCTAGACACGTAGAAGCCATCCGACAGTTCAATGAACTGACACTCCGGGAGATCTGTGCAGCAATGACGGAAATAGCCCCAAAGGCCAAAGCCTGAAATGGATCCTGACCAGTCGTTCAAGAAAATTTTGAACCGTTGGATCAAGATTCGGCACTTCGACAAATTTGTGTCGTCGTGCAAACAGGGAGAAATCTCTTGAAGTCCCAAAAAGCATCTCGACCATCAGTTGGATGAGCGTTGTAGGTCGTTAATCTTTGTTGCCATTTGGCACTCAATCGTTTCGACATTGGGGGATACGAAGGGTCGTGCTGTGTGGACGACCAAAAGAAATCGTCGAAGCCCGAAAAGAAGAAATCTGAACCGTCCATCCATCGGAGCTTGAGGACCGTCGATTTAATACTTGAGCATATTCGTCAATTCAATGATTCGGGAGATTTGTGGAAAGGTATTATGGAAAAATCGTCGAAGCTCGAAGTGCGAAGGAGGCGTAGAGTCGTTGATTGGGTGGAGGAATAGGAGCCGTACGATCCCCCTTTTTGATGATCGAGACCTTGCGAGTGGTGTGCGTGTTGGTGCGATCAGAAAGTCGTCAAAGCCCAAAACAATGGAATTTGAGTCGTCGATCTCGGTGCTTGTTGAAGACCGTTGATCTTGCTTCCTATTGTTCGGCAGTTTGCGGATTGTGTATTCGGAGATAAGAAGGGTAGAAAGTCCCGAAACGCCCGAAGCTCGAAGCCTTGGAGCACTTGGTTCTTAGCCATTGGTCATATGAGGGGTTAACGTTAAAAAAAAATCATTAAAAAGGAAGCCCTGAAGCCCCTGGTTTTCGCCATTAAAGGGTTATAGTCGATAAAGAACACAGCTCGGACCTCTGAGTTTGAATGATCTTGTGATCAAATAATCGGATCCAGCAAGATCGATACCAGGAAATAAGAAATTTCCTGTAGCACGAGCTCGAACCTCGTTGGTGAATTTGGTCCCTCGAGGACTTGGTTTTACGTGCAGAAAATAGGAACATGACCTGTCTGCTTGCATCAAGCGATATCAGAGGTATTTCTTTATCCCTGAAAAAGAAAAGCACGAATAGTACTAACAGTTTGTTTTTTGTTCTGGATTTTTTTTACAAAAATGGCCACCTCTAACCATTTAGGACCAACACAAGGGCCAATTCTTCTTGGAAAGAACTATGAATTTTGGTCTCTCAAAATGAAATCCTTCTTACAAGCATAGGAGTGTTGGGATCCAGTGGATCTTGGCTACGTGGAACTAGATCCAACATATATAGTTGCCATGAACAATCAAGAGAGAACTGCTCAGGAAGAACAAAGAAAAAGAGAGAATAAAGGCAAATTCTAGATTCAAAACTCAGTGGATGACTCAATTTTCTCAAAAATCACAGGTGTTGTTACCTCAAAAAAGTCCTAGGACATTCTCAGAACAACCTACTAGGGAAATGACAAGGTCAAAACAGTCAAGCTGCAGACCTTGAGGACACATTTTGAGACTTAAAAAATGACAGAGTTTGAAAATATTGATCAATTTATGACCAAAGTCATGGGAATTGTAAACAAGATTAGGTTGACTTGTGAAGCCATCCCTGATCAAAGGATTGTTGAGAAAATTCTCAAAAGTCTTCCAAATGGATGTCAAGTCATCTTTCTTGAATGGTGTCTTAGAAGAAGAGGTCTATGTGGATCAGCCACCTGGATTTGAAGTCAAAGAGCAGCCAACCAAAGTGTATCGGTTGAAGAAAGCCTTGTATGGCTTAAAGCAAGCTCCAAGAGCTTGTTACAGAAGAATTGACACTTACCTAAATAAGATTGGTTTCAACAGAAGCCAAAATGAGCCAACTCTATACACCAAAACAGATCAACAAGGTAAAATTCTAATTGTCTGTCTTTATGTTGATGACATGATATATATTGGAAAGCTTTAGTTAACCAGTTTTAAACATGCCATGCAATCTGAGTTTGAGAACACAAATCTTGGCATAATGAAATTTTTTTGGGGATTGAGGTTGACCAATCAACCAAAGGGATTTTTGTCTGTTAGAAAAAATATGCACTAGACATCATCAAAAGATTATGCATGGAAGACTGCAATCCAATAGAAACTCCTATACCCCTAGGCACAAAATTGAGCAAGCAAGATGAAGGCCCTACAGTGGATTCTACTTTGTACAAAAGTTTAGTAGACATTTTGTTGTATCTTATAGCAACTAGGCTTGATATTATGTATGCAGCCGACTTTGTTTCCCAGTTCATGGAATCTCCCAAAGATTCTCACTGGAAGATGGCAAAAAGGATTCTGAGATATGTTGTTGGCACTCTCAATTTTGGTTTATGGTACACTTAGTCTGAAGATAATCATCTTTATGGTTACACTGACAGTGATTTTGCAGGCAGCCTAGATGACTGGAAAAGCACCTTAGGGTATGTTTTTCACCTAGGCACGAATCTGATTTCTTGGGCATCAAAGAAGCAACCCATTGTCTCAATATCTTTTGCAAAGGCAGAGTATGGCGTTGCTACCTCAATTTCATGTCAAGTTGTGTGGCTGCGAAGACTATTGAATGACATGTCACATACAGAAAATGAGCCAACTCCTATCTTCTGTGACAATACTTCAGCAATTGTTTTATCAAAAAACCATGTTTTTCATAAGAAAAACAAGCACATTGACACTCGTTTTCACTTCATACGCGAGGTAGTCAATAATGGTGAAATCGTACTTCAATTTTGTGGCTCACGAGACCAATTCACATACATCTTTACAAAGTCATTGGGAAAAGCCATTTTTTTATTTTCAGAGACAACACTTGGGCATTATCAATGTTGATGTTTGTAACTGTTGAGTTTAAGAGGGAGTGTTAGTTGTAACCTCAACAGAGTATGACTGTACATTGGCAGTTGTACCAGTCGTTAGGATTTGTCCTATCTTCTTGATCTTCTTGTTTTGTTTTCCCTTTATAGCTTTAGACTATCAACTAATACAATTGCACGCTCAGCACTTTCCATTCTTGATCTCTCTATTCTGTATTGTCTGCTTCATTTCTTGTTTTGTCAAAGAATAGCTATCGCAGCAGAGCAGATAAGCAGAAATCCGGGTTTAACCCAAATCATAGTTGAGTCTAACCCAAATCATAGATGAACCTAAACTCCATAGAACAAAATAGTAATAGAAAGAAAAAATCTTTATATTTGTTATATGTTATTCAATACAATAAAATGCCAGCTATATATAAATTTATAAGAACTGGAGAAGGCTCACTATTAGCCAATAATAACTATCACAGCCGAACAGATAAGGATGCCAAAGTGAGCTTACAGATAATGCTAGTTGCATGAATTGTAAAATAACACTAACCATTGAAGCCGTATCATATCTTGCAATGAGAAATTCACTGAGCTGAATACTGAAAAATCAAATGGATAATTTTAGAAAGTGTGCAGTCCTACTTACCTTTGCATGTGATAACTTGGCCTGCAGTAGAGCTTCGCATTTTACTTGAAGGATCGATCTGATCCTCAAATGGTTTCGTGTGCGCCTGAGCACTGAGAGTTGATTGAACACTGAAAATGGATTATCATCCCCTTACTAAATAAATCCTATGGAGTTTAGAATGTGGGCATTGCTTATCACCTTTGCATGTGACAACTTCGCCTGCAGTAGAGCTTGGCGTTTTCCTTGTAGGGTCGACATCCCCAAACGGTCTAAAATGGATTGAACACTGAAAATGTATTACCATTCCCTTACTAAACGAATCATATGGATGCTTTTAGAATGTGGACAGTCCTGATTACCTTTGAATGTGAGAGCTTAGCCGGCAGTAGAGCTGGGCGGTTTCCTTGAATGATCGATCTCCCCAAATGGTCTCTTGTTCTGAACACTGAAACTGGATTGAGCACTAAAAATGAGTTATCATTCCTTTACTAAACAAATCACTTGCAGTCTACAAAGTGGGCAGTGCCCATTACCTTCGCATGTGATAACTTCGCCTGCAATAGAACTTAGCATTTTCCTCGATGGATCGATCTCCCAAACTGGTCTCTTTTGTTGTTAATGTGCTGAAATAGCTTTTGCGTTGTTGTTGAAAGTTGAATTTATTCAGTCCATGGACTCGATATAAACCGCCATACTTAATACTGTGTGCTGGGAGATCTTCGCTGAATATTGCTGGATACTGTGTGCTGGGAGATCTTCGCTGAATATTGCTGGATACTGTGTGCTGGATATTGCTCGCCGTTCTTCGGTAGCTGGTGATCTGACATATGTACGTCGGTTGGGTTGCGGTTCTGACATTCGATTTTTAGAGAAAAAATCCAAAGATACACTCCAAAGAAGAATTGACCGTCACTCCAGTTGAAAAATGACGAATTTCTGTTTAATAAACACGGAATCATTAGTATGAACTTTGCTGATTCCCGATCAGTACGTTACCCTTCCGTATCGATATCGATAGGTTGCAGAGAACCACTTGTACATTGAATGGTTGCAATTTGCTTTTCACCTCACCTTCTCGGCTTACGCTTTCCCGTTGACACCAGGAAATGAGAGTCACTGACACGAGGCCATCTGCTTCATGTGTGTATCTTTTCCAAATTATTAATCAACCCATTTAATTCTATTATAAAACTTAATCTAACAAAAGTTAGATCAGCTCCAAAGATGTAAAGACAGAGAAGATTAGCTCCCAATCAAAATTTAAGTTTTGATAATTAATTTTTTATTTAGTATTTGTTTTGCTTTGTAAATATAATAAGTGGTGTATTTGTAGGTACTCGAATATGATTTAAAATTGTTTTTATTTGGTTAAGAGTTTGTTTGACTAAGGTAAAGAAAATCTATACACTTAGGGGGACCATCACCTAATCATTCCACTTAGCATGATGTATTGAGAATAGCAATGGGGACCACCACCTAATTATTCCACGTGGCATGGTGCTTGCATCGAGAATAGGTTCCCATTGCTCATTAAAGTGGGCCTAATGGTTAAGAACATGTGTTTCCTCCTAAGAGGTCACAAGTTCAAATCCAAAGAGGGGTAGGGTATGTATACCTCCGTAGACTTTACTAGTCTCATACACTAGTCTGGTGTTTGGCTTGATTGTGACCTTAAAAATAAATTATTATTATTATTATTATTATTATTATTATTATTATTATTATTATTAACAATTGAATTATGATAGGTTTTCCTAATGCATAAAAAATAATAATAATAAGTTAATTTTACAGTGATTAGGATCAAAATACCTAATTAGATGTGTAGTGTCACAATATTTATATATCATGAGATTCCTTATCTATCATTTTATTTATCATTGACCTATCATTCCTAGGTGATTACTAGTATTATATGTATTATGGAGTCAATGCATCTATTCATGATTTAATTGAGGATATCAATTTATGGAATTTCAATTCATATAATATCAAGATAGGTATATTGCATGTAGTTTGGGTGATTGGGAAGAATGATTGTTACCCTCCCTACCCATTTCCAATTCTTTATAAGTGATATGTTGTGCCTTTAAATGAGCCTATAATATGTTCTTGTTGCTAAGCCCTCCCCATATTATGTGACAGATTTCTCAGGCAGATTTTAAAGAAATTATTGATAATCATAAAAACAATATTAGATATAGTAAACCACATACAAACAAATCAAAATATTATATCAATTTATATTAATTGAAAACATCAATTTATAAAATTCCAATTTATATAATATCAAAATATCATATCAATTTATGGAATTTTAATTATCACTTAGAAATTTTTTATTTTGTATAAATAATAATATCTACGGTATTGATACTATACTCTCCATTTTAAATGTCAAATTACATTATAATCATGATTATGTTAACATGTTTGATGAGCCACAACACTAAAGACATATCTTTTAACTTGTATGAGTTCAATCTATGCAAATTGGATTTTGGATTTTTTCATAAATAAATGATGACTTAAATGTAAAGCAAAGTTTTTTTTGGGATGTAAAACAAATAGTTTTGCAAAATTGTTTTATATAATACATATAAGTTCAAAGAAAAATAACCTTAGTGGTTTGGGAAGGAAAATATATGTAAATGCTCATAAGTAAGGAATAGAGTATAAAGATGAATAAAAAAAAAAATTAATGTTGAAATTCAAAAAAACTAATAATAATAGTGATTATCTAATTTAAAAACAAATTATATAGATGTTATTAATAATAATAGTGATCATCTAGTTTAGAAACAAAATATATAATGATAATCTAGTTTAGAAACAAAATATATAGATGTTAATATGATTGATACTTAAATTAAATTATTATGTTATTAAATATTCCAAAATTTAAAAACAGAAAGTTCCCATATACAGTAGTTTTAAAGGAATATTATTAACTATTATATTAGTTATATATTTTTTTAATTTTTGATACTTAAAGTTATTAATTTAGTAGTATTTTTATATTATCTTGAAGTGTAGTTATATTATCATGTAGAAACAAAACTTGGTTAACATATTTTTTTAAGTCTAAAAAAAATAAATTCTTAATCAAATAGAAGTAGTAAAAAATCTTATTCCAAAACCCAAAATTATTTTCAAGGGAAATTACATCCAAAAATATAACAATGTTACATAAATATCATCACTTAAACAATCTCTAATAAAATCATATAGCTCATTATATTTCAATAACTTTTATAAACAAATATCTTATATTAATTTTTTTATGATTTTATATCTTCCCACTTATTACACTTATAAACAAATATCTTATATTAATTTGTTTTAAAATTTTATATCTTCCCACATTAATGTAACAGTTTGTTTTGTATCTTCTCACTTTAATGTAACAATTTGTTTTGCTTATTAGTCCCTGCTCAGGTCAAGGTAGGGACTCTAGCTTTTGCTTAGCGGTCAACCATCGTTGACCGCCTATTAACCGGTGCATTCTGTATATTATTTGGTTCATCTTGAAATATTTTTCCAAAGGTTTGTCAATGTTTTTAAATATTATTTATTGATTTTTTTTAATCTCAAATTAAATTATTTTATTTTATTTTTGAAAAAATGTATTTTTAATTTTTTATTAGCCCATTCCATATTGATAAGACGAATTAACCGTGGTGAGGGAAATATGATTTACGTATTTCTCAATTTATTAAAATCAATTTTAAAAATGGATAAAATAAAATTATAAGATTAGTTAAATTATCAGTTGATATGATACCCTGTCACTGAATTATAGGTTGTGAGCTTCTGCATTAAATGCATGTCACTGCATCACTCTGCACAATACATACATTGCAATAGAAACTATGACCAACGCCTTCTACCTGGATACCACCTCCCACCACTCTGCACACTGCCTTCTACCTGGCTACAACTCTGAGCAACATCGGCTATCGCCTCCCATCGCTCTGCACACTGCCTTCTACCTGGCTATAGCCTTGCCCTTCACAATGTGATTCACCTGTGAAAAGCCCAAGGACTTTGGATTGTGAAAATCCCAAGGGCTTGGATCTCCCCCGCCCAGAGACAGTTCCAGTGCATGAAAAACAACACAGAGACGGTGAAAACATAGAGTATGTTGTAGCATGTGAGTCCATATTGGAGGGACGAGTAGATGCTCCAACCCACTGGATCACTGAAAGAATGGGTGCTACTATTTTTTCGATTTTAGTAGAGAGCACAATTGTACTCCATGAAACAGAAGTGCCCACTAGGCTTACGTGCTTGTCTTTCATATAAGGTGTCGGGAATATATTTGGAGGAGTAGAGAATATTTTAGCAGAGAGCACAATTGTACTCCATGAAATAGAAGCGCCCACTATGCTTACATGCTTATCTTTCACATAAGGCGTCGAGGATATATTTGGAGGAGTAAGTTCTCTAGCAAAGGGAAAAAGGGAAATATTAGTACAAAAATATAAATGCTTGCCTGCAATTTGTTGCGGGAAGAGGCATTTGAATCCATTCGTTGTGTACTCTACTAGAGGGGGCAATCCTATAATTCCCCAAGAAAGGATAGGTATGTTGTAGTTATTTAAAAAAAAAAAAAATCTAACTTTCAGTGTTTTACTTTCTATTAGGTTTATTTTAAATTTGTTGTTGTTGTTAAGAGTCGAATCCATGCTCTTAAAGCAGCCATCCTATTTCAGTTCGACCTAGACAACTTTTCATAAGAATTGCATCGAAATATGTGGAGTACTGGTGGGAATACGGTGATGTTGTTGCAGGTTTCCCCGAGAGTTCACAAGACAATACTACTTCCTGGGTAAATCATGAATCAATCGTTGATCACCTGCTCGAGACATAGAGAACAATAGTCCATGTATCGGAATCATTAAACTCACATTTATTTCTACAATCAATAGATTATTTTCCACAGGCCACCTCCAATAAAATATTCCCCCTAGACTTCTAATATTATCATTATTTTTGTGAGAAAAAGTGGTGTAATCCTTTGTTGATAATAATCTCCAAGTACTCGACCTAGCACAACTTGCATATTCCATTCAATTTGCTTAATAATATCATATTTATCCAAAAACTCTGGTATAGCAATGATGAATTCATAATTAGAATAAAAACCAAGTCATTGGGCATAGGTCAAATAGTGTTGTATTATATGCATAGGCAATCACCAAGTCTAGATATTGGATCAGAACAACACACCAATGCATAAAAAACAAATTCTTCAACTCGACGAAGTGAAAAGGAAAATCAACGTCCGTGAGTACAAACCCAACAGTAGCTAAAACATACCTTGGATTTTGATGAAGTCGGAAGTGTTTCACGTTAGTGTGGAAAATGCATGAAAATAATCTATGGAAGTGTGCTACGTATAAGGGTAGGTAGAACACTGGGTTCTTTTAGTGATTGTATCCTTTGTGCCAACCCGTGTTTTCTCTTGAGGTCCATGTCTTTTTCCGTTCATGAATTTCTTGTAGTTATTTACTCTTTCTTATTATTTTGGGATAATGCGCTGCACATTATTGCAAGAGTTAGCAAAGCCTTATTTGCTTCATTGAGATTTAACTTGCAAGAGTGGACACGTGTTTTCATTTAACTAAGCAGGGACTAGTCACTAGCTGCTTTGCAACTATCTCCCTTGTTTGAAAATTCAACCATTAAATGAAATTGGGCATGGGTACCATGATATGGCGAGGAGGTAATTTGAACCATACTAAAAAAAAAAAGTCCACTATTTCTTATTTGCAATAAATGAATCTTTTTTAGAATTGTTATAAGCATATGTCACATGAATTCAATCACAATAATCGATTTTTTTATGTTTATTTTTTTTTTTCTTTTTAATTATCATTAACAATGTATTTATTGCATTAAATAAATTTTTTTAAATAGTTTTTTAATAGTGTTTTTTTATTAATAGAATATTGCAAGTACAATACTTAGTAATCTAATACATCATATTTTCAAATACATCAACAAAAAGTCTATTCTTATCAAAATTGCATCATTCATATAGAATGGTCTACTAACTAATCCAGTATGTTGTTTCAAAATGATTTTAAATGTGTAGATCCTAACATAGAACCTTAATAGTACACAGACTTTATAATACATTAAAAAGGAACATAATTAAGAAAGCTTAAGCTTTGTATTCACAATGGTCTAACCAACATTGTCCATGTCAGGAAGATATTGCTACACAATTTCTCCGTCCTTATCCGTAATTGACCAAAAAGATAGGTGAACCTGAGTTTGAGCCATGTTCTAATAACTCAATAATTTGTTGACAACTAGCCTAATATGAATGTTTTACTTCCTTAATTGCTAAATTTCATGACTCTGAAAACTCACATATTCCATAATCAAAGTTACCTCACTATCTCTTGCATCTTCCTAAGCTCAAATATGTGCTCGCATGCTAGAAATGGTCGATTTCTTTTCCACGGACAAATTCTTGGTTCCCTCGCTACCTCTTTAAATCTGAAATTTCACACCCAGAGCACCCCCATTCATGCTTATTCTCCCAACTCATTGATAATTCTTGCATCAAACCAACATGAACATCCTATTCTTCCTTCTCCCCCACAATTCCATGCTTGCAATAGTTGAATTTTTCCCAATTCCCAAACAGTCTCTCGAATTCTCCCAACAATCTCTTTGCTTTCTTGAAAACAACAAGACAAAATTGTTGTTAAGAAATAAAAATGTGAGACAAATAAAAATAACAAGAACATAGAAACATGCACACATAAAGCACATGAGATTTATCCTCGAAACCTTACGGGAAAAATCAACCAACAATAGATATATTATTTCCCTTGACCAAACCCATCCAAGCCAACCAACCTATTGGGCTCAATGAAGTGAGCCTTCACCACTCAACTCTCAGCGTATTACAATGGAGTATCACCATCCTTTTAAAGGCTTTCATTACATGTAATCCACGGGCTATAAAACCATTGGCTACCAAAACCATTTGCTCGAAACCACTATTGACCTAAAACATTTGACTCTTTCATCGAGTCAAGTTTAAGCTAGCATTCCCCACTTTAAACTTGACTTGGGTTTTCCAATGACCAAATCCAACCAAACCTCCCTCAAAGTTAGGGTATCCGAGAATACTGCATGCACCCCCCTATCACCTCGGTTGATGTCTAGACTTTACTCATGAAACTTCAAACCTGGGGTACACATGCCTAACCAGGTCTTAAAGTCATATGCCCATTTATGTTAAACTCCATTATTTTTTTCTTTTTCATTGTTGTTATCCCGACACTTATGTCGCCATTCTCTCTCCTTGCCATTTCTTTGACCTCCAACTCTTTATGCTCATTTCTTGGTAGATTTGCAACCAGAAAATAAATCCAACCACACCTGACATATCCATCACATCCAAGCATCCAAGCCATATATCCTATTATATTATATGCATAGGCAATCACCAAGTCTAGATATTGGATCGGAACAACACAACAATGCATAAAAATCTAATTCTTCAACTCGACGAAGTGAAAAGGAAAATCAACGTATGTGAGTACAAACCCAACAGTAGCTAAAACATACCTTGGATTTTGATGAAGTCAGAAATGTTTCACGTTAGGGTGGAAGATGCATGAAAATAATTTATGGAAGTGTGCTACTTATAAGGGTAGGTAGAACACCAAGTTCTTTTAGTGACTGTATCCTGTGTGCCAACCAATGTTTTCGCTTAAGACCCATGTTTTTTTTTTTCAGTTCGTGAATTTCTTGTAGTTATTTGTTCTTTCTTATTATTTTGGGATAATGGGTTGCACATTATTGCAAGAATTAGCAAAGCCTTCTTTACTTCATTAAGATTTAACTTGCAAGAGTGAACAAGTGTTTTCATTTAACTAAGCAAGGATTAGTTGCTTTGCAGCTATCTCCCTGGTTTGAAAATTCAACCATTAAATGAAATTGGGCATGGTACCATGATATGGCGAGGAGGTAATTTGAACCATAATAAAAGAAAAGTCCACTATTTCTTATTTGCAGTAAATGAATCTTTTTTAGAATTGTTATAACCATATGTCACATGAATTCAATCACAATAATCGATTTTTTTTTATGTTTAATGTTTTTTCTTTTTAATTATCATTAACAATGTATTTATTACATTAAATAAATCTTTTTAAAATAGTAAATAAATCTTTTTAAAATAGTTTTTTTAATAGTGTTTTTTATTAATAGAAAGTAAATAAATCTTTTTAAAATAGTAAATAAATCTTTTTAAAATAGTTTTTTTAATAGTGTTTTTTATTAATAGAAAGTTGCAAGTAAAATATTTAGTAATCTAATACATCATATTTTCAAATACATCAAGTAAAAGTCTATTCTTATTAAAATTGCAGCATTCATATAGAATGTTCTACTAACTAATCTAGTATGTTATTTCAAAATGATTCTAAATGTGTAGATCCTACCCTTAATAGTACACAGACTTTATAATACATTAAAAAACAATATAATTAAGAAAGCTTAAGCTTGGTATTCAAAATGGTCTAACCAACATTGTCCATGTCAGGAAGATATTGCTACACAGTTTCTCCCTCCTTATCTGCAACTGTCCCAACAAATAGGTGAACCTAAGCTTGAGCCATGTTCTGATAACTCAATAATTCATTGACAACCAGCCTGAGATGAATGTTTTCCTTCCTTAATTCCTAAATTTCATGACTCAGAAAAATCACATATTCCATAATCAAAGTTGCCTCCCTATCTCTCGCATCTTCCTAAGCTCAAATATGCACCTGCATGCTAGAAATGGTCAATTTGTTTTCCATGGACACAATTTCTTGGTTCCCTAGCTACCTCTTTAAATATGAAATTTCACACCCAGAGCACCCCCGCTTCATGCTTATGCTCCCAAAGCATTCATAATTCTTGCATCAAACCAACATGAACACCCTATTATGCCTTCTCCCCCATAATTCCACTCTTGCAACAGTTGAATTTCCCCCAATTCCCAAACAATCTCTCGAATTCTCCCAACAATCTCTTTGCTTTCTTGCAAACAACGAGACATAATTGTTGTTAGGAAATAAAAATAACAAGAACATAGCAACATGCACACATAAAGCACATGAAATTTATCCTGGAAAACCTTACGGGAAAAATCAACCAACAATAGATATGTTATTTCCCTTGACCAAACCCGTCCAAGCCAGCCAACCTCCTAGCCCCAACAAAGTGATACTTCACCACTCAACTCTTAGTGTATTACAATGGAGTATCACCATCCTTTTAAAGGCTTTCATTATATGTAATCCACGAGCTATAAAACCACTAGCTACCAAAACCATGTGCTCGAAACCACTATTGACCTAAAAAAATTGACTCTTTCACTGAGTCAAGTTTAACCTAACATTCCCCACTTTAAACTTGACTTGGGGTTTCCAATGACCGAATCCAGCCAAACCTCCCTCGAAGTTAGGGTATCCGGGAATACTGCATGCTCCCCCCTATCACCTAGGTTAATGTCTAGACTTTACTCATGAAATTTCAAACCTGGGGTACACATTCCTAACCGAGTCTTACAGTTATATGCCCATTTATGTTCAAATCCATTAATTTTTTCTTTTTCATTGTTGTTATCCCTACACTTATGTCTCCATTCTCTCTCCTCACCATTGCTTTGATCTCCAACTCTCGATGCTCGTTTCTTGGTAGATCTGCAACCAAAAAATAAATCCAACCGCACTTGACATATCCATCAGATCCAAGCATCCAAGCCATATATCCTTCGCACACTCAGAGCCCAAACACAATCCTCTTCAAATCTTGCAGATCTTTGAAAGAATCCTCTCCTACACGCACCTTCCAGAGTATTTTGTTATATAGTGTTTCCATCTCATGTTTTAGCTCCATTAACTACCCACCTGCTCTTTCTATTGTTTCTCTTTAAGTCTCTAGTGGCCTTCAACATACCCTAGGGATTTAAACCTTGGATTTGTACTCCAACAACCGTGTCTTTATTTTCATCATCGTCAACCATAGCTTTGATACTATTTTTTCATAAATAACAATATGAGAGAAACAAAAATAACAAGAACTGATCCATGTGGATATTGGTTGCCACCCACCTATTCCAGTAATTATGAATGGTTCCACATCTTGGCCCTAAACAACGTTTTTTGGTGTGACAACACCTAGTATGTGATTGGAGGCAAGTACTAGGCTATTCAAAACATGTACTTCTCAACTAGACATTTCAGGTGGGCTACCGAGCGCCCCAAATGGGGATCATATGCAAAGTTGTGCCCCGGGGAAGTTGACATATCAACTATCCACATCAGGGCCCATAAACCTTTTGGCATTTCATCTTTTGGGGTTAGCATTTTTGTTGTTTAAGATATCCTCATTGATGATTTATATTAAAAGGCTTTTTCATCCTCTTTGTAATCAACTTCTTGCGAATGAGCATAGCCAACACATCTCTTTCTTCAGGGATAAGCTACCACCATTCTAGCTAGTTTATGTGCTTTGCAGTTTACAGTCTTTTGTATTTCATCCATTAAAAGAATTTGAGTTTAATTTTGTTGCTATATTTCTTGCAATATCTTTGTGTGTTCCCTTGTTATATCTCTACCTTCATTTTATTCTCAACATAATTTGGATCAGTACTATCGGAGCAGTATGATATTTTTTATTTCTCAGTGCATGTCCTCAATGAGGTCAGGCTATTGGGAGTTGGGTCTTGAACTGGTTGAGCTTGGGGAAGAACACTCCCACTGGCCCAAGTAGCCTCCCATGGCAGAAGAAAAGAGAGATGATGGAGCATGAGATCATATCAAATTGTTGCTTGAGGAAGCCCTTGTGCAACAAAGGAACAAGATTATGGATAATTTCATCCAGATCCTTTGATGGTTTCCCACAACAATGGAGGCACCTTCAACCAGTAGTCACTTTGGAGGTGTGACACCCTTCAAGGTACAAGTTAACTTTGATATTCCTTTATTTTAAGGCCATATAGACGCCGGCACTTTGGAAAAATGGTTAAGTCTGCTAGAGGGTTATTTCTCTGTCCAAAAATTTTCCAATAGTGAAAAAATCACCTTTGCGCTCCTTAAAGCCTTTCCCCATGTCTGATATTGGTGGGAAACTTACTATGAGAAACATGTCGGAGATGAGTCTACATTGTTTTGGGCCTGAACCCACTTGGGAGGCATTTGTTGATGCTCTCCAGGAGAAATACTACCTTGTTGGAAACTACGATTACTGGTACATGAGATGGATAGATCTACGTCAGGAGAGAGACCAGGCGATTCCAGAGTACACCAACATTTTCCATACCTTGCACACAAAATTGGGTATTAAAGACTCTGAGCGACACTTGGTTTTGAAGTACTACAGTGGCCTACATAGGCACATCCAAATAGATATGGAGTTTCTAGACATCTCCTCACTGGGAGTTGCTATCAAGATCAAGAAAAAGTTCAAGCAAAAGGATAAGAGGGATTTCATTTATGTAAACCCATCACAGAAGAAGCATGGTAAAGGTGGCCCTAACTCCCAAAATAAAGGATAGAGCGAGGATGGCCATCTTGAGGAAAACTAGTCCAAGCCACAAGAAAATAAGGGTAACGAGAATTCAAGGAAGGACACTAGAAAGTGATGAAAGTTCCACAAAATACCTTGGCACAACATAAATGAATGTCGCTCCAAACAATCATTGTTGGCTGAGATGAAAGCCTCAAAGTCAGATGCCAACTTAGACCTTGATTCATAACCGAATAAGGGAAAATAGATCATTGACACATAACCTAGTGTCACCATCACTACCATAAAGGTCCAACTAGAGAAACCAAAGGAACATGAAGAAGGGGAGCACCTCTTCAAATCACAGATGTGGGTGAAGGGGACCCCACTCCACTTTCTTGTTGACAGTGGTAGCCAAAAAAACCTAATATCAACAGAGGTCATCAAGAGGTTCAACCTAATAATGACACCCCACCCTCAACCAAACACCATCGGTTGGCTCAGGCAAGGACAAGACATTCACATCAGCCAATAATGTCGTCTGCACTACAACATCAAGCCCTTTAGAGATGAGGTATTTTGTGATGTTCCCCCACTTGAATTTTGTGATGTCCTTATAGGACAACCATATATGTGGAAGCACCATGTTCTTTATGAATCTGGGCCGTGTAGTGTCATTATTACTTTGGGAGGTCAACACTACATGGTACCAAATGTATAGCAACTATTGCGGTCTCTTTTATCTACACGAAGCAGTGAACAAAGGTGATATCTGAGACCAAGAGATTTGTCCTCTTTATGGCATGGTCAGAAGGTGAATGAAAGATTACTGCAACCACCAAAACCTCTGAATGAGGCCCCTCTACACAACAGAAGTAGGTGGACAGGATAGTAGGAGAACATAAAGACATATTTGCCTCACCTAATATTTAAAAAAACAATAATATTTAAAAAAAAAAAAAAAAAATTAATAGTTTTTTAAAAGGTATAATTTTCAATACAATATCTCATCTTTCTAGGTTTTGAGAATCACTTTGCCACTTAGTACTTTGTTATTATAGTTATACACATACTTGATCTTGTAACTCACTTTGCCACTTAGTACTTTGTTATTATAGTTATAAATATACCTTGATCTTGTAAGTTAATTTTACACTACAAAAATTATCTCTATAAAGAGTGATTAGGATCAAAATACTTAATTTGATGTGTAGTGTCACAATATTTTTGTATCACGGGATTCCTTATCTATCATTTTATTTATCATTGACCTATCATATATAGTTTGGATGGTTGGGAAGAATGATTGTTACCCTCCCTACCCAGTCCAATTCCTTGTAAGTGATATGTTATGCCCTTAAATGAGTTTATAATATGCTCTTGTTGTTGAGCCCTCAATATTTCGAAAATGCTCCACCTCCCCAAATTATGTGGCAGATTTATCTTATGGATTTCAGAAGAGTTATCCATGATCATAACAACAATATCCGATGTAGTAAACTACATGAAAAAAAAAATCAAAATATCATATCAAATTATATTAATTGAAAACATCAATTTTATGAAATTTCAATTCATATAATATCAAAATATCATATCAATTTATGAAATTTTAATTATCACTTTATACAAATTTTATTTTATATAAATAATAATATCTACAGTGTTGCTATTATACTCTCCATTGTACACTTAACATTTTAAGTGCATAATCTTGATTATGTTAACATGTTTGATGAACCACAACACTAAAGACATATCTTTTAACGTGTATGAGTTCTAATCTATGCAAATTGGATTTTGGATTTTTTCATAAATAAATTGGATTTTGGATTTTTTCATAAATAAATGATCACTTAAATATAAAGCAAAGTTTAATTATCACTTCATAGAAATTTTATTATATATATATAATAATATCTACAGTGTTGTTACTATACTCTCCATTGTACACTTAAAAAATTTAAATATATTATATAAATATAATATTTAAATGTCAAAATACATGCATAATCATGATTATGTTTGTTAACATGTTTGATGAACCACTAAAGACATATCGTTTAATGTGTATGATTTAATGTGTATGAGTTCAATTTATGCAATTGGATTTTGGATTTTTTCATAAATAAATGATTACTTAAATGTAAAATAAATATGTAAAATGTAAAGCAAAGTATTTTTTTTGGATGTAAAATAAATAGTTTTACAAGATTGTTATATATATATATATATATATTTATAATTTAAAGAATAATAACCCTAGTGATTTGGGAAAGAAAATCTATGTAATGGTCATAAGTAAGGAATCGTGTTTGAAGAATAGAAAGATGAATATTTTTTTTTTAAATGTTGAAATTCAAAAAAACTATTAATAATAGTGATTATCTAATTTAAAAACAAATTATATACATGTTACTAATAATAATGATATCACGTTAAGAAACAAACTATATAAATGCTAGTATGATTGATACTTAAATTATTATGTCATTAAATATTTCAAAATTTAAGATGGGGAAGTTCGGATATATATAGTAGTTTTAAAGGAATATTATTGACTATATTATATTAGTTATATATATATATTTTATTTTTGGTACTTAAAGTTATTAATCTAGTAGTATTTTTATATCTATTTCAAAGTGTAGTAAGTAGTATTTTTATATTTTGTTCGAAGTGTAGTTATATTATCATGTAGAAACAAAATTTGGTTATTTATAATAACCATTGATGGTGTGTAAGGGAGAGAATTTCCACTCTCTATAAACTTTTGATGGTGTGTAAGGGAGAGAATTTCCACTCTCTATAAACTTTTAAGCTTTAGGTTAATATATATTTTTTAAGTCAAAAAAAATAAACTCTTAATCAAATAGAGGTAGTGAAAAATCTTACTCCAAAACCCAAAAATATTTCTAACTGAAACTACATCCATAAATATAACAATGTTACATAAATATCATCACTTAAACAACCTCTAATAAAATCATACTTATTTATAGCCTATTATATTTCAATAACATTTATAAACAAATATCTTATATTAATTTCTTTTATGATTTTATATCTTCCCACTTATTACACTTATAAACAAATATCTTATATTAATTTGTTTTAAAATTTTATATCTTCCCACATTAATGTAACAATTTGTTTTGTATCTTCCCACTTTAATATAACAATTTGTTTTGCTTATTAGTTCCTGCCTCGGGCCAAGGCAGGGACTTTAGCTTTCGCTTGGTGGTCAACCATCATTGATCGCCTATTAACCGGTGCATTTTGTATATTATTTGATTCATTTTGTAATGTTTTTCTTAAGGTTTGCTAATGTTTTTAAATATTATTTATTGATTTTTTTTTTTAATTTTCAAATTAAATAATTTTATTTTTGAAAAATTGTATTTCTATTTTTTTATTAGACCATTCCATATTGATAAGACTAATTAACCGTGGTGAGGGAAATATGATTTACGTATTTCTTAGTTTATTTTAAAATTAATTTTAAAAATGGATAAAATAAAATTATAAGATTAGTTAAATTATCCATTGATATGATAGCATGTCATTGCAATGATAGGTTTTGAGCTTCTACATTAAATGCATGTCACTGCATCACTCTGCACAATAAGTATGTTGCAGTTGAAACTATGAGCAACACCTTCTACCTGGTTACCACCTCCCACCACCTTGCACACTGCCTTCTACATGGCTACAACTCTGAGAAACACTGGCTACCGCCTCCCACTGCCCTACACACTACCTTCTACCTGGCTACAACCTCGCCCTGCACAATGTGATTCACTTGTGAAAATCCCAAGGACTTTGGATTGTGAAATCCCAAGGGCTTGGATCTCCCCCGCCCAGAGACAGTTCCAGCGCATGAAGAACAACACAAAGAGGGTGAAAACATAGAGTCTAATGTAGCATGTGAATCCATATTGGAGGGATGAGTAGTTGCTCCAACCCATTGGATCGCTGAAAGAATGGGTGCTACTATTTTTTTTATTTTAGCAGAGAGCATAATTGTACTCCATGAAATAGAAGCGCCCACTAGGCTTATGTGCTTGTCTTTCATAGAAGGTGTCAGGAATATATTTGGACGAGTAGAGAAGATTTCAACAGAGAGCACAACTGTACACCATGAAATAGAAGCGCCCACTATGCTTACGTGCTTGTCTTTCATAGAAGGCGTCGGGAATATATTTGGAGGAGTAAGTTCTCTAGAAAAGGGCAAAAGGGAAATATTAGTAAATAAATATAAATGCTTTCCTGCAATTCGTTGCGGGAAGAGGCATTTGAATCCATTCGTTGTGTACTTTGCTAGAGAGGATAATCCTATAATTCCCCAAGAAAGGAGAGGTATGTTGTAGTTATTTAAAAAAAAATTCTAACTTTTATTGTTTTACTTTCAATTGGTTTTATTTTAAATTTGTTGTTGTTGTTAAGAGTCGAATCCATGCTCTTAAACCAACCATCCTATTTCACTTTGACCCGGACAACTTTTCAGAAGAATTGCATCGAAATATGCAGATTACTGGTGGAAGTACGATGATATTGTTACAGGTTTCGTCGAGAGTTCACAAGACAATACTACTTCTTGGGTAAATCCTGAATCAATCGTTGGTCACATGTTCGAGACGCAGAGAACATTAGTCCCCGTACCAGAATCATTGAACTCACATTTATTTGTACAATCAATAGATTATTTTACGCAAGCCACCTCCAATAAAATATTTCCCTTGGACTTCTAATATTATCATTATTTTTTTGAGAAAAAGTGGTGTAATCCTTTGTTGATAATAATCTCCAAGGAGTCGACCTAGCACAACTTACATATTCCATTCAATTTGCTTAATAATATCATATCTATCCAAAAACTCTGGTATAGCAATGATGAATTTATGCAGAGTTTTCGCATATGAAAATTTCATAATTAGAATAAAAACCAAGTCATTGGGCATAGGTCAAATAGTGTTGTATTATATGCATAGGTAGTCACCAAGTTTTTATGAAAAGAAGGTGGACCGATTTGATCTAGATATTGGATCAGAACAACACAACAATGCATAAAAAGCAAAGTCTTCAACTCGACAAAGGGAAAAGGAAAATCAACGTCTGTGAGTACAAACCCAACAGTAGCTAAAACATACCTTGGATTTTGATGAAGTCGGAAATGTTTCATGTTAGGGTGGAAGATGCATGAAAATAATTTATGGAAGTGTGCTACATATAAGGGTAGGTAGAATAGCAGGTTCTTTTAGTATCTATACCCTTTGTGCCAACCCGTGTTTTATCTTAAGGCCCATGTCTTTTTCCGTTCGTGAATTTCTTGTAGTTATTTCTTCTTTCTTATTATTTTGGGATAATGCACTGCACATTATTGCAAGAGTTAGCAAAACCTTCTTTCCTTCATTGAGATTTAACTTGCAAGAATGGACAAGTGTTTTCATTTAACTAAGTAGGGACTAACTCTTTTGCAACTATCTCCCTTGTTTGAAAATTCAACCATTAAATGAAATTGGGCATGGGTACCATGATATGGTGAGGAGGTAATTTGAACCATATTAAAAGAAAGGTCCACTATTTCTTATTTTAGAATTGTTATAACCATATGTCACATGAATTCAATCACAATAATCGATTTTTTTATGTTTAATTTTTTTTTCTTTTTAATTATCATTAACAATGTATTTATTGCATTAAATAGTTTTTTAATAGTGTTTTTTTATTAATAGAATATTGCAAGTACAATACTTAGTAATCTAATACATCATATGTCCAAATACATCAACTAAAAGTATATTCTTATCAAAATTGTGTCATTCATATAGAATGTTCTACTAACTGATCCAGTATGTTGTTTTAAAATGATTCTAAATGTGTAGATCCTCACATAGAACCTTAATAGTAAATAGACTTTATAATACATTAAAAAACAACATAATTAAGAAAGCTTAAGCTTTGTATTCACAATGGTCTAACCAACATTGTTCGTGTCAGGAAGATATTGCTACACAATTTCTCCCTCCTTATCCGCAATAGACCAAAAAAATACGTAAACTCGAGCTTGAGCCATGTTTTAATAACTCAATAATTCGTTGACAACTAGCCTAATATGAATGTTTTACTTCCTTAATTGCTAAATTTCATGACTCTGAAAACTCACATATTCCATAATCAAAGTTACCTCCCTACCTCTTGCATCTTCCTAAGCTCAAATATGTGCTCGCATGCTAGAAATGGTCGATTTGTTTTCCACAGACAATTTCTTGGTTCCCTCGCTACCTCTTTAAATCTAAAATTTCACACCCAGAGCACCCCCATTCATGCTTATGCTCCCAAATCATTAATAATTCTTGCATCAAACCAACATGAACACCCTATTCTTCCTTCTCCCCCACAATTCCATGCTTGCAATAGTTGAATTTCCCCCAATTCCCAAATAGTCTCCCGAATTCTCCCAACAATCTCTCTGCTTTCTTGAAAACAACAAGACAAAACTGTTGTTAGGAAACAAAAATGTGAGACAAATAAAAATAACAAGAACATAGCAACATGCACACATAAAGCACATGAGATTTATCCTGGAAACCTTACGGGAAAAATCAACTAACAATAGATATATTATTTCCCTTAACCAAACCCATCCAAGCCAACCAACCTATTGAGCTTGATGAAGTGAGACTTCACCACTCAACTCTCATCGTATTACAATGGAATATCACCATCCTTTTAAAATCTTTCATTACATGTAATCCACGGGCTATAAAACCACTGGCTACCAAAACCATGTGCTCGAAACCACTATTGACCTAAAAAATTTGACTCTTTCACCGAGTCAAGCTTAACCTAGCATTCCCCACTTTAAACTTGACTTGGGGTTTCCAATGACCAAATCCGGCTAGACCTCCCTCAAAGTTAGGGTATCTAGGAATACCGCATGCTCCCCCCTATCACCTCGGTTGATGTCTAGACTTTACTCATGAAACTTCAAACCTAGGGTACACATGCCTAACTAGGTCTTAAAGTCATATGCCCATTTATGTTCAACTCCATTATTTTTTTCTTTTTCATTCTTGTTTTCCCGACACTTATGTCGCCATTCTCTCTCCTTGCCATTTCTTTTACCTCCAACTCTTGATGCCCATTTCTTGGTAGATTTGCAACCATAAAATAAATCCAACCACACCTAACATATTCATCAGATCCAAGCATCCAAGCCATATATCCTTCGCACACTACGAGCCCAAACCCAATCCTCTTCAAATCTTGTAGATCTTTGAAAGAATCCTCTCCTACATGCACCTTCCAGATTCTTCTATTATATAGTGTTTCCATATCATGTTTTAGCTCCATTAACTACCCGCCTGCTCTTTCTATTGTTGCTCTTTAAGTCTTTAGTGGCTGAGAGTTCACAAGACAATACTACTTCCTAGGTAAATCCTGAATCAATCGTTGGTCACCTGTTCTAGACGCATAGAACATTAGTCCCCGTACGAGAATCATTGAACTCACATTTATTTCTACAATCAATAGATTATTTTACACATGCCACCTCTAATAAAATATTTCCCCTAGACTTCTATTATTATCATTCTTTTTCTGAGAAAAAGTGGTGTAATCCTTTGTTGATAATAATCTCCAAGGACTTGACCTAACACAACTTACATATTCCATTCAATTTGCTTAATAATATCATATCTATCCAAAAACTCTGGTATAGCAATGATGAATTTATGCAGAGTTTTCGCATATGAAAATTTTATAATTAGAATAAAAACCAAGTCATTGGGCATAGGTCAAATAGTGTTGTATTATATGCATAGGTAGTCACCAAGTTTTGATGAAAAGAAGGTGGACCGATTTGATCTAGATATTGGATCAGAAAAACACACCAATGCATAAAAAGAAAAGTCTTCAACTCGACGAAGGGAAAAGGAAAATCAACGTCTGTGAGTACAAACCCAATAGTAGCTAAAACATACCTTGGATTTTGATGAAGTCGGAAGTGTTTCACGTTAGGGTGGAAGATGCATGAAAATAATTTATGGAAGTTTGCTACGTATAAGGGTAGGTAGAATACCAGGTTTTTTTGGTGTCTGTATCCTTTGTGTCAACCCGTGTTTTCTCTTAAGGCCCATGGATTTTTCCGTTCGTGAATTTCTTGTAGTTATTTCTTCTTTCTTATTATTTTGGGATAATGCGCTGCACATTATTGCAAGAGTTAGCAAAACCTTCTTTGCTTCATTGAGATTTAACTTGCAAGAGTGGACAAGTGTTTTCATTTAACTAAGCTGGGACTAGCTCCTTTGCAACTATCTCCCTCGTTTGAAAATTCAACCATTAAATGAAATTGGGCATGGGTACCATGACATGGCAAGGAGGTAATTTGAACCATATTAAAAAAAAGTCCACTATTTCTTATTTTCAATAAATGAATCTTTTTTAGAATTGTTATAACCATATGTCAGATGAATTCAATCACAATAATCGATTTTTTTATGTTTAATTTTTGTTCTTTTTAATTATCATTAACAATGTATTTATTGCATTAAATAAAAAATTTTAAATAGTTTTTTAATAGTGTTTTTTTATTAATAGAATATTGCAAGTACAATACCTAGTAATCTAATACATCATATTTTCAAATACATCAACTAAAAAGTCTATTCTTATCAAATTGTGTCATTCGTATAGAATGTTCTACTAACTAATCCAATATGTTTTTTCAAAATGATTCTAAATGTGTAGATCCTAACATAGAACCTTAATAGTACATAGACTTTATAATACGTTAAAAAAGAACATAATTAAGAAAGCTTAAGCTTTGTATTCACAATGGTTTAACCAACATTACCCATGTCAGGAAGATATTGCTACACAATTTCTCCCTCCTTATCCGTAATTGACCAAAAAAATAGGTAAACCTGAGCTTGAGCCATGTTCTAATAACTCAATAATTTGTTGGCAACTAGCCTAATATGAATGTTTTACTTCCTTAATTGCTAAATTTCATGACTTTGAAAACTCACATATTCCATAATCAAAGTTACCTCCCTACCTCTTGCATCTTCCTAAGCTCAAATATGTGCTCGCATGCTAGAAATGGTCGATTTGTTTTCCACAGACAATTTCTTGGTTTCCTCGCTACCTCTTTAAATCTGAAATTTCACACCTAGAGCACCATGCTTATGCTCCCAACTCATTGATAATTCTTGCATCAAACCAACATGAACATCCTATTCTTCCTTCTACCCCACAGTTCCATGCTTGCAATAGTTGAATTTCCCCCAATTCCCAAACAGTCTCCCGAATTTCCCCCAATTCCCAAACAATCTCCTGAATTCTCCCAACAATCTCTCCGCTTTCTTGAAAACAACAAGACAAAACATTTGTTAGGAAATAAAAATGTGAGACAAATAAAAATAACAAGAACACAGCAACATGCACACATAAAGAACATGAGATTTATCGTGGAAACCTTACGGGAAAAATCAACCAACAATAGATATATTATTTCCCTTGACCAAACTCATCCAAGCCAACCAACCTATTGGGCTCGATGAAGTGAGACTTCACCACTCAACTCTCAACGTATTACAATGGAGTATCACCATCCTTTTAAAATCTTTCATTACATGTAATCCACGGGCTATAAAACCATTGACTACCAAAGCCATGTGCTTGAAACCACTATTGACCTAAAAAA
This sequence comes from Picea engelmannii, assembly GCA_009831015.1. Classification (NCBI taxonomy): domain Eukaryota; kingdom Viridiplantae; phylum Streptophyta; class Pinopsida; order Pinales; family Pinaceae; genus Picea; species Picea engelmannii. The sequence continues at coordinate 178,051 of ML792450.1, read as the reverse complement.
TTTGACTCTTTCACCGAGTCAAGTTTAACCTAGCATTCCCCACTTTAAACTTGACTTGGGGTTTCCAATGACCAAATCCAGCCAAACCTCCCTCAAAGTTAGGGTATCCAGGAATACCGCATTCTCCACCCTATCACCTCGGTTGATGTCTATACTTTACTCATGAAACTTGAAACCTGGGGTACACATGCCTAACCAGGTCTTAAATTCATATGCCCATTTATGTTCAACTCCATTATTTTTTTCTTTTACATTCTTGTTATCCCGACACTTATGTCGCCATTCTCTCTCCTTGCCATTTCTTTTACCTCCAACTCTTGATGCTCGTTTCTTAGTAGATTTGCAACCATAAAATCAATCCAACCACACCTGACATATCCATCAGATCCAAGCATCCAGTCCATATATCCTTCGCACACTTCGAGCCCAAACCCGATCCTCTTCAAATCTTGTAGATCTTTGAAAGAATCCTCTCCTACATGCACCTTCCAGAGTCTTCTATTATATAGTGTTTCCATATCATGTTTTAGCTCCATTAACTACCTGCCTGCTCTTTCTATTGTTGCTCTTTAAGTCTCTAGTGGCCTTCAACACACCCTAGGGATTTAAACCTTGGATTTGTACTCCAACAACCATGTCTTTATTTTCATCATTGTCAACCATAGTTTTGATACTATTTTTTTCAGAAATAAAAATATGAGAGAAACAAAAATAACAAGAACTGACTCATGTGGATATTGGTGGCCACCCACCTATTCCACTAATTATGAATGGTTTCACATATTATCCCTAAACAACATTTTTTTGGCGCAACAACGCCCAGTATGCAAATGGAGGCAGATACTAGGCTATTCAGAATGTGTACTTCTCAACTAGACATTTCAGATGGGCTACCGAGTGCCCCAAATAGAGATCATATAAAAAAATTGTGTCTTGAGGAAGTTGACGTATTAACTAACCACATCAGGGCCCACAAACATTACGGAATTTCATCTTTTGGGGTTAGTGTTTTGGATGTTTAAGGTATTCTCATTGATGCTTTATATTAAAATGCTTTTTCATCCTCTTTGCAATCAACTTCTTGTGAATGAGAATAGCTGACAAATCTCTTTCTTCAAGGATAAACTACCACCATTCTAGCTATTTTATGTGCTTTGTAGTTTACAGTCTTTTGTATTCCATCCATTAATGAAATTTGAGTTTAATTGTATTTCTATATTTCTTGAAATATCTTTATGTGTTCCCTTGTTATATCTCTACCTTCATTTTTTTCTCAACATAATCTGGATCAATAGTATCGGAGCAGTCTGATCTTTTTTATTTCTCGGTGCATGTCCTCGATGAGGTCAGGCTAGCGGGATTGTGGTCTTGAACTGGTTGAGCTTGGGGAAGAACGCTCCCACCAACCCAAGAAACATCCCATGGTAGAAGAAAAGAGAGACGATGGAGCAGGAGATCATATCAAATTGTTTCTTGAGGAAGTGCTGAAGGAAAATCTCCCTGTGGATAGGTAGATTTCCTCTTGAGAGTTAGACTCTTAACTCTTAAGACAGAAGATGCTTATCATGGTCAATGACTTCCTTTTAGATCTAGATAAACTAACGTATGAGGAGGAAGGAGAAAAGAAGTACCTTTTTACTGGAGTTTGTTCCTGCATGGTCCAAGTTGAGCTCCAATCTTAAGCTCCTCTATAAGCCCTGTAGACAAACAAAAGTACAAACAACTTCCTACTCTACTAAGATTAGTTCGAAACAAATCTATCTACTTAGAGACAAGTTCATGTGAGATCAAGCACAAACTAGAAAGAAACAAGCCAAGCAAATTGTATTGATGAGAACAATAACGAAGAAAAATTACAACCGTAGATGCGAGTGTAGCAACTTCATCAAGTCCTCTTTGTCTAACCCTTGCTCAAAAGACCCACGATCAGAATGAAAACAACTTCATTGATAATCCTCATTCACTTCACTGTGTGTTTCCTATGAGATCATAGGTTTCATGCTTCCAATCCTCCCCCTTTTCACCATGAGAGGGCCTGCTTATATAGGTTTAGAGAGGCCCAACCACTTGAGATATCTTTAGGGTAAGTTGAAGATTTTCCTCCTTCAGTTAGGGATCTTCCCTAAGATCATGGCTTGATTGAGGATTCGAATCCAACTACCTTCAAAGATTGAAGAGATCTTTCCCCCATTCTTCTCAACAAACCAACTGCTGCCCAGAATAGATAACACTCCTCCAAAAGGGCTGTCAGAGCGTTATAACGCTCCCTAGTAAGGTATAGGGGGGCACCAACACTCCTAACAACATCAACGCTCCTTCAAAATGGAAGAGGGAGTGTTATAATGCTCCCAGATAGTGTATAGGGGGGCGCCAACACTCCTAACAGAGGTATAGGGGAGCGCTCTTCTCTAAAAACTCAAATTCAATGGTTCTTTCAAATGGCAAGAGGTACATAACTCTATTGACCCATTTCTCTTCTTCCAAATCAAGTGTTTGATGTGTTTCAAGTGTCTTTCCGATGTCGTTATAGGTATGACATAGGAATTATGGCAATATGCTTTTCTTGACACTTGCGACACTAATGAGAAAAATGCGACACTTGTGACACTTGTAATGACGACACTTGCGACACTATGAGAGTGAGTATTTTTGATGTGTAACAGATTGCCCCCCAAAGTATGAAGTTAGAAGATGAGAACCGATAACTGAAATGATTTGTAGACTTTCAAGCAAGGGTATAGACGCAGAGAACCCGACAGAAGCTGCACACAAACATCCAACAAATATTATGACATGTTTCAAACCCATGGCAGACATACCTATGCTTGGATGATAAAGACTTGCAAGATATGGCTGCCATAAAATACACTATGGATCCATAATTGTATTGATAAAACATATAGCCACCGAGGATACAGTGTGGATCTATACTCCTATGACCTGAATTGATCGCAACCATGAAGAATACACAGTGGATCTACGAGATGACAAGACATAGCCACGACCAATACAAAGTGGATCTATGTGACAATATAGGTGTCATTGTTCAAAAGAAACTCCGTTGCAACCTGGGAAAATTACATATAAGAGTGATGACTCAACTCAGGGTCTTCTTACCGATCCCAATGTAGTACGAATCTAACCATGTGAATAGATGTATTGATGTCGAACATGGTAGAAACCACTTGATTACCGGTCAATGATGTAAACCGTTAACAAGTGCGAGGGAGATCACCAGTAATGTCAATGATTCCCAAGGTACTCTAGTACATTCCAACGAATGTGAATGGATGGGTTGAATTCAAACATCCCTGGAATAGGTCCCAAAGTACTAATTGGTTTCTAAGCCTAGTTCCTGGATAATGTGTTGAAGTCGACAGGAATAGACTCGTTGAAGGAGGGCCTTGATGTATCCCCCATCAACGACATGAAACAGACACATAGATGTAATTGGTAGATCAAATGAACATGGACTGACACGGGTATTGAGACAATATATTTGTGATGGCTGACTCTCGAGGCGGATACTTCCCTTGAACATTGAGGCACGACAGCAAAAACATGACATGGACCAAAACTTGATGATGCAGTGGATGTTGTGACTTACATCAGGTGACCCAAAGAAATATAGGAAATTCAAAGGATTGGCTCAATGCAGAGGTTCAGTGGATTTAAATGTGTGCAAAGACAAGGTGTCGTGTTCAAGGGCGACCATAAGAGTTACTTGGTGATGTTCTCAAAAACTGCTTGGCTTGCTTCTTTCAAAATTTTCCCCCATCCAGATAGATGAGTACCTCTTTTTGATTTAACGAGCTCGAGGAGGGTAACGCATGATCAATATAACTCACCTTCGGTAAGTTCCTCTTCCTTTGTTTAACGAACTGGAAGAAGTAAGGGTTCGGTCCCGTATGGGCCTGTCGATGTTTGTTTAGTGAGTCCAAAGAAAGAAAACTCAAAGGTTTTTCATGATTATAGAGTCTAGAAAAACACCTAAAAGAGAACTCTCTCAGTTCCTTTTTCATAAAGTAGTTTGATGAGACTGAAAAAGAGATAAACTATCGCTCAACAGATGTTTTCTTCAAATACTTTAATGAGCGTGAAAATAACAAGGTCGCTTGGCAATCTTTTCATGTTTAGAGAGTCTAAAAAGAACTTAAAGATGACTCCAGTGTTGTCCTTTTTCGTAATGTTAGTCTCGCGAGGCCGAAAAAGAGATAAATTATCACTCGAAAGACGCCCTTTCAAACCCTTTAACGAGTGGGAAAAGAAGCAAGATCACTCGGCGATCTTTTCATGTTTAGAGAGTTTGAAAAGAGCTTAAAGAAGACACGAGGGGGTTCCTTTTTCGTGTATCCATACAGGTCCGAAAAAGAGATAAAAGTTTACCCGGATGCATTCTCATGTATTTACGAGCACGAGAAATAACAAATACTAAGCTCGGTATGCCCCCAGCTTGAAATCTAGTGGCTTAACTCCAAAATGATCATCAAACGCTGGAGACATGCCCTCCAAGCTTCAATTCATTCACCGATTTTGATGTTTTCATCGATTTATCTAGTATATGAGAAAAAGGAGAAGGGTGGATGAAAAGAAGGTTTAAGAGAGGTGACTGTTTCATTTTTTAACGAGCTTGACACAGGAAAAGAATTATGCTCAGGGCCTCAGTTTCATTTTTTAACGAGCTTTCTATAGAGAAGAGAAACTATGTCGTGGTTTCGTCTGGATCATGGCTTCCAAGAGGATAATGCTCTGGAAGGGTACCATGTCAAAGGATAAAACACGGTCATGGCCTCTAGGAGATCTTCGCTGGCTAGAAGATAATCACTCGAGAAGGAACACATGTCGAGGGGCGCGATAGGTGTAAGGAGATTAGGATCCAATAATCCTACCGAATAAATCACCATGTCCACCACTAGATCCAAATCGTCGGAAGTTGAAATCATGGGAGATGATGAAAAATCAACACTAGGAGGGGAGATAGAGTGTATATATTCCCGGATTTCTTCATGAGGAGGAAGAAAAGAAGATTGATGATGGTTATTATCCCAAGGTAACTTGTCAATGTGAAACATTTCCGGAATAGGTTCATCAAAAGGAAAAATTAGGGAAATGTAGTCGATTGTAGATGACAAGGAATTCAATCGTGATTGCATTGAGGAACTGTCGGGCGCCAATAGATGTTGGTCATCCGATGAGGGAGAAGCGAATTCGATAGAAACATATGATGGTTCGGCTGGACCAAGTGGCACGGTGTCACCTAGTGCATCGAATTCCAACAGACAAGATACAATCCAAGGGTCAGATGATTCCAAAGATTGATAACCCGCAGTCGAAATCATATCGACGGTGGCAATATGATGTGTAGTCGGTGGAAGTGGTGTAAGGAAGGTACCCATGAGGCTAGAATCTTTCAGTAAGCCAACACCAACGCTTTCATACGTGATCTTGTGGTCTCCCAAGAAAGGAATATTGTTGGTAGCGGGAATGCGAGCATCGGTCGTGCAGAAATCCAACTGATCAACAGTGACAATTTTACCGTGATGAGGAAATTGTACACATCGAAAGACTGACAAGGAAACGATATTCATAGCACAAAACTAACTTCTTCCAAGTAACAAGTTGTAATCGAGGGGAGCATCAACCACCTCGACATCAACAGTAACAATTTTGCCACCCAATTGGATTGGCAGGGACTGTAAAATCTCATGGGGATGAAAACCTCGCCCATCGAAGGCACGTAACATCGTTGGGGATTTGTTGAGTGCTGGTGATTTTAAAACTTTCCAACATGCCAAATACATGACACAAGTCGAGGCTCCCTCATCCAGAATAGTTCGGTGGATTTGTTGATTGTGAACAACAACATCAACTTGGAAAGCAAGTTGGTGGGAGAGTTGAGACGCATAATTGTCCAGATTAAACATGATATGGTTGGACAACTCAGGATCAACAACACCAAGAGAATCCAAGAGCGTTCTACGTTGATTGGGGCAGTGATGTAGAACTTCTAACGCAAACATAGCACACGGTGCTTGGGCCAAATCTTCAACAATGTTGTAGTTCTGGGCGGCACGTGAACTCAGATTAAAGGTAGCTTTGCGGATAGTGCTTTTAGGAGGGCGTAAGATAGAGTCAAATGTTGGTTTCTCAATCTGGAGTGGTCCAGACGGAGTATTAACCGATGGAAGATTAACAGAGGATGATGATGGATACGGTAAAGTACCGATACCGTTAGTGTCTTTTCCTCTGTCAGGGTTACCTGGTGTGTCGTATGTCTTAGAGCGAGTGGTCAAATTGATCCCATTAAACATATAAATATGTGCACTTGATGAGGCCTCATCATGAGGATCGCTAGAACTTCCCCCAGGAGAACGGGTTTGAGCAACCATGGATTGCTGCTGTGGAAAAGGCTGAGTAAGCACAACGGGTTGTGACTTTCCTTGGAAAATTTTGGACACTTCATTGCAAAGTGGACAGTCTCGAGTGTAGTGATCGTCACCACAAATGATACACGAGAATTTTAGTTTCCGTTGTGGTTGCTTTTCGGTAGCAAGTGTTTTATTTTTTGGTTGTTCATTGTTATTTTTTGATTTATTCTTTATCTTCTTCTTACCTCCGGGTTGTTGCGAAGGGGCAGATTGAACTGCATTCACCTCAGAGATCTGAGTTTGGGGGGAGGTAGAGGAGGGTGTAGTTGATTTGGAAAAAGATTGAGTTTTGACGGAATCGATAACACCATCCGCATGAGATGAGGATGATGGCTTAGAAGGATCGGTATTAGCTCGAGCAGAATTCAGAAGAAAATCATACAAAGTACCAGATTGGGAATAAACCAAATCTAAATACTGAGCCCGAGAAATGGCTTGTTCCTCTGTGACCGCACCACCCATAGCGACATCACGAGCGATCAGGGGTAACAGTGATTTAGTAAACCATCCCGCCAATAGTATGTTAGGAATGACTGCCTTGATCATCCTTCGTCGTCGCCTCCACTCATGAATATGGTCAGAGATATGCACGGAGTTAGTTTGACGAAGGGAGGTCAATATTTCAGTACCTATCTCGTAGCGAATAGGTAGTTGAAAGTGCGTGAGGAAAGACATGGCAAGGGAATTGAAATCATGAAAAGAAGCACGTGGTAGTTCAATATACCACTTTGCTGCTGAACCGGTAAGTGTTCACTGGAAAGGACACAAACGTATAGAATCATCCATGAGGGAGTTTGATGAACACCACAAATGGAAAGTCATCACATGGTTGTTCGTATCTTTGCCAGGGTTTTCGTCAAATTTCGAAATATCAGAAGGAAGTTTAGCTGGAATGGCTGGCCAAACCGGTGAATGAGAAATAGGATCATTAGTTAACCGAGACAAGTCTGGGAGATCCAGAGTCGCAAGGAAAGGTAGTTGTCGGTTAATTTTGGAATGATACTGGTGTGGCATAGGAACACCAGTAGGACCATAAACTGGGTTCGGTGGATAGTTGTAGCCAGTAGGTCCTCCTACATACGGTTGTTGCTGGCCAGGATAAGCAGGATTCGATGGTGGATGAGAAACATTGGCATAACCTGATGGGTTCTGAACATTATAGGCCGGGTGATTTATTTGTCTGTGAGGAGGATAAACATTTTTCCCTTGAGAATGGTAAGGAGTAGATCCCGGAGGTATATACACATTAGACCCATGAGGAGGATAAGACTGTGGTCCTGGAGAACTCCAGGTGGTGTTTGGGATGCCACCCAGATAAGATTGTCTATAAGATGTTCCGGAAGGGACATGATTGGATACTCCTCTTAGTGGGTTATTATACAAGTGCCCCCCAACGTGGGGTTGAGTAAAAGTGCCTCCTGAAGATACTCCCCAGGATTGTGAAGGGTTTCCAGCAAACGAGGGTTTCCCCCCTGCCAGTGGTGGATTTACGACCAGGGTATGACTGGAAAATGGAGGTTGCCCTCCAGGAGGAGCATGAAATGGGGGTTGTCCCCTGGGAGGGGTAGGCCCGCCATGGAAAGGTAGTCCTCCAGGAGGAAAAATTTAGTTGGATGGTGGTTTACCTCCAGCCGACTGTGTTTGGCCAGCAGGGGTCTGCGTTCTCAGGTGAGAAGATGTCCCGGCAGGATCCTGTGGAACATGTGGAGCTGTAGAGTAAAATATTGTAGAAACGGGGGTAGGGATTGAGGTGATTTGGGGATGAGTAGAGGTGATGAGTCCAACATTAGGATGGACTTGTGCTGGTGTAGCAGTAGGGTGAATAACTTGATCGACTGAGTGATTCATGGTTTGACCGGATGGTCCTGTTTCACTAGGAGGCTCATGAGGTTGAAAGGGTTGTCGAAAGGATTCGAAATGTTCATAGAGATCACATCCCGATGAAGTCATGCATACAGAACGAGAAGGTGTGGGATCGGTTTCTACTGCGGTGCTAGGACGAACATGAGTCCTATACTCGTCACCAAAGATTGGTTCTGTGGATCCCATATATGTTTCGATAAAGATCCTCTCCGATAATCGTGGGATTTCTTCGTCTATGACATTCCCAAGGGAGTCTAAACAAACCAAAAGTGGTTCGAGAGGAGTTACCGACACAGATGTAGTGGGATTTTCAACTGTGACCAAAGCAACTTCTGAGTTATCTAACGGAGGAGAAATAACAATTCCAGCGTCAGATTGATTTTCTACCTCTCTACGGTAGTTATTTTCTGGAGGGTTAGGAGGTAAGGGTTAATAGCCTTCCAGAGGCAGCCCTTTCATCCTACGTGATTGACGAATACCTTTATCGTCTACAGGCTCAATTGTGGAGAATAACAGAACACACTGAAAATCTAGGGCCAACTAACAAAAAGAAACAACATATGCTAATAAAATCTAGCAATCAACCAAGAAAACAAAACTTCTCTCAATGATCGTACTAGTTGGTGATGAAATCCAATGTCGCGTGATCAAGTCAAGAAGGGGCTAGGATATGGTGGAACAGTTACAATGACAACCTACTTAACGGACTTTCACCTTGGTGCAAGCTTGCACGTAGTAATTGTGGATTTACCCTCCAAGGAACCCGAGTGAGTTTGACCAATGTTTGTTCCAGGTACAGTGAGACTTCCCTTCATCGTCACCTTGTGTAAGTACCTAGAGATTATGGCAACTAAAGACACCAATTCGCAATGAGTCCCTGGGCGGGTACAGTCGACAGTCTGATCTGAAATGTATGGGCAGGATAACAAGTCCAAAATCAACCCGAGAGGCTCCCACACATAATCGTGGGTATACCTCCAAGTGACCCCCAATATACGATTCGACCACTACAAACAATTGAACCATGGAGGGATAATCTCTGTAATTCGCTCGAATGCGACCTTGTCTGTAACCCCTGTGTGAGAGGGGGATCCCAGAAAAACAATATGACAATTGGATTTGACTCTCCCTAGCTCAGGATGCTAATGTTTGTTTTGAAAACTTTGGAGAGTTGTACTCACAGCCTAATCCAAAGTGCTAACCCTAGTCTACTGTTGGTGGAAGATCCTAAAAACAAAAAAATGTTCTAGATAATTTTTAATTAGCGTTCGTTTTACAACTTTTCTTTACTCAAAGGGTGCACGAAAGTGAAACTGATGAGATGAGGACTCAATTCCCAACAATATGCATGGAAGATGATAAGCAATCGTTTCTTTTCAATGAACACCTTTTTAAGGGAAAGAGAAAGAGTCGTTTTCACTATCAAACACTAATATGAAACGTCCTCAATCAATTCGTTCTCAATCGAATCCAATGCAATGCTAAAACATTTTCAAAAACGCCTTCTAATATGAAAACCAATCACTAATATCTATCTTTGTTGTTTGTATGCGAATGACGATTAATTCGATGCTAAAACTTCTCCTACCAACTATCCTTTCAGATCAAGGATATTTAGACAAGCATAAGCAAATTTTGCACACACGACACACACCCTCTTGTTGTGATTGAAACAAGAAGCAAACAGAAAACAAAAGATAACAAAGAAAAATCAAACAATGCACACAAAAGATAGATGTTTAAGAACGATGACTTCAAAAAACCAAATAAGATGATTCATAGATTTATGATGCCCTTCACCAGAGTTCCTGCTCAGTTGGATAGGAGAGAAGAAAGCAATGGATTGATTTCAAGTTCTCAATAACAGAAAAAACTCAAAACAAAGAAGAAGGCCTCAAAATATGAATAGCAAAGTGATTATTCCTCATAAGGAAGGATGTCAAAGTTCAAAAGGAAGAATCATTGAATCACAAAGAACCTCAGCAAGTGAAAAAACAGGGTCTGGACCTCAGAAAATGCAATTTTGGAAGGTATTTTTGCAAAGGAGAGGCTGGCGCTCTGGTGTAAGGGACACCAAAGAATTATAAAGCTCTGTATAAGACTTCCAGGGAGTGCTGGCACTGGGATAACATGGGCATAGGGGCGCCAGGCTTCAAAAACTCAAAAAATTGTCTAAAAATCCAAAATTTGAGTCAAATTTTGACAATCAAGATGAATGTGATGGGGTAAAGAGTCAATCATCATATGAAATCAAACATATGGGTTGAGCAAGGTCTGAAAACAATAAAGGGTAAGACAATGTCTATGAGGAAGACCAAAACTGAAAAGTTTCGATTCATCCCCAGTGGAGTCGCCAATTTCTGTTGAAGGAAAATCTCCCTGCGGACAGGTAGATCTCCTCTTGAGAGTTAGACTCTTAACTCTTAAGACAGAAGATGCTTATCATGGTCACTGACTTCCTTTTAGATCTAGATAAACTAACGTATGAGGAGGAAGAAGAAAAGAAGTACCTTTTTACCGGATTTTGTTCCTGCACGGTCTGAGTTAAGCTCCAATCTTAAGCTCCTCTATAAGCCTTGTAGACAAACAAAAGTACAAACAACTTCCTACTCTAATGAGATTAGTTCGAAAGAAATATATCTACTTAGAGACAAGTTCATGTGAGATCAAGCACAAACTAGAAAGAAACATGCCAAGCATATTGTATTGATGAGAACAATAACGAAGAAAAATTACAACCGTAGATGCGAGTGTAGCAGCTTCATCAAGTCCTCTTTGTCTAACCCTTGATCAAAAGACCCACGATCAGAATGACAACAAATTCACTGATAATCCTCCTTCACTTCACTGTGTGTTTCCTATGAGATCATAGGTTTCATGCTTCCAATCCTCCCCGTTTTCACCATGAGAGGGCCTGCTTATATAGGTTTAGAGAGGCCCAACCACTTGAGATATCTTTAGAGTAAGTTGAGGATTTTCCTCCTTCAGTTAGGGATCTTCCCTAAGATCATGGCTTGATTGAGGATTCAAATCCAACTGTCTTCAAATATTGAAGAGATCTTTCCCCCATTCTTCTCAACAAACCAACTGCTGCCCAGAATAGATAACGCTCCTCCAAAAGGGTTGTCAGAGCGTTATAACGCTCCCTAGTAAGGTATAGGGGGGCGCCAACACTCCTAACAACATCAACGCTCCCAGATAGTGTATAGGGGGGTGCCAACACTCCTAACAGAGGTATAGGGGAGCGCTCTCCTCTAAAAACTCAAATTCAGTGGTTCTTTCAAATGGCAAGAGGTACATAACTCTGTTGACCCATTTCTCTTCTTCCAAATCAAGTGTTTGATGTGTTTCAAGTGTCTTTCCGATGTTGTTATAGGTATGACATAGGCATTGTGGAAATATTCTTTTCTTGACACTTGCGACACTTATGAGCAAAATGCTACACTTGCGACACTTGTAATGACGACACTTGCGACACTATCAGAGTGAGTATTTTTTATGTGTAATAGATTGCCCCCCAAAGTATGAAGTTAGAAGATGAGAACTGATAACTGAAATGATTTGTAGACTTTCAAGCAAGGGTATAGCCGCATAGAACCTGACAGAAGCTACACACAAACATCCAACAAATATTATGACATGTTTCAAACCCAAGGCAGGCATACCTATGCTTGGATGATAAAGACTTGCAAGATATGGCCGCCATAAATACACTGCGGATCCATAATTATATTGATAAAAGGTATAGCCACCGAGGATACAGTGTGGATCTATACTCCTATGACCTGAATTGATCGCAGCCAGCAAGAATACACAGTGGATCTACGAGATGACAAGACATAGCCATGACCAATACAAAGTGGATCTATGTGACAGTATAGGTGTCATTGTTCAAAAGAAACTCTGTCGCAACCTGGGCAAAGTAGATATAAGTGTGATGACTCAACCCATTGTCTTCTTACCGATCCCAATGTAGTATGAATCTAACCATGTGAATAGATGTATTGATGTCGAACATGGCAGAAACCACTTGATTACTGGTCAATGATCTAAACTGTTAACAAGCGCGAGGGAGATCACCATTAATGTCAATGATTCCCAAGGTACTCTAGTACATTCCAACGAATGTGAATGGATGGGTTGAAGTCGAACATACGTGGAATCATCCGATCAGAGATCAATGATGTAAACCCATTGTCTGACGTGAAGAGGCTTGCCATTGAGGCGTGTAGGTCCCAAAGTACTAATTGGTTTCTAAGCCTAGTTCTTGGATAATGTGTTGAAGTCGACAGGAATAAACTCGTCGAAGGAGGGCCTTGATGTATCCTCCATCAACGACACGAAACATACACAAAGATGTAATTGGTAGATCAAATGAACATGGGCTGACATGGGTATTGAGACAAGATATTTGTGATGGCTGACTCTTGAGGCAGATACTTCCCTTGAACACTGAGGCACGACAGCAGAAACATGACATGGACCAAAACTTGATGATGCAGTGGATGTTGTGACTTACGTCAGGTGACCCAAAGGAATATAGGAAATTCAAAGGATTGGCTCAATGCAGAGGTTTAGAGGATTGAAATGTGTGAAAAGACAAGGTACCGTGTTCAAGGGCAACCATAAGAGTTACTTGCTGATGTTCTCAAAAACTTCTTGGATTGCTTCTTTAAAATTTTCCCCCCATCCAGATAGATGAGTACCTCTTTTTGATTTAACAAGCTCGAGGAGGGTAACACATGCTCAATATAACTCACCTTCGGTAAGTTCCTCTTCCTTTGTTTAACAAACTGGAAGAAGTAAGGGTTTGGTCCTGTATGGGCCTATCGATGTTTGTTTAGCGAGTCCAAAGACAGAAAAATCGAAGGTTTCTCATGATTATAGAGTTTGGAAAAACACTTAAAAGAGAACTCTCTCAGTTCCTTTTTCATAAAGTAGTCTGATGAGACCGAAAAAGAGATAAACTATCGCTCAACAGACGTTTTCTTCAAATACTTTAACGAGCGTGAAAAGAACAAGGTCGCTCGACAATCTTTTCATGTTTAAAGAGTCTGAAAAGAACTTAAAGATGACTCCAGTGTTGTCCTTTTTTGTAATGTTAGTCTCGCAAGGCCGAAAAAGAGATAAATTATTACTCGAAAGACGCCCTTTCAAAACTTTTAACGAGTGGGAAAGGAAGCAAGATCACTCGACGATATTTTCATGTTTAGAGAGTCTGAAAAGAGCCTAAAGAAGACTCCAGGGGGTTCATTTTTCGTGTATCCATACAGGTCCGAAAAAGAGATAAAAGTTTACCCAGATGCATTCTCATGTATTGATGAGCATGAGAAAGAACAAAGACTAAGCTCGGTATGCCCCCGGCTTGAAAGCTAGTGGCTTAACTCCAGAATGATAATCAAAGGCTGGAGACATGCCCTCCAAGCTTAAATTCATTCACCGATTTTGATGTTGTCATCAATTTCTCTAGTAGATGAGAAAAAGGAGAAGGGTGGATGAAAAGAAGGTTTAAGAGAGGTGATTGTTTCATTTTTTAACGAGCTTGACATAGGAAAAGAACTATGCTCAGGGCCTCGGTTTCATTTTTTAACGAGCTTGCTACAGAGAAGAGAAACTATGCTCGTGGTTTCGTCTGGATCATGGCTTCCAAGAGGATAATTCTCTAGAAGGGTACCATGTCAAAGGATAAAACGCGGTCATGGCCTCCAGGAGATCTTCGCTGGCTGGAAGATAATCACTCAAGAAGGAACACATGTGGAGGGTCACGATAGGAGTAAGGAGATCAGGCTCCAATAATCCTACCGAAGAAATCACCATGTCCACCACCGGATCCAAATCGTCGGAAGTTGAAATCATGGGAGATGATGAAAAATCAACACCAAGAGGGGAGATAGAGTGTATATCTTTCTAGATTTCTTCATGAGGAGGAAGAAAAGAAGATCGATGTTGGTTATTATCCCGAGGTAACTTGTCAATGCAAAACTTTTCCGGAATAGGTTCATCAAAAGGAAAAATTGGTTAAATGTAGTTGATTGTAGACGAAAAGGAATTCAATCGTGATTGCATCGAGGAACTGTCGGGCGCCAATAGATGTTTGTCATCCGATGAGGGAGAAACGAATTGGATAGAAACGTATGATGGTTCGGCTGGACCAAGTGGCACGGTGTCACCTAGTACATCGAATTCCAATAGACAAGATACAATCCAAGGGTCAGATGATTCCAAAGATTGATAAGCCGCGGTCGAAATCATATCGACGGTGGCAATATGATGTGTAGTCGGTGGAAGTGGTGTAGGGAAGGTACCCATGAGGCTAGAATCTTTCAGTAAGCCAACACCAACGCTTTCATACGTGATCTTGTGGTCTCCCAAGAAAGGAATATTGTTGGTAGCGGGAACGCGAGCATCGGTCGTGCAAAAATCCAACTGATCAACAGTGACAATTTTACCCTGATGAGGAAATTGTACACATTGAAAGACTGACGAGGCAACGACAGTCATAGAATAAAACCAACTTCTTCCAAGTAACAAGTTGTAATCGAAGGGAGCATAAACCACCTTGACATCAACAGTAACAGTTTTTCCACCCAATTGGATGGGCAGAGACTGTAAAAGCTCATGGGGATGAAAACCTCGCCCATCGAAGGCACGTAACATCGTTGGGGATTTGTTGAGTGTTGGTGATTTTAAAACTTTCCAATATGCCAATGACATGACACAAGTCGAGGCTCCCTCATCCAGAATAGTTCGGTGGATTTGTTGATTGTGAACAACAACATCAACTTGGAAAGCAAGTTGGTGGGGGAGTCGAGGCATATAATTTTCTAGGTTAAACATGATATGGTTGGACGACTCAGGATCAACAATGCCGAGAGAAGCCAAGAGCCTTCTACGTTGACTGGGGCAGTGCTGTAGAACTTCTAACGTAGACATAGCACAAGGTGTTTGTGCCAAATCTTCAACAATGTTGTAGTTCTGGGCGGCACGTGAACTAGGATTAAAGGTAGCTTTGTGGATAGTGCTCTTAGGAGGGCATAAGATAGAGTCAAATGTGGGTTTCTCAATCTGGAGTGGTCCAGACGGAGGATTAACCGATGGAATATTAACAGAGGATGATGATGGATCTGGTAAAGTACCGGTACCATTAGTGTCTTTTCCTTTGTCAGGGTTACCTGATGTGTCGTATGTCTTAGAGCGAGTGGTCAAATTGATCCCATTAAAGATATAAATATGTGCACTCGATGAGGCCTCATCATGAGGATCGCTAGAACTGCCCCCAGGAGAAGGGGTTTGAGCAACCATGGATTACTGCTGTGGAAAAGGTTGAGTAAGCACAACGGGTTGTGACTTTCCTTGGAAAATTTTGGCCAGTTCATTGTGAAGTGGACAGTCTCGAGTGTAGTGATCGTCACCACAAATGATACATGGGAATTTCAGTTTCTGTTGTGGTTTCTTTTCGGTAGTAGGTGTTTGATTTTTTGGTTGTTCATTGTTATTTTTTTATTTATTCTTTGTCTTCTTCTTACCTCCAGGTTGTTGTGAAGGGGTTGTTAGAATATAGAAGATGGTGTTCTCATTTTACCATTGACGATACCCTCGTCACCCAACCACAAGCCGAAGCCTCCCTCCGAGCACCTTAACCTTGATTGAGAATTCCTCCGGAAGCAAACCCTAGGCTAGATAACCAAACAAGGAGCATCACATCAATCCCCAAGGATAGTGCATCACAAAAGCTGATCAGATAGTCCCAAACCCTAGCCAAGAGATATCCAAGCCAATACTGAAACTAGCTACTGCTGCAGCTACACCTGCAACCCTCCTCCAAACCTGCGCACCAACTGGGAAAACTGCAGTCCTGAGATGTAACAAATGAAAACCGACACCCTGTATTTATAGTAATCCTGCCAGTTTACTGGGGCCGACTTCTGTTTCTGGGTATGTGTCTGTTCAGTATATTATTATTAATTCTGGACGACTTCTTCTCTTGGAGGCTAATATCCTAATATAAATTATCTTCTTGAGCCGACAAGGCTTCTAGGGTTATTAGCCAACTCATTAGGGTTTCTCTTGCTTTCCAGAGTCTTCTATTCTCGTCAGGTTCACACGTGGGGGTAAATACCTCCCGCAACTACCATAATATTAACACTCCCTCATAGCTAGAGAGGTATTTACAGGTAATGGACTTGAGCACAAAACATACCATTTACTCAGTAGCATCAATATAGTCATCTAGACTATTTCATGACTAGATCATGAGCATCACCATCACCATCAGTTGCATCATCTCTCGAAACCATACTTCATCTGAGTAGTTAGATATGATGCTGGATAAGTCACTCTCACCATGGAGT
>ML792450.1:132211-156547 GCA_009831015.1 Picea engelmannii | reverse complement strand
TTCTTCTCTTGGAGGCTAATAGCCTAATATAAATTATCTTCTTGAGCCGACAAGGCTTCTAGGGTTATTAGCCAACTCATTAGGGTTTCTCTTGCTTTCCGGAGTCTTCTATTCTCATCAGGTTCACACGTGGGGGTAAATACATCCCGCAGCTACCATAATATTAACAGGGGTAGATTGAACTGCATTCACCTCAGAGATCTGAGTTTGGGGGGAGGTAGAGGAGGGTGTAGTTGATTTGGAAAAAGATTGAGTTTTGACGAAACCAATAACACCATCCGCATGAGATGAGGATGATGGCTTAGAAGGATCGGTATTAGCTCGAGAAGCATTCGGAAGCAAATCATACAAAGTACCAGATTGGGAATAAACCAAATCTAAATATTGAGCCCGAGCGATGGCTTGTTCCTCTGTGACCGCACCACCCATAGCGACATCGTGAGCGATCGGGGGTAACAGTGATTTAGTAAACCATTCCGCCAATAGTATGTCAGGAATGACTGCCTTGATCATCCTTCATCATCGCCTCCACTCATGAATATGGTCAGAGATATGCATGGAGTTAGTTTGACGAAGGGAGGTCAAGAGTTCAGTACCCGTCTCGTAGCGAATAGGCAGTTGAAAGTGCGTGAGGAAAGACATGGCAAGGGAATTGAAATCATGAAAAGAAGCACGTGGTAGTTCAATATACCACTTTGTTGCTGAACTGGTAAGTGTTCGTTGGAAAAGACGCAAACATATAGAATCATCCATGAGGGTGTTTGATGAACACCACAAATGGAAAGTCATCACATGGTTGTTCAGATCTTCGCCAGGGTTTCCATCAAATTTCAGAATATCAGAAGGAAGTTTAGTTGGAATGGCTAGCCAAACTGTTGAATGAGAAATAGGATCATTAGTTAACCGAGACAAGTCTGGGAGATCCAGAGTCGCAAGGAAAGGTAGCTATCGGTTAATTTGGGAATGATACTGGTGCAACATAAGAACACCAGTAGGACCATAAACTGGGTTCGGTGGATAGTTGTAGCTAGTAGGTCCTCCTACATACGGTTGTTGCTGGCCAGGATAAACAGGATTCGATGGTGGATGAGAAACATTGGCATAACCCGACGGGTTCTGAACATTATAGGTCGGGTGATTTATTTGCCTGTGAGGAGGATAAACATTTTTCCCTTGAGAACGGTAAGGAGTAGATCCTGGAAGCAGATACATATTAGACCCATGAGGAGGATAAGACTCTGGTCTCGGAGAACTCCAGGTGGTGTTTGGGATGCCACCCGGATAAGATTGTCCGTAAGATGTTCCGGAAGGGACATGATTGGATACTCCTCCTAGTGGGTTATTATACGAGTGCCCCCCAACGTGGGGTTGAGTAAAAGTGCCTCCTGAATATAATCCCTAGGACTGTGAAGGGTTTCCAGCAAACGAGGGTTGCCCCCCTGCCAGCGGTGGATTTACGACCGGGGTATGACTGGAAAACGGAGGTTGCCCTCCAGAAGGAGCATGAAAAGGGGGTTGTCCCCTGGGAGGGGTAGGCTCGCCATGAAAAGGTAGTCCTTCAGGAGGAAAAAGTTTGTTGGATGGTGGTTTCCCTCCAGCCAGTTGTGTTTGGCCAGCAGGGGTCTGCGTTCTCGCGTGAGAAGATGTCCCAACAGGATCTTGTGGAACATGTGGAGCTGTAGAGTAAAAGCTTGTAGAAACGGGGGTAGAGATTGAGGTGCTTTGGGGATGAGTAGAGGTGATGAGTCCAGCATTAGGATGGACTTGTGATGGTGTAGTAGTAGGGTGAATAACCTGATCGACTAAGTGATTCATGGTTTGACTGGATGGTCCTGTTTCACTAGGAGGGTCATGAGGTTGAAAGGGTTGTCGAAAGGATTCGAAATGTTCATAGAGATCGTGTCCCGATGAAGTCCTCCATAGAGAACGAGCAGGTGTGGGATCGGTTTCTACTGCGGTGCTAGGATGAATAGGAGTCCTATAAGCGTCACCAAAGATTGGTTTTGTGGATGCCATATATGTTTCAATAAAGATCCTCTTTGGTAACCGTGGGATTTCTTCATCTATGGCGTTCCCAAGGGAGTCTAAACCTACCAAAAGTGGTTCGAGAGGAGTTATCGACAAAGATGTAGTGGGATTTTCAACTGTGACCAAAGCACCTTCTGAGTTATCTAACGGAGGAGCAATAACACTTCCAACATCGGATTGATTTTCTACCTCTCTACGGTAGTTGTCTTCTTGAGGGTTAGGAGGTAAGGGTTGATATCCTTCCGGAGGAAACCCTTGCATCCTACGTGATCGATGAATACCTTTATCGTCTACAGGCTCAATTGTGGAGAATAACAGAACACACTGAAAATCTAGGGCCAAATAACAAAAAGAAACAACATACGCTAATAAAATCTAGGAATCAACCAAGCAAACAAAACTTCTCTCGATGATCGTACTAGTTGGTGATGAAATCCAATGTCGCGTGATCAAGTCAAGAAGGGGCTAGGATATGGTGGAACAGTTACAATGGTGACCTGCTTAGATCTCCTCTTGAGAGTTAGACTCTTAACTCTTAAGACAAAAGATGCTTATCATGGTCACTGACTTCCTTTTAGATCTAGATAAACTAACGTATGAGGAGGAAGGAGAAAAGAAGTACCTTTTTACCGGAGTTTGTTCCTGCACGGTCCGAGTTGAGCTACAATATTAAGCTCCTCTATAAGCCTTGTAGACAAACAAAAGTACAAACAACTTCCTACTCTACTGAGATTAGTTCAAAACAAATCTATCTACTTAGAGATAAGTTCATGTGAGATCAAGCACAAACTAGAAAGAAACAGGCCAAGCAGATTGTATTGATGAGAACAATAACAAAGAAAACTTACAACCGTAGATGCAAGTGTAGTAGATTCATCAAGTCCTCTTTGTCTAACCGTTGCTCAAAAGACCCACGATCAGAATGACAATAGCTTCACTGATAATCCTCCTTCACTTCACTGTGTGTTTCCTATGAGATCATAGGTTTCATGCTTCCAATCCTCCCCCTTTTCACCATGAGAGGGCCTGCTTATATAGGTTTAGAGAGGCTCAACCACTTGATATATCTTTAGGGTAAGTTGAGGATTTTCCTCCTTCAGTTAGGGATCTTCCCTAAGATCATGGCTTGATTGAGGATTCACAGCCAACTGCCTTCAAAGATTGAAGAGATCTTTCCCCCATTCTTCTCAACAAACCAACTGCTGCCCAGAATAGATAACGCTCCTCCAAAAGGGTTGTCAGAGCGTTATAATTCTCCCTAGTAAGGTATATGGGGGCACCATCACTCCTAACATCATCAACGCTCCTTCAAAATGGTAGAGGGAGTGTTACAACACTCCTAGATAGTGTATAGGGGGGCGCCAACACTCTTAACAGAGGTATAGGGGAGCGCTCTCCTCTAAAAACTCAAATTCAGTGGTTCTTTCAAATGACAAGAGGTACATAACTCTGTTGACCCATTTCTCTTCTTCCAAATCAAGTGTTTGATGTGTTTCAAGTGTCTTTCCAATGTCGTTATAGGTACGACATACACATTATGGCAATATGCGTTTCTTGACACTTGCGACACTTATGAGAAAAATGAGACACTTGCGACACTATCAGAGTGAGTATTTTTGATGTGTAACATATTGCCCCCCAAAGTATGAAGTTAAAAGACAAGAATTGATAACTGAAATGATTTGTAGACTTTCAAGCAAGGGTATAGATGCAGACAACCTGACAGAAGCTGCACACAAACATCCAACAAATATTATGACATGTTTCAAACCCAAGGTAGGCATACCTATGCTTGGATGATAAAGACTTGCAAGATATGGCCGCCATAAAATACACTATGGATCCATAATTGTATTGATAAAAGGTATAGCCACCGAGGATACAGTGTGGATCTATACTCCTATGACCTAAATTGATCGCAGCCACGAAGAATACATAATGGATCTACGAGATGACAAGACATAGCCACGACCAATACAAAGTGGATCTATGTGACAATATAGGTGTCATTGTTCAAAAGAAACTCCATCGCAACCTGGGCAAAGTACATATAAGAGTGATGAATTAACCCAGGGTCTTCTTACCGATCCCGAAGTAGTACGAATCTAACCATGTAAATAGATGTATTGATGTTGAACATGGAAGAAACCACTTGATTACTGGTCAATGATGTAAACCGTTAACAAGCACGAGGGATATCACCATTAATGTCGATGATTCCCAAGGTACTCTAGTACATTCCAACGAATGGGAATACATGGGTTGAAGTCGAACATCCGTGGAATCATCCGATCGGAGGTCAATGATGTAAACTCATTGTCAGTCATGAAGAGGCCTACCATTGAGGCATGCAGGTCCCAAAGTACTAATTAGTTTCTAAGCCTAGTTCCTAGATAATGTGTTGAAGTCGACAGGAATAAACTCGTCGAAGGAGGGCCTTGATGTATCCCCCATCAATGACACGAAATAGACACAGAGATGTATTTGGTAGATCAAATGAACATGGACTGACACGGGTATTGAGACAAGATATTTGTGATGGCTGACTCTCAAGGCAGATACTTCCCTTGAACATTGAGGCACGATAGCAGAAACATGACATGGACCAAAACTTGATGATGCAGTGGATGTTGTGATTTACGTCAGGTGACCCAAAGGAATATAGGAAATTCAAAGGATTGGCTCAATGCAGAGGTTCAGCGGATTGAAATGCATGAAAAGACAAGGTACCATGTTCAAGGGCGACCATAAGAGTTACTTGGTGATGTTCTCAAAAACTGCTTGGCTTGCTTCTTTCAAATTTTCCCCCATCCAGATAGATGAGTACCTCTTTTTTATTTAACGAGCTCGAGGAGGGTAACACATGCTCAATATAACTCACCTTCAGTAAGTTCCTCTTCCTTTGTTTAACAAACTGGAAGAAGTAAGGGTTCGGTCCCATATGGGCCTGTCAATGTTTGTTTAGCGAGTCCAAAGACAGAAAACTCGAAGGTTTTACATGATTATAGAGTCTGGAAAAACACTTAAAAGAGAACTCTCTCAGTTCCTTTTTCGTAAAGTTCTCTGATGAGACTGAAAAAGAGATAATCTATCACTCAATAGACGTTTTCTTCAAACACTTTAACGAGCATGAAAAGAAAAAGGTCGCTCGGCAATCTTTTCATGCTTAGAGAGTCTGAAAAGAACTTAAAGATGACTCCAGTGTTGTCCTTTTTCATAATGTTAGTCTCGCGAGGGTGAAAAAGAGATAAATTATCACTCAAAAGACGCCCTTTCAAACCTTTTAACGAGTGGGAAAGGAAGCAAGATCACTCGACGATATTTTCATGTTTAGAGAGTCTGAAAAGAGCTTAAAGAAGACTCCAGGGGGTTCCTTTTTCGTGTATCCATACAGGTCCGAAAAAGAGATAAAAGTTTACCCAGATGCATTCTCATGTATTTACGAGCACGAGAAAGAACAAAGACTAAGCTCGGTATGCCCCCATCTTGAAATCTAGCGTCTTAACTCCAGAATGATCATCAAAGGCTAGAGACATGCCCTCCAAGCTTCAATTCATTCACCGATTTTGATGTTGTCATCAATTTCTCTAGTAGATGAGAAAAAGGAGAAGGGTGGATGAAAAGAAGGTTTAAGAGAGGTGATTGTTTCATTTTTTAACGAGCTTGACATGGGAAAATAACTAGGCTCGGGGCCTCGGTTTCATTTGTTAATGAGCTTGGTACATAGAAGAGAAACTATGCTCATGGTTTCATCCGGATCATGGCTTCCAAGAGGATAATGCTCTGGAAGGGTACCATGTCAAAGGATAAAACGCGGTCATGGCCTCTAGGAGATCTTCGCTGGCTGGAAGATAATCACTCGAGAAGGAACACATGTGGAGGGTCACGATAGGAGTAAGGAGACCAGGCTCCAATAATCCTACCGAAGAAATCACCATGTCCACCACCAGATCCAAATCGTCGAAAGTTGAAATCATGGGAGATGATGAAAAATCAACACCAGGAGGGGAGATAGAGTGTATATCTTCCTGGATTTCTTCACGAGGAGGAAGAAAAGAAGATCAATGATGGTTATTATCCCGAGGTAACTTGTCAATGCGAAACATTTCCATAATAGGTTCATCAAAAGGAAAAATTGGGGAAATGTAGTCGATTGTAGACGACAAGGAATTCAATCGTGATTGCATCGAGGAACTGTCGAGCGCCAATAGATGTTGGTCATCGGAAGAGGGAGAAGCGAATTGGATAGAAACGTATGATGGTTCGACTGGACCAAGTGGCACGGTGTCACCTAGTGCATCGAATTCCAACAGACAAGATACAATCCAAGGGTCAGATGACTCTGAAGATTGATAAGCCGCGGTCGAAATCATATCGATGGTGGCAATATGATGTGTAGTCGGTGGAAATGGTGTAGGGAAGGTACTCATGAGGCTAGAATATTTTTTGTAAGCCAATACCAATGCTTTCATACGTGATCTTGTGGTCTCCCAAGAAAGGAATATTGTTGGTAGCGGGAACGCGAGCATCGGTCGTGCATAAATCCAACTGATCAACAGTGACAATTTTACCCTGATGACGAAATTGTACACATCGAAAGACTGATGAGGCAACGATATTCATAGCATAAAACCAACTTCTTCCAAGTAACAAGTTGTAATCGAGGGGAGCATCAACCACCTCGACATCAACAGTAACAGTTTTGCAACCCAATTGGATGGGAGGGACTGTAAAAACCCATGGGGATGAAAACCTCGCCCATCAAAGGCACGTAACATCATTGGGGATTTGTTGAGTGCTGGTGATTTTAAACATTTCCAACATGCCAAAGACATGACACAAGTCGAGGCTCCCTCATCCAGAATAGTTCGGTGGATTTGTTGATTGTGAACAACAACATCAAATTGGAAAGCAAGTTGGTGGGAGAGTCGAGATGCATAATTGTCCAGGTTAAACATGATATGGTTGGATGACTCAGGATCAACAATGCCAAGATCATCCAAGAGCGTTCTACATTGACTGGGGTAGTGCTGTAGAACTTCTAACGTAGACATAACACACAGTGCTTGGGCCAAATCTTCAACAATGTTGTAGTTCTGGGTGGCACGTGAACTAGGATTAAAGGTAGCTTTGTGGATAGTGATCTTAGGAGGGCATAAGATAGAGTCAAACGTGGGTTTCTCAATCTGGAGTGGTCCAGACGGAGGATTAACCGATGGAATATTAACAGAGGATGATGATGGATCCGGTAAAGTACCGGTACCGTTAGTGTCTTTTCCTTTGTCAGGGTTACCTGGTGTGTCATATGTCTTAGAGAGAGTGGTCAAATTGATCCCATTAAACATATAAATATATGCACTCGATGAGGCCTCATCATGAGGATCGCTAGAACTGCCCCTAGGAGAGGGGTTTGAGCAACCATGGATTGTTGATGTGGAAAAGGCTGAGTAAGCACAACGGGTTGTGACTTTCCTTGGAAAATTTTGGCCACTTCATTGCGAAGTGGATAGTCTCGAGTGTAGTGATCGTCACCACAAATGATACACAGGAATTTCAGTTTCTGTTGTGGTTTCTTTTCGGTAGCAAGTGTTTGATTTTTTGGTTATTCATTGTTATTTTTTGATTTATTTCTTGTCTTCTTCTTACCTCCAGGTTGTTGTGAAGGGGCAGATTGAACTGCATCCACCTCAGAGATCTGAGTTTGGGGGGAGGTAGAGGAGGGTGTAGTCGATTTGGGAAAAGATTGAGTTTTGACGGAACCGATAACACCATCCACATGAGATGAGGATGATGGCTTAGAAGGATCGGTATTAGCTTGAGCAACATTCGGAAGAAAATCATACAAAGTACCCGATTGGGAATAAACCAAATCTAAATACTGAGCCCGAGGGATGGCTTGTTCCTCTGTGACCGCACAACCCATAGCGACATCGCGAGCGATCGGGGGTAACAGTGATTTAGTAAACCATTCCACCAATAGTATGTCAGGAATGTCTGCCTTGATCATCCTCCGTCATCGCATCCACTCATGAATATGGTCAGATATATGCACAGAGTTAGTTTGACGAAGGGAGGTCAAGAGTTTAGTACTCGTCTTGTAGCAAATAGGCAGTTTAAAGTGCGTGAGGAAAGACATGGCAAGGGAATTGAAATCATGAAAAGAAGCATGTGGTAGTTCCATATACCACTTTGTTGCTGAATCGGTAAGTGTTTGCTAGAACAGACACAAACGTATAGAATCATCCATGAGGGAGTTTGATGAACACCACAAATGGAAAGTCATCACATGGTTGTTTGGATCTTCACCAGGGTTTCCGTCAAATTTTAGAATATCAGAAGGAAGTTTAGCTGGAATGGATGGCCAAACCGGTGAATGAGAAATAAGATCATTAGTTAACCGAGACAAGTCTGGGAGATCCAGAGTCGCAAGGAAAGGTAGTTGTCCATTAATTTGTGAATGATACTAGTGTGGCATAGGAACACTAGTAGGACCATAAACTGGGTTCGGTGGATAGTTGTAGCCAGTAGGTCCTCCTACATACGGTTGTTGCTGGCTAGGATAAACAAGATTCGATGGTGGAAGAGAAACATTGGCATAACCCGGTGGGTTTTGAACATTATAGGCCAGGTGATTTATTTGCTTGTGAGGAGGATAATTTTTTTTCCCTTGAGAATGGTAAGGAGTAGATCCTGGAGGCAGATACGCATTAGACCCATGAGGAGGATAAGACTGTGGTCCTGGATAACTCCAGGTGTTGTTTGGGATGCCGCCCGTGTAAGATTGTCCGTAAGATGTTCCGGAAGGGAGAAGATTGGATACTCCTCCTAGTGGGTTATTATACGAGTGCCCCCCAATGTGGGGTTGAGTAAAAGTGCCTCCTGAAGATACTCCCCAGGATTTTGAAGGGTTTCCAGCAAACAAGGGTTTCCCCCCTGCCAACGATGGATTTACGATCGGGGTATGACTGGCAAACGGAGGTTTCCCTCCAGGAGGAGCATGAAAAGGGGGTTGTCCCTCGGGAGGGGTAGGTCCGCCATGGAAAGGTAGTCCTCCAGGAGGAAAAAGTTCGTTGGATGGTGGTTTCCCTCCAGCCGGTTGTGTTTGGCCAGCAGGGGTCTGTGTTCTCGGGTGAGAAGATGTCCCAGCAAGATCCTGTGGAACATGTAGAGCTGTAGAGTAAAATCTTGTAGAAACGGGGGTAGAGATTGAGGTGCTTTGGGGATGAGTAGAGGTGATGAGTCCAGCATTAGGATGGACTTGTGCTAGTGGAGCAGTAGGGTGAATAACCTGATCGACTGAGTGATTCATGGTTTGACCGGATGGTCCTGTTTCACTAGGAGGGTCATGAGGTTGAAAGGGTTGTCGAAAGGATTCGAAATGTTCATAGAGATCATGTCCCGATGAAGTCCTCCATAGAGAACGAGCAGGTGTGGGATCGGTTTCTACTGTGGTGGTAGGACGAATAGGAGTCCTATACTCATCACCAAAGATTGGTTCTGTGGATCCCATATATGTTTCGGTAAAGATCCTCTTCGGTAATCGTGGGATTTCTTCGTCTATGATGTTCCCAAGGGAGTCTAAACCTACCAAAAGTGGTTCAAGAGGAGTTACCGACACAGATGTAGTGGGATTTTCAACTGTGACCAAAGCACCTTCTGAGTTATCTAACAGAGGAGCGTCAGATTGATTTTCTACCTCTCTACGGTAGTTGTCTTCTGGAGGGTTAGGAGGTAAGGGTTGATAGCCTTCCAGAGGCAGCCCTTGCATCCTACGTGATCGACGAAGACCTTTATCGTCTATAGGCTCAATTGTGGAGAATAATAGAACACACTGAAAAATCTAGGGCCAACTAACAAAAAGAAACAACATACGCTAATAAAATCTAGGAATCAACCAAGCAAACAAAACTTTTCTCGATGATCGTACTAGTTGGTGATGAAATTCAACGTCGTGTGATCAAGTCAAGAAGGGGCTAGGATATGGTGGAATAGTTACAATGGTGACCTGCTTAACGGACTTTCACCTTGGTGCAAGCTTCCAGGTATTAATTGTGGATTTACCCTCCAAGGAGCCCGAGTGAGTTTGACCAATGTTTGTTCCAGGTACAGTGAGACTTCCCTTCACCATCACCTTGTGCAAGTACCTAGAGATTATGGCAACTAAAGACACCAATTCGTAGTGAGTCCCTGGGCGGGTACAGTCTACAGTCCGATCTGAAATGTATGGGTAGGATAACAAGTCCGAAATCAACCCGAGAGGCTCCCACACATAATCGTGGGTATACCTCCAAGTGACCCCCAATATACGATTCGACCACTACAAACAGTTGAACCACAGAGGGATAATCTCCGTAATTCGCTCGAATGTGACCTCGTGCATAACCCCTGTGTGAGAGGGGTATCCCAGAAAAATAATACGACAATTGGATTTGACTCTCCCTAGTTCAGGATGCTAATGTTTGTTTTGAAAACTTTGGAGAGTTGTACTCACATCCTGATCCAAAGTGCTAACCCTAGTCTACTATTGGTGGAAGATCCTGAAAAAATAAAAAAAGGTTCTAGATAATTTTGAATTAGCGTTCGTTTTACAGCCGTTCTTTACTCAAAGGGTGAACGAAAGTGAAACTGATGAGATGAGGACTCAGTTCCCAAAAAGATGCATGAAAGATGATAATCAATCGTTTCTTTTCAATGAACACCTATTTAAGGGAAAGAGAAAGAGTCATTTTCACTCTCAAACACTAATATGAAACATCCTCAACCAATTGGTTCTCAATCGAATCCAATGCAATGCTAAAACATTTTCAAAAATGCCTTCTAATATGAAAACCAATCACTAATATGTATGTTTGTTTTTTGTATGTGAATGACGATTAATTCGATGCAAAAACTTCTCCTACCAACTATCCTTTCAGATCAAGGAGATTTAGACAAGCATAAGCAGATTTCACACACACGACACACACCCTCTTGCTGTGATTGAAACAAGAAGCAAACATAAAACAAAAGATAACAAAGAAAAATCAAACAATGTACACAAAAGAGAGATGTTTAAGAACGATGACTTCAAAAAACCAAATAAGATGATTCATAGATTTCTGATGCCCTTCACCAGAGTTCCCGCTCAGTCAGATAGTAGTGAAGAAAGCAGTGGATTGATTTCAAGTTCTCAATAGCAGAAAAAACTCAAAACGAAGAAGAAGGCCTCAAAATATGAACATAAAAGTGCTTATTCCTCATAAGTAAGGATGTCAAATTTCAAAAGGAAGAAGCATTGAATCAAAAAGAACCTCAGCAAGTGAAAAAACAGGGTCTGGACCTCAGAAAATGCAATTTTGGAAGGTATTTTTGCAAAGGAGAGGTTGGCGCTCTGGTGTAAGGGACACCAAAGCATTATAAAGCTCTGTCTAAGACTTCCAGGGAGTGTTGGCACTGGTCTAACATGGGCACAGGGGCGCCAGGCTTCAAAAACTCAAACAATTGTCCAAAAACCCAAAATTTGAGTCAAATTTTGACAATCAAGATGAATGTGATGGGTGAAAGAGTCAATCAGCATATGAAATCAAACATATGGGGTGAACAAGGTCTAAAAAAAACAAAGGGTAAGACAAGGTCTATGAGGAAGACCAAAACTGAAAAGTTTTGATTCGTCCCCAGCGGAGTCGCCAATTTCTGTTGAAGGAAAATCTCCCCGCGGGCAGGTAGATCTCCTCTTGAGAGTTAGACTCTTAACTCTTAAGACAGAAGATGATTATCATGGTCACTGACTTCCTTTTAGATCTAGATAAACTAACGTATGAGGAGGAAGGAGAAAAGAAGTACCTTTTTACCGGAGTTTGTTCTTGCACGGTCCAAGTTGAGCTCCAATCTTAAGCTCCTCTATAAGCCTTGTAGACAAAAAAAAGTACAAACAACTTCCTACTCTATTGAGATTAGTTCGAAACAAATATATCTACTTAGAGACAAGTTCATGTGAGATCAAGCACAAACTAGGAAGAAACAGGCCAAGCAGATTGTATTGATGAGAACAATAACGAAGAAAACTTACAACCGTAGATGCGAGTGTAGCAGCTTCATCAAGTCCTCTTTGTCTAACCCTTGCTCAAAAGACCCACGATCAAAATGACAACAACTTCACTAATAATCCTCCTTCACTTCACTGTGTGTTTCCTATGAGATCATAGGTTTCATGCTTCCAATCCTCCCCCTTTTCACCATGAGAGGGCCTGCTTATATAGGTTTAGAGAGGCCCAACCACTTGAGATATATTTAGGGTAAGTTGAGGATTTTCCTCCTTCAGTTAGGGATCTTCCCTAAGACCATGGATTGATTGAGGATTCAAATCCAACTACCTTCAAAGATTGAAGAGATCTTTCCCCCATTCTTCTCAACAAACCAACGGCTGCCCAAAATAGGTAGTGCTCCTCCAAAAGGGTTGTCAGAGCATTATAAAGCTCCCTAGTAAGGTATAGGGGGGCGCCAACACTCCTAACAACATCAACACTCCTTAAAAATGGAAGAGTGTTATAATGCTCCTAGATAGTGTATAGGGGGGTGCCAACACTCCTAACAGAGGTATAGGGGAGCAGTCTCCTCTAAAAACTCAAATTTAGTGGTTCTTTCAAATGGCAAGAGGTACATAACTCTATTGATTCATTTCTCTTCTTCCAAATCAAGTGTTTGATGTGTTTCAAGTGTCTTTCCGATGTCGTTATAGGTACGACATAGGCATTATGGCAATATGCTTTTCTTGACACTTGCGACACTTATGAGAAAAATGCGACACTTGCGACACTTGTAATGATGACACTTGCGACACTATCAGAGTGAGTATTTTTTATGTGTAACAGGAAACCCTTGTGCAACAAAGGAACAAGATGATGGATAATTTCATCCAGATCCTTTGATGATTGCCTACAGTAATGGACATGCACCTTCAACTAGTAGTCACTTTGGAGGTGCGACGCCCTTCAAGGTATAGGTTAAATTTGATATTCCTTTATTTTAAGGCCAGACAGACGCCGAGACTTTGGAAAAATGGTTGAGTCTTCTAGAGGCTTATTTCTCTGTCCAAAAAATTTTCAACAGTGAAAAAATCACCTTTACACTCCTTAAATCCCTTCTCCATGTTTGATATTGGTGGGAAACTTACTGTGAGAAACATGTTGGAGACGAGTCTACAATTTTTGGGCTCGATCCCACTTGGGAGGCTGTTGGCCCTTTACCAAGTTTTGCAGAATACTTTGTCATATTTGACCGTTATTGGGGACTGCGACAACTTGCCAAGGATGGAGCGCAACACAAAGCGGAAATTAAGGAAGCAAGACCTATTTTTGGCTCCATTTTAGGGTTTTGGATTGATGTAATGGGAAAGGGATGTCAGCCCATGGGTTTACCCACGCTTAGGCCCATTCTGTAATCTATAAATAGGGAATGTAAATAGAGAAGAATGGGAGTAGTACATCTATGTGATTTATAGCTAAAGGCTTAGTGCTAGTACTAGATCTACGTGATTAGATGTATCTTGAAGTGCTCTGTGCATGAGATTGAGAAGCTAAGTGCAAGTTGTCTTAGCTTTGTGTTGAAGTGCAAGGAAGAAGGATCTGTGTTGTAATTGCTTGACCGAGATAATATAGAGAATACTTTGTGGACGTAGCCCCGGGGTGGGGGTGAACCACGGTAATTGTGTGTATTGTGCTTTGTGCTTCGATCTAATGTGTTGTTTCCTTTTGGCTAAGTGCTTGCTGTGATTAATAGATCTAGTTATGCTTGTGTTGATGATATATGGAAGAATGTTAGATCTGATATAAAAGATGCTTAGTGCTTGATCTGTTGAACCTAACATATATTTATGTGGCTAAGTACTGAACCATCTTTAGTATAAGTATTCACTGCAATGCTCTGTGTTATTTGTGAAGTACAATACAGGTTAAATATTGACGAATGATCTATGCTAAGTGCCATGTAAAAGATATAATCACAGATCAGTGTCCTAGCTATGGTTGCAGACATATGAGTCCTACAACCATCCCTGCCTCTACCTCGGGTGAGACTTCATCTCCTTCGCAGGTGTTGTCGAAAGGGCCAGTAGTTAGGGTTTTTTTGGTGCTCTCTTGAGCATTGAACCTCGGGTCTGCCCCTGTGCCAACAAATGGTTTTGTTGCCAGGACTTGAAACTGTGATTGCTGGGAACTGAGGAAAAATAAATGTTGTGCAAAAGAAATCTCTATGCGTAGATTTGTTGCCCTAGTGCGCATCTTTTTACTCGACTTGTGCAGCTTTGTACCAGGAATAAGGTCAGATCTGAAGAAAGGAAGATCAGATCCGAAGAAGAGAAGCAAGATATGAACGCTCTGTGCTCTAAGAAAAGTAAAAGTGGAATTTTCTGAAAGAAAGAAGTCAGATCTGCAGAAAAGAGGTAAGATTTGTAAGCTCTCTGCTCTAATAAAGGTAAGGATAGTCAAAAGTTCTTAGATCTGGAAGCTTTGTGCTCTGTAGATAAGTGAAATTTTTTGTTTCTAAAGCATGGATCTAGGTATGTTTGATAGATTCTATCCTAGCTTCAGAACTAGGGCATTACTAGATGAAATAAAGTTTGATATGAATAGATCTGATAAGTATAATGACATATATGTTATACCTATGCATCGAAAGAATGTCTAGACTAACAAGTGGATGCAGGATCCTAGAAAGAGTTTTTTGGAGGCTAGCTACCACGAACCTGGTGCGCAGTACAGAAGAAGTTGAGGAACATTTAAATGAAAGAGAGGATTAACGCTCTGTTATAGCTGCAAAAGACTGTGACATCTTGCTAAGGAATGCCCTGGGAGAAAACCTAGTTGCCTCTGTTGTAAGGATATGGACCATGAATTGTTGGATTTCCCTAGAATGATTGCTAGACTTGAGAAGCTAAATATTGAGCAAGCAAACCCTGAAGGATATCAAGAGACCAAGATCATAGCATAAACCCAAAAAGAATCAGAAAAGATATTGCTACAAATGAAAGACACCTTGAATGATCATCGACATGTTAGGTTATCAGAGATCTTCAAAGAAAAGGAGAAAATCGAAGCAAGAATAGGGGACTTCGACATTGACTATATTATTGATGAAGAGACACAAGTGAACATTATGCCAGAAAGAACTTGGGAAGCTATATGAAATCCTGCCATGATCCCTTCCCTAGGAGGAACAAGTTTATTCAGAGGAAAGCTAGTAAACCTATGTGGAAGGCTCGCCCGGATGCCTATGACTGTCAATGGAACTTCGACAGAGGAAGACTTTGAGATTATTAAATTTGTTGAAGACAACACCCCGTTTACCATCCTCATAGGAAAACCTTGGATTGATAAAGAACAAGCCAGATGAAAAGAGGAAGAAAAAGTTTTGGAACAGAAGAAGCAAGAGTTAAAAGACTTTATGACCAGAAGGATCACACACTTGATTGAGGAACAAAATAATGGATCATAGATATTTAACTCCGATGTCGAAGCTAAGAGAACAATTGAGGATCTGTAGAAGATCGAGTTACCTATTTTTGACATAGAATAAGTATTATCAAGGAACCCTAGGAAAGACTTTCAACAACGCGAAGTAACTAAGACCACAGAAGATAAGAATCAGAATGGTAAAAGGATTACTGAGACAAAGCTCACTGGGAAGAAGGCTAGAAAGTTAGGAAAGAAAAGGGCTAATGTTGTAAGGTTACAAGAGGTTCTAGAGGACACTTCGCAGTAAGAAGAGTTGCAGAATTGGAGCTTCGCCGAGATATCCGAACAACGACATAGAATACTTCGCCATGACGAAGCAATATATCTTTTGGAACCGATATACCTATTCAAATACCACCCTGAACGGATCGAAAAGCAATTATGGGTTACCCCTAGACCGTTGGATAGCACCAGAACAGATAGAACAAAGTTAATGAAGGCCCCATGTCCATTGCAAGAAGACTGTTGCTAAGATTGCCTACTTAACTCATCGCGCCACACACCGAGAATACTTTTTTCTAACTGAGAATTTGAGCACGAACCATGAGATTTACTTACCCTGAGATCATTTCCTTGTTCCCTTACTATCCATTGCAGTCTCAGAATTCTATTTTTCACCTGAGCTAGCTGACCCAAGTTTGTATGTCGAACGAGCTCAACGCTGCTGAGAAATTTGTTGAAGAAGTTATAATTAATTTAATGATTGAGAGAGTCATGTCAGAGCATGGAATATCTATAGGTGTATAGGCATCGTCCTTGGGAGCACTACTAGCTTCCCCCTCCACTACTCGAGCAGTAACCTCCCGATTGCCTTCAGAAAGACGATCTAAGCTCGGAAATGACTTTGCCACTGTGAAAATGATCTCAAGCATCTTACCTAAATATATCCCACCACTAAGCGGCACAGTGAATTGAGACACTGTACCCAGAGACTCTGACTATGTTGTGGTCACTCTGTACCTCCCGAAAGGGGTGTGCACAATTCATGCTGACTAGGAGAGGCTCACCATGCTGAAATTTAGTGATTTTAACCTTGGAGATTGCAAGGTTTACAATATGCTAGCCCTGCACAAGTAATTGACTATTACAAAAGGAAAGAACCGCAAGATTGTCCCACAGCAATGGACCCATAACCTCGCTCAGTCAACCCTCTTCAACATAATGAAGATTCCACATTTCGGGAGGCATTAGGAAGTAAATGCATGCGTCAGGTTGTTGTTGTCATACTACCACGGAGGATACCTATGGTTGGACCGCCGCATCACTGTGGATCCGATTCAGATCAATCAAGTCACTGGGCTAAGCATGCAGGGCCCTGACCCACAAGAATTTTACCCTGGAAAGACCGCAGATCGCGCTCTCTCCCAATGAATAAAAGACATGTATGGCGATCTAGAGAAAGGCACGTGAGGTTACAAGGTAGCCTCCATTGAGAATGAAGTAGTGCGCTTTGGTTGCCAGTTGATCACAAGGAAGTTAGTCCGCAAGAACAGACCGACACAAGTGACTGGATTTGTAGTTGACCTCGCAGGGAAGTGCATAGAGTGACTACAAATGAACTGGGAAAAGTACCTTATAAATCAACTAGAGCTTTACTGTAGACAAATGAAGGACCAAGGGTATGAATTCCACTTTAGCTGGTTGCTCATACAGATCGCTTTCATCGCTTGGGAACTGCCCAAGGGAGCCACTTTTCCAGAGATCGAACCCTTCGAACCACTGGCCACGAAGTTCTGTACGTTATGGTACTCCAACGACATGAACAAGCAATGGCAGTCCAATGTCAACTTCCATGCTTACTACACTCAATTGAAGAATTCCATCCAGTCTACACCATGCATCACACCCAACACACTTCATAGGTTTAGACCTTTGATGAAATTCAGCGCAGACCATCACTTCACCTATATCATAGCACGCGTGGATGAGCACAAACAAAAACTCCAGTCTTATTACAAACTGACAGAAGATGACTTGGAGGAGCTTACCAAGGAATGGTCAACAGACCTCCTCGTTACAGCAGACCCCGCAGAGATGTCTGATGTGGATATCCCTGAAGCTATGCCGGATACACCTGGACCGCGCAAGACTAAGAAGGATGTGGAAGTTCAAGATATCCACAACACATCCACGAAGACTACTTCACTCTCACCTACGAAGGGAGGTGATGATGAAGAACTAGGGGGCACAGAAATTGAGCAAAACAAAGGTGAGGTTACTTCGACTAGAGGCGAGGAAGATCCCTCCAAGAAAAGGAATATTACCCCACCAAATCCCTCATCCCGAAAGAAAGCTAAGGCCACTCAGACCACGCTTAAAACTATCCTTACCGCTGATGATTTCGACTTCTTAATTGCCGCGCTGAATGATGTTTCACTAGAGCTCGTAGAAAAGAAAGAAGCAAAGAAGGAGGAGTTATTCAGCCGGATCAAAGGTGAACTCAAAGAAGTGCAGTAGGCACCTCAGCCCAGCCAAGTAGTGTCTACAATGCCCTTGATAAGAAAAACATCAGGAACAGGCAATGAGCCCACACCGTTATACCAGATTGCCGAGAAAGTCGAAGCTCACCTTCGACGAGCCCAAGAAGACATAGTGCAAGCCACCTAGGCTTTGACGCAAGAACATAGCGCACACAGAGAACAATGGAGGAAGGCAGAACAGGAGCAGCTTGCCTTACAAGTGAAGTGGGAGAAGGAAAAATCACAGTTACAACAGAGAAAGGACCAATTGCTAGCAGAGCAACTTGAAGTACAGGAAAGGATTCACAAAGCACTTCGCTCTGTGATGATTATAGAAGTGAATATGGAAGACTGTCTTCCACATTAGGTGACCCAACTGGAAGAAGTAATCTAGTAAATCCAATAGCGCATCATGGATCTGGAGCTCCACACCATACTTGAGACACCCCAATAGATAAGAGATCTAAGAGAGGCCACTGCTCAAAGCGCAATCGACCGGTTAAAAACCTTGGCTTTGGAATGTAGGCAGCTAAGCAATAGAAGCACACAGACTTATGAAACCCTCGTAGAGAATCCAGAATTGCAGAAATTGGAGGCACAACTCCAGGAAGCAAAGAAGCATGCAGATGTACTACAAGCGCAACGGAATTCCATGACCCCAGTCGAAAGAATGAAGAGGTTCGCAGAACAATGCATAGCCCAACAACAAGTACACACGCTGCAAAGTAAAGTGATGGAAGTCTCTCAGCGACTGCAACCACTCCAAGAGAAGGCATCCCAAATGTTTGTTGAACTTGAAAGCCAGGGATCTGAACTCGAACAGGTTGTCATCATTGCACAACAACGCCTGGAAGGCCCGCTTAATGACACAGTAATCCAAGAATTTATAGAACAAGAGGTTGTCACGCTGCAGTAGGCCAAATCAGCTCGAGCCAAGCTCAAGGCGTTCAAAGCAGAATTGATCAGACCTGAGTGACTCGGGACGAGTCACAGGTGAGTGTTGGGGGCCTATTGGCCCTTGACCAAGTTTTGCAGAATACTTGGTCATATTTGACTGTTTTTGGGGACTGTGAAAACTTGCCAAGGATGGAGCGCAACGTGAAGCGGAAATTAAGGAAGCAAGACCTATTTTTGGGTCCATTTTAGGGTTTTGGGTTGATGTAACGGGAAAGGGATGTTGGCCTGTGGGTTTACCCACGCTTAGGTCCATTTTGTAATCTATAAATAGGCAATGTAAATAGAGAAGAAGGGGAGTAGTACATCTATGTGATGTATAGCTAAAGGCTTAGTGCTAGTACTAGATCTGCATGATCGGATGTATCTTTAAGTGCTCTATGCATGAGATTGAGAAGCTAAGTGCAAGTTGTCGTAGATTTGTGTTGAAGTGCAAGGAAGAAGGATCTAGCGAGTTGCGCAGATCTTTTGTCCTGTGTGAAGTAAGGATCATTAAGGCTTTGTGTTGTAATTGCTTGACTGAGATAATATAGAGAAGACTTTGTGGACGTAGCCCCAGGGTGGGGGTGAACCACGGTAACTGTGTGTATTGTGCTTTGTGCTTCAATCTAATGTGTTGTTTCCTTTTGGCTAAGTGTTTGCTGTGATTATTAGATCTAGTTATGCTTGTGCTGATGATATATGGATGAATGTTAGATCTGATATAAAAGATTCTTAGTGCTTAATTTGTTGAACCTAACCTATATTTATGTGGCTACGTGTTGAACCATATTTAGTATAAGTATTCACTACAATGCTCTTTGTTATTTGCGAAGTACCATACGGGTTAAATATTGACGAATGATATATGCTAAGTGCCCTGTAAAAGATATAATCACATATCAGTGTCCCAACTACGGTTGCAGACATCTAAGTCCTGCAACCACCCCTGCCTCTACCTCGGGTGAGACTTCATCTGCTTCGCAGGTGTTTCCAAAAGGGCCGATAGTTAGGGTTTTGTTGGTGCACTCTTGAGCGTTGAACCTCGGGTCTGACCCTGTGCCAACAGAGGCCTTTGTTGATTGTCTCCAGGAGTAATACTACCCTGTTGGAAACTACGATGACTAATACATGAGATGGATAGATCTACGTCAGGAGAGAGACCAGGCGATGCCAAAGTACACCAACATTTTCCATACCTTGCACACAAATTTGGGTACTAAAGACTCTAAGGGACACTTGGTTTTGAAGTACTATAGTGGCCTACATAAGCACATCCAAATATATATGGAGTTCTTAAACATCTCCTCACTAGGAGTTGCTATCAAGATCAAGCAAAAGTTCAAGTAAAAGAATAAGAGGGATTTCATTTATACAAACCCATCACAGCAGAAGCACGGTAAAAGTGGCCCTAACTCCCAAAAATAAGAACAGAGAAAGGATGGCCATCCTGAGGAAAAACAGTCCAAGCCATAAGAAAATAAGGGTAACGGGAATTCAAAGAAGGACACTAGAAAGTGATGCAAGTTCCACAAAATCCCTTGGCACAACACAGATGAATGTCGCTCCAAACAATCATTGTTGGTTGAGATGAAAGCGTCAAAGTCAGATGCCAGCTTAGACTATGATTTAGAATCAAATAGGGGAAAAAAAATCATTGACGCAGAGCCTAGTGTCACCATTGCTACCACAAAGGTCCAACTAGAGGAACCAAAGGAGCATGAAGAAGGGGAGCACCTCTTCAACTCACAGATGTGGGTGAAGGGGACACCAATCCATTTTATTGTTGACAATGGTAGCCAAAATAACCTAATATCAACAGAGTTCATCAAGAGGTTCAACCTAACAATGACGCCCCACCCTCAGCCATACACCATCGGTTGGCTCAAGCAAGGACAAGACATTCGAATCAGCCAACAATGTCGTCTGCACTACGACATCAATACCTTCAGAGATGAGGTATTTTTTGATGTTTCCCCACTTGAAGTTTGTGATGTCCTTTTAGGAAAACCATATATGTGGAAGTGTCATGTTGTTTACGAATCTAGGCCTCGTAGTGTCACTATTACTTTGGGAGGTCAACACTACAGAGTACCAAAGGTAGACCCAACTATTGCAGTCTCTTTTATCTCCACGAAGAAGTGAACAAAGGTGATATCTCATACCAAGAGATTTTCCCTCTCTATGGCCTAGTCACAAGGTGAATAAAAGATTACTGCAACCACCAAAACCTCTACACGAGGTCCCTCTATGCAACAAAAGTAGGTGGACAAGATAGTAGAAGAACAAAAATACATATTTTCCTCACCTAATGGGGTGCCTTTTCATTTTCAGGTAAAGCACTCAATTGATTTTACACACATTTCTCCTCTACCTAACGACCCTGTATATAGGCGCTCTATTTTGGAGAATGAAGAAATCAAACACCAGATCCAAGAGCTAATTTTGAAGGGCCAAATTAGACCAAACTCCTCACCTTGGGGGAGCCCAATTGTTCTAGTTTAGAAGAAGTACGGGACATGGTGAATTTGTATTGATTATAGATCCATAAACAAGATCACAACTAAGAACTGGTACCCAATCCCTTGGATTGATGATATTCTAGATCAACTCAAGGGTGAATTTTTTTTCAGTAATATTGATTTGAAGTCAATCTACCACCAGGTGTCGATTGAGAAAACTAATTTATGGAAGACAACCTTTAAGTCTAAAGAAGGTCTCTTCAAGTGGTTGGTCATGCATTTCAGATTGACTAATTCCTCGACTACATTCATGCGAATGATGTATGATATGTTGCATACATTCACAGACCCCTTTGTGGTCATGTAGTCAGATGACATCCTCATATTTAACAAAACCAGGGAGGAACATTTGATGCACATTCAACAAGTCTTGAGCACCATTCAACATGTAGAGAATTCAATATTGGGATTGTCTTGATTTCTTTCTCTAGAATTGTCTTGATTTCATTGAGGCTTTTGTCGTAGAGGAAAATGAGCACTTCCCTCGCATTGGGAACCACTTCGAGGCTGACTATGTATGTGGTTTCCTTCACCTTGGCTAGTAATGGCCCTTCGAATCTTCGTAGAAACATCTTTCGTGTGCTTCTATTATTGCTCCTACTCGCTCTCTGGTTACTTCCCCACCTAGCCTCTGAAGGATCCTTCAAGTTGCTTCACCCACATTAACAAGAATAAGAGATGGTGGGAAATGACAAAAATACTAGCAAATATTAATCCAAATAACATAATAGAATGGGATCTATACAATTCAATGTGTAGATAGTACACATCATTCATAAGTAAGGGTTAATGATGATGGTGTATATTTTATATAAGAAGAGGAATTTAACATTTTATGAGTATATGGTGTAGGGTTGTGTGGAAGATGGGAGATGAGGGGATGAATTTGGCCATTATAGTGGATGCCTTTTTAAGCATGAGAAAGGAAAGCAATAGAGTCTACTTGACGCAAG
The DNA here is from genome assembly GCA_009831015.1 of Picea engelmannii. NCBI lineage: Eukaryota > Viridiplantae > Streptophyta > Pinopsida > Pinales > Pinaceae > Picea > Picea engelmannii. The sequence goes on along the minus strand of ML792450.1, from coordinate 134,162 downwards.
AGAATAAATTGAGAAATGCCAATAAAATAAAACATTTGGAAGTCTCCTTAAATCTCAATCTCAAGACAAGAATAATAGATGCACATACATTTTGAGAGCCACATGGAAATCGTTTTCCTTACCATGAACGTGTGCATGATTTTGTAATGGCACATGGAAATCATGTTCGTTAATTAGTAACACTCATCGATGTATTAATTGGCCATTAGGCAAAGCTCGACGCCAAGAAACTTGTGGGATCTCACAAATTGAGTTATATTGCCTTTTATTATTATTATTATTATTAATGATTTGGGGTGGCTAGATATGTGTGATAGATGAACGGAGCTAGGATTTATTAGTGGTATTTTTCGAAGCTTGCATTGGTATCCACTAATCCCCTAGCCCATAATCCCTAAGCCATTAACCATTAAACTACCTAACCCATAAGCGCCAAATCACTTAGCTCTTGACCCTTAATCCCTTAAACCCTAATCCCTTAACCCTTAATCCTTGTATCCCAAATCCATAAATCCCATAATCCTCAAAGCCCTTATCCACTTAACCCCCAACACCTCAACTAATTAACTATTTAGGCACATCCGACGCTACCTAGAACACTTGATAGTTCTAGGATTAAGATAGATCTAGATTGGTGTTATTTTGTTTTGTGATCATATATATATATATTAGGTCACAGCCTAACCAAATGTCAAATTGACTCACAGAGCCCCTTTTGCATAGTAATTTGACTCTTTAGTTTATAAAGGTGTACATACCCTACTCTAAGTTGTTATTAAGATATTGAGCGACTTAAATGTTATTATTAGTAGTAGTATTCTAACATATTCCACATCAGCATTACATTACATGTTCCCTTTGTATTGAGTTGTAGGATGCACCTCTTGGTGCAACAAGAACAATAATGATTGTATACACCTATCTTGTGGCATATTGGAATAGCTTTTACAACTATAAAATCCTCTTCCCTCTATCCCACATTGGTTGTGAGTACTAGTTTGCAATAGCATATAAGCCTCAATATACCATGACCCTTATTATAGTAGGGGCATTCACAAAGGTAGTGGCTACCTTGCTGACATAATGGTAGATTAATTACAACATGATTATGTTTGCTTATTCAACCTTCCCCTCCCTCCTCTGTGTAGCATGTATGGATGTGTGTGTGTGAATAATAACAGTGGGATACACTTATCTTGTGACTCCTGGGAATATTTTCTAAAACTGTAAAATATTCTTCCCTCATATTTCACATTGTTCATGATAATTGGTCCTCCATGGAATATAAACACCAATATACCATGATCCTTATGCCAACATGGGTGTCCATAGAAGTAGTGTCCCCCCCTATTGACATAATGGTTGATTAGTTGTGGGGTGATTGTGCTTGCTCGTACAATTTCCCCCTCCCTCCTTTGTGTGGCATGTGTGCATGTGTGAATACTAACAATACAATCACTATCTAGACCTAACTAAATTTCGAAAATCAGGTAGCAAACAAGATATCTTGAAAATGAAATCATTACCCTACAATCTATTTCCTAACAAAAATAAAGTCATTCTTTTTTATTAAATTGCTTCATTTAACTATTAGTATAAATAAAGAATGTACACAATGCATCTTATGCAAGTTGTTGAGGTGAGGGGAGCTAGGTGTTGAGAGTGATTTTCCTTGATCTCAAAGGAAAACGAGAACTTACCTATGCTTGGGTTCTATGTCACACTTCCAACAATGAGGCAAAAGCACTTTCAGTTTATCAAGGCCTTATGTTGATCAAGGGAAGGGGAATAAAGAGTGTTATTGTGATAGATGTCCACCTAGCAAGACTCATTCTTAGAGCACAAGCATTGGTAGACTAGTTTGAAAAGAATAGATATTTTCCAGGTTTTACGCACCCATAACTCAAACACAGACATCCAAGCCAATTTGGGAGTTGCATTAAGAGAGTGA
>ML792450.1:94048-115429 GCA_009831015.1 Picea engelmannii | reverse complement strand
CTTCTCCTCTTGTGAGTTTCAACCTTGTGAGCATCAGAAACAAAACTTGCAAACAATCAAGTCTTCAAAACCAGTGCTCTGATACCAACTTGATCTAAAAATGAAGAAGACTTGAAAAACTTGAAAAAAAACTTATTGCAAGTAAATGTTATGTGTTTAAAGAAAATGGATCAGTTTGCAACACATACATTAAAGGATTACTTATGCAAATTACACATAGACAATAGCATAATCATTGAACATAAGCACATAAACACAACAATTTGATAAAGGAGTTCACCCCTCTTATGGGCTACATCTCCTAGTCCAGCTTCCAATGGTTTATTATTATTAATTGCTCAAAAGTGCTCAAAAACATGTCTTACAATGCTCAAAATGAAAAACCAACTGCTCCAATGGCTTCAGAGCGTTCCAAAACCCCTGTCTAGGCTCTTCCGGCACCTCAATCGGTCGAAAAATGAAGAAGTTATGTCTCCTGGAAGTCCCTCCTTCAAGCTTGCTGTCTCTGCATCTACAAAACGCACCCTTTCTGAATGAACCTGGATCACACGCATTATATGGCGAAAAACCCAGCACCGGGCACAACCACGCCAACGATACAAACCGTAGGACGGTTAAGGGCGTGCCAGCCCCTAACCGCCTAGGCACCTGGGCATATGGCGGATGTGACCTTGCGCTCGACAAAAGGTGGTTAACCATTTTAAAACCGTGAAAACCACATTTAAACCAACTCCCGCGCGCATTATTAACCATGGTATAAACCGTGTGTTATGGTTTTAAAACCCCGCGTGAATGGTTGGTTATACCAAAACTCGGCTATGTATTAAACCCGCGCCACATAGTTTATAACACGGTTATATGTAATGCAAAGCAACCATGGGTCGGGGCTAAGCCCCGGCCCGACCCCCCTTTCCATTTAAACAACAATCAAATTGAAATACATATGCGTTGACATACATAACAAGGAACAATGGGCGGCACATTGGTTAGCAGAGGTTTGTGAAGACTTATGCGGTGGGGAGGTCCGGGGGTCGAACCCCGCGGCCTCCAATACATTTTTCATAAAACTACTTAGCCAACCAGTGAGTGACACGTGGCACCCACGGATTTGGCCACGTGTCCTCCTACCATTGGCCCCCCAAAGGACACGTGTCAACACCTGACTCGCCATCTGTCAACCAGCCAATACCTGCCACATCACCACTGTACGGTTGTACGGCCTGTACGACCCTGCCACGTCAGACCATACGGACTGTACAGTCAGCACCAAAATTTTTGCCTGTTTGCCTTGACGAACAGATCGCGATATCTTCTCCATACAGAGTCCATTTGACAAAGTAAATATACCACCGAAATCAGGAAGACGAGATGGATGCAATGGCACTATTTTCGTCACATTCCGAGCACTTTGAAATTTGAGCAAAATTTGATCCCCTGATCAATCCCCTAACCCATAATCCCTAAGCCATTAGCCATTAAACTACCTAACCCATAAGTGCCAAATCCCTTAGCTCTTGACCCTTAATCCCTTAAACCCTAACCCCTAATCCCTTGACCCTTAATCCATGTACCCCAAATCCATAAATCCCATAATCCTCAAAGCCCCTATCCACTTAACCCCCAACACATCAACTAATCAACTATTTAGGCACATTCAACACTAAAATTGGTACTAAATCTGGCACTAAACTTGATGCTAATTTTGATGCTAAATCCCACGCTAAATTCAGTGCTATTTCCAGCGCTAAAGACAGTGCTAATTCCGACGCTAAATCCAATGCTATTTCTCACACTACATCCAACGCTATTAGCACTTAATTTAGCACCTAAATTTTTTTGTCGGCACAAAGAATGCCAGAAATAGCACCATCCCGATCAATAACGCTGACGTTTTCAACAAATTGGAGAAAAATACACAAACAAAAAAGGGAGATAAAAAGGGAGCAAATCACAGGGATTTGTTGTAGTCCCTTCCATCCATTAAGCAAAGAAATGATTGTGTATTTTTGGTAGTTGATCGATTTTCGAAGATGGCCATCCTAACAGCCTGCAAGAAGAGCATCACAATGGCAGACACTTCCAAGCTCTTCTTCGAACGAGTTTGGGTACATTTTGGGATACCACATACCATCATCTTCGATCAGGACAATAGGTTCCTCAACACATTTTGGTCGAGTCTCTAGTCACTATTGGACACTAAGCTCACTAAATCCACTGCTTTCCACCCCAAACCGACGACCAAACAAAGGTCGTCAATCGGATGATTGTGCACATTCTGCACATGTATAAATATAAGCATCCATGTACCTGGGATGAGAGTCTCCCCTATGTTCAACACAGCTACAATAGGTCTCTCCATAGCTCCACCGGCCACAACCCATTTCAGGTGGGGCTTGGATTCCAACCCTTGGGTCCCATTGATGTTTCATTATCTCTTTCCACCACATAGGTATAATATTCCCATGTTCAGTCTGAGGCTGAAAAAGCCACCAGATTCATTGAGAGGATTCAGCACATCTGCCAACAGGTCCATGAGATTTTGTAGAAAGCCAATGCTAAGTACAAGAAACTCCATGATCAACACAAAGTACCACACCAGTTTAAGGTGGGAGACAAGGTCTGGTTACATTTACATAAAGAGTGCCTTACAAGATCCCATCAGAAGCTCCGCTCACTTCGCTATGGGCCTTATACTATCACCAAGGTTGTGGGTAGTAATTCTTTTGATCTCAACACTCCACCCTTCCTTGGATTGCACCCAGTGTTCAATGTGGACCTCCTTCAACCATATTTTCCACCCTTATTGGACACCTCCTAGATCCCAGAACAACTGACACCAACAGAGCTCAACCCTAACTAGCCTTCCATCTACCAAGCAAGGAAATGATTGTGTATTTGTGATAGTTGATCGGTTTTTGAAGATGGCCATCCTAACATCCTACAATACAAGCATCACAACGGTAGATACTTCCAAGCTCTTCTTTGAACGAGTGTGGGTCCATTTTGGGATACCATAGATCACCATCTCTGATTGGGGTAACAGGCTCCTCAACACATTTTGGTCGAGTCTCTAGTCACTGTTGAACACCAAGATCAATAAATCCACTGCTTTCCACCCCCAAACTGACGGCCAAATAAAGGTCCTCAATCAGATGATTGTGCACATCATGTGCATGTACAACTCTAAGCATTCATGTATGTGGGATGAGAGTCTCCCCTATGTTCATAATAGCTACAACAGGGCTCTCCATAGCTCCACCAGCCACAACCCATTTAAGGTGGGGTTAGGATTCCAACCCTTGGGTCCCATTGATGTTGCATTACCTCTTGACACCACACAAGAAGAATATTCCCATGTTCAGTCTGAGGCTGACAAAGCCACTAGATTCATTGAGTGGATTCAACACATCCACCAACAGGTCCATGAGATTTTGCAGAAAGCTAATGCTAAGTACAAGTAACGCCATGATCAACAGAGGGTACTGCACCAGCTTTAGGTGGGAGACAAGATATGGTTACATTTGCAGAAAGAGAAACTTACAGGGCCCCATCGGAAGCTCCTCCCACTTTGCTATGGGATTTACACTATCACCAAGGTTGTGGGTAGCAATTATTTTGAGCTCAACACTCCACCCTTCCTTCTCTTGCACCCAATGTTCAATGTGGACTTCCTTTGGTCATATTTTCCACCCTTATTGGACACCTCAGAGATCACAAAACAATTGACACCAACAAAGTTCAACCATGAATTCATGGAATAGGCATCCACTAATCAGATAGTGAACACACAGGTCAAGGGCAATCACCAGCAGAGGATCCAACTTTATCGTGTTGTCAAGGCAGGGAAACTCCTACACTAAGGAAAGTGGCTCACCCGGGGCCAAATTCAGCAGAATTTTCCTCACCTGATGGGGGAACTCAACACAATGGAGACCATTGCTTCCTAAGGGGGGAGGATTTATCCAGGTGGATATTTGTGGCCACCCACCTACTCTAATAGGCCCCTCTTGATAGTTTTTAGTTCAACATCTTCTTTTGTACTTCTTTGTAATTTTGGATTCTACACTTCCAGGGATGTATGAATCCATACACATATTCTAGGTGGATATCGGTGGCCACCCACCTAATACAACTAGATTAGTTTGGAATTTTTCATGTCAATACATCTTTTTGTACTTCCAGGGCCGTTTTGGGGCCCTAAATAATGTTTTTTTGGCTTGCCATAGTCAAACTATAAATGGAGACAGAGTTTGATGACATAATGTGTAGTTCTCGAAAACACCTTTCCAACGAGCTATCACGCGCCTAAAACGAAGGTCTTATGCAAAATTTACGACCCCGAGAATATGAGGTACCAACTTACCCATTGGGGCCCGCATAACTATTGGCGTTTCACCTCCTAGGGTTAGGTTTTTGAATGTCTAGGGTTTTTGAATTCATGCATAATGTTAAAAAGGCCTTTGGATCCTCATTGTGATCATTCTTCTCATAGGAATGCACGTATTGGCCACATCTCTTCTCAAAGATAAATACCACCATTCGAGCAAGTTGTTTCAGTTATGCAGTTTTACAGTTTCAACCTATTTCATTTATTCAATAAAAGTTATTGTTCATTGGATATGTGTTGTTATATCTGTGTTATTGTATTCAATATCTTATTCATTTTGTTGCTCTCATAAATCCAGATCAGTCATGAATTGTGAACATCAATAGCATTGGTTGAATTTCATGTATGCCTTGGATTGGAGCATGCCAATGCTCCAACCCTGATAGCTTTGATGTGGCTGTTGAGAAACACTTAAAATAATTGTTAGATAAAGCTGAAAATCAAGCGACACGATTTTATTTAGTTACAACTATAGACCCGTTGTCTTGAATGATCTAAGATTTGGTCCAGTGACTGAGAGATCTATTAACGAGACTACGACTGCAAAACATGTCTGACAAACACAATCAATTCTATTTTCATAGCTTATCATGGAAATGAAGCACTGTGGAATTGGATGGTCTTGGCTTGATACCACAAGAACTTTTATGACATGCATGTAAGGATGGATGGCACATGTGTGCTTCTGCAAAATATTTGTTTACATAGCTTTCTGAGTTGTTCCATTGAACACAAGATTAACATTATGATTGATATTTTTTACCATGTTTTGGAAAAAGAAACTCATAAGCACTATATTTAATCAAATTTTCAATAACATAACGTGGTTTATCATATGGCATATATCGAACATCAACATGTTTCTAGAGAAAAGGAAATAACATAGACTAATTAAATGACTTGTGAAAGTAGGTAAAACCTTCATTTAAAAAAAAAATTGTATATGAGAAAGCTATTGAAGTCACATAATGTGGCATGTAACAAAAGTTGATACTACTCAAATCAAATGTATAGGAAAACATCAGAAATTTCTATATTACAACTTATATGTTAAGTGAACAGTACACTCTCAAGAACATGAACTAAGTCATGCAAGGTCTTGTCAAAATGGTTGATTAAATTTCATAAGAGAGCACTAATTCCTTGATGGATGTATTTCTAGATTGGAACACTGATATTTGGAAAAAATATTTATTCAAAATTTGGGCTCCAAATATATAAGTGATGGTGAAAGAGTGTAAACATACCAACAAATTATTTGAAGTACCTAACTCGTGAGTGTGTTTTATAATTAGTGGTAATTGGTCATTAGGCTCAAGAATGGGACCAACAAGGCTTTATTTTAAAAGTACATTATAGTGTTTGTTCTCCACATAGATTTCATTTTCATTGTAATGTACTTGAACAAAGAGAGGCTTTAGGTCAACCCCATAGGATATAACCATATCATCTAATCATAAATGAATTCAATTCAAATATTTTTCTCCCTTAAGGTCATCCTCAGTAAATGTTACACATATCTATGTGAGAGGTAGTTATAAAATGTAATCCCTATGCTTTGGCTTGATCTAACAAATGTCCAAGGATTTTTTTATTTTTATTTTTAGTATTAAGTACTCATTAATCAAGAACTATTAGTCATGATTACTACTTGTTACCGCTCAAACGCTTGCTATGGGAAATTCACACCTTATGAAGGCAAGCTTGGGGCAACGACTATGCAAGCCACCCATTGTCACATCATTATCCTTGCCTCTTCACTTTAATGCTAGGGTTTCTAACCTAAGGAGGCTATTCTTGAGGGGTCACAACTAAGTCCCATCATTGTACCTGGAAGAGGAAGGTTTAGGACTTGGTTTGACTTAGAGTTTCGATCTTCTCTTAAGGGTAAAGCACCTCAAGTATGAGAGAAGAAAAACAAAGAATATGATCTCAAGTTATAATTTAGACAATAATGCTCTATTGAAAGTGCTTGTAATGATTTTTGTTTTTATAAATATGAAGTATAAATATGTCAAAGAAATGCACCATTCACCATACATCATTATCAACATCCATCTACAAGTTATATTCCAAAGTTGATCAGTAAAATTGCACAAAGGAAATGGGTGGCATTCTTATCAAACCAAGAGCATATTTGCACAAAGTGTTACTATTGAGCCAATGATCTTTCAATCAAAGGAAATATGAATTGTTGTATTGAAATCATAAGGGAAACCAATATCACATTTATCTAATGAGTATTTTCAAAATGAGAGTAAATAAAGAGCACTTTGAACCATATAAAAATATCTAATAAGTTTTGTTGTAATATATTATTGCGATAAGGCATTAGGGCCTCTGTGAATGAGGTAAGCAAACGAAAGTGTACTAACAGAGATGTGTCATACTATTCAAAAAATAAAGTCTTGATTACTAGATTGCATAGTTATATCATTCTCATAATGCATATATTTATGATTTTTATGCCACATATTGCAAAGAGAGGATTTCCTAAAAATTCCTTCAATATAATGAAATATTTCTAGTTACTCTTCCACATAAATGACAATAGTTAAGGTTATTTCACCATAGATCTAGGATGGAAGATTTGAACCAGATATTAGATCTGTGAGAACATCATAAATGTTGAAGCAACCGAGAGCATGAATTGTGTAAAGGAGTGATGTATTAACCGAGAGTATTAACCTCGACTTTGAAACTCCTAAACAGTGAAATCACTATGTGAACAACAGTAAAAGTAAGGTAACATTTATCTCTTAAGGAAATTTTTGTAACATTTCATGCATCAATCTGATCCTAGAGAGAAAATGGAGAAAAAAAAAACACATAAACGTTGGCCAAAGAACAACTATATCATCATCATCACATGTAATCTTAAACTTTGTGGTTTGAAAAGCAAGAAGAAACCCTCAAACAGTAACCCAAAGTGATAACATTAGGCCATTTCATAAGGTCGTTGGAATTACCAAGCCATTGATTCGTCACTCGGGATAGTTTATAGCACAATACTAATCAAACTTTGCAAAAATGAGCCTTGTAATAATAGAATTAAGTGAGATAATAACTATGTACTTTTAGGACAATTAAGATACTTTTGCACGGTGATCAAAATAGAAGTGATGTTTTGCCTTGCGAGGGAGGTCATTGGACAATGATCAGAAAGGAGATAAAGATTCCCATTCTAGAGAGGTCATTACTCATTTATTTACATCGACGTGTCATCGGACATGGTTTAGGGTAATAACACCTTTAATGTTGGATTAATGATAAATTGTAACCCTTATTCACACATGTATTTAACAAGTCAACCATAGATGGGACATCAATAAACCAAATTGTTCGTACTTATGATATCATTGTTTGTTATATGTGAGTGTGATAATCATTGGCCATACTTCAAAATTGCAAGAATGAGTGATCTATTTAGGGTCAATACCACATGTTCCAAGAAGCAATATCTAGGGCATCCACAAGAATAATAATTTTTCGTTTCTCTTCAAGGATACCTCAGTATGCAAGGGTTAGATAAAAAATATGTGGAAATGAAACTTATATTCAAAACCCTTGATATTCTAGTACCAAATAACACCTTTTGAAGAGAAAGCTAGCATAAATAAAATATAAGCATTAGATATATCATTGAAGCCCAAACAATCTAGACCAAAAATAGGACAAGGTGAACCCTAGATTGCAAAACAAAAAATAGAAAAGAAACAAAGAAAGGAAAAGATGATTTTGGTTTTTTTGGTGGTTGAAGACAAATGATAGACTAGTGCCTAGAGAGGGATATGGGGTCTCTACAATATTGATGTCACTTGAAGGATTTCCTCTCATGTGTTGACTCGGGCCAGAAGGTTCTCTTCAAGATTTTGATGGGGGGATTATTCCTTTAAGAATCCTCTCCAAGTACTAACAAAATGATCTCAAAGGTTGGCCAAGGAAAAAGGGAAGATCCCTAGGACATCCTACTTTAATGAAATGGAACAATTCTTCAATGGTCAAATGGGTAAAGCAAGAAGACTATACCTTGAGTTACCCTTATAAGTGGAGCATGATTCCATTCTATGGCTTTGTAGTAGATTTTTTCTCCAACAAACCTGATTTTTTATTTATTTATCTAAACCCTTGAAAAATAGCTAAACATTCACTTAGAAGAAATATAGATGCACAAGAACTCTTGTAAGCTAGTTTTCTCATTATTCTCCAACAAAGAAAAAGAGAGTGGTCTCCTCCTTTTATAGTTAATGATCTTTCTAAATAAAATGTGCTAGAATAATACCATGAGATCAAGACAATTGTTTGAATAAAAAACCCGGGGAAAATACAACAAATGAGAAAAAATATCCCTCAAAAGCCTTCAATACAAGAGTGCCCTTCTCAAAATGGTCAAATACATCAAAATAGGGCCACACATGTGGACTAGAGAGACCTAGAAGAGTTGTGCCCCTCAAAAAATGTGCCAACGCCTCATCAAGAAGTGAAAGGTGAGTCAAATATGGTCCATGGAACCAAATGATCCTCTAACCAACTCCCAAAATCTAGGGAATGGTCCAAACATGAAACAACCAACTCCCAAGATGTGACATAACCCTCGCATGAGTGGGACATCCAAGAGAGAATCCAATGGTAAGTGTCATTTGTGGCCACCTCAGTGTGGTCGTTCCTCAATAAAATAAAGGTGGTCAATGCCACATCACCTAGTGGTCAACCTAACCACCTGCAACTACTCCAACAACCTATAATTGTCTCCTCAAATGTAGAAAAATCTCTGACATGTGGTCCAAGAAGGGAATAAAAATGCACAAGTGTGATTACAATGTCCAACAGTGTAAGGAGAACAACTCCGAGTGGTCCATGTGACAAGTGTGATGACGCGTCCCTGTCATGGCCCGATGCGATGTCACATATCCCAATGCAGTTACATGGATCCCAATGTAGCACATGAATCCCAAGGTAAATTACATAGATCCCAATGTCTAAAGATATGATCAAATATAAGTACATGGATCCCAATGCGACATCATGGGTCCCAATGCAATGTCATAGATCTCGAGGCATGATACACATATCCCAATGCAAGGTACCCACTTGGAGTGATGGGTCTAGTTTCTTGGCAATCCCATTAGATGATTACACATAGTGATCTCTCTTAACACAAAATAACAAATAAGTGTTAGTTTTAATATTTGTGTAAGTTTTACCAAAGGGAAACAACATTAACCCTTATACACGCGGCAAGTCCTAAGACAACAAGTATTTCCGAAGTCCTTAGGTGAAGGATAGGTAATATGATGATTAAAGATGGAAACAAGAAGGTAAAGACTTCATGTGATGACCCTGAAAGTCATCTATATGCATATGTCTTTTTATTTGTTCATCTAGCTTTCATGAGCTAGGATTTTTTCTACAATAGCTTTCAAGAGGGAGATTTAGCATTGAGTTACTTGTCCTCATAATTGTTTCTTAATACCCCTTTATGCCTTTTTATTTATGTGTTCATTATTTTGAACATGTCCCTTTTTCATTAGATAATGAGAAGAACTGCATAACAACAATATGACACCTTGTGAATGTGCCTTTGAAGTTGTCATCCCTTGGGGAGGTAACATATGGCTCCTACTCGAGGACATGCACTCTAATGCTAGAGTGTATGAGAACTCCAGAATATCCTGCAAACTTGTGACCTACACACCATATGACTTGACAAAGGCATGTGAAGGGGTGAATCTACCATCCTAGTGAGATAAAAACTACTATGCAAAAAAAATAAAAAAAATTCACTAAGTCTATGCATGAAAGTAAAGCATGAAAACATATGAAATAAATTATTATAAGGAAAATCAAATGCATCAAGCAATTCAATCAAGAAATGCATGGAAATAAACACACAAATGAAGGAGAACATGCATGGAAAGAACACATGCACTCTAAAATCCTAATCAAGGAAATAAATGGATCAAGGAAGTATTGGTGATAGAGGATAAGGTATCAAGGTTCAAGGTAGGATGGTGATATTGAAGTAAAAACCCGAGACCTAACTTCGATTGAAAGATTGTGTCACAATTCTTTTGAATCCATCAACACATAGGGATAATGTAATCAAGTGACAAAGGTGGCTCCAACTACGGGTATAGTTGAATCTCCTTGTTTACCATGATCAAAGGACAAAAATAACCCATATGACTTAAGGTTGGTCTTGTTTCCTAATAACATCCTCCCAAAGTTTTATTATGTAGTTCTTCTAAGTGATCATTCTTCTTCCATACTTCATCCTTAGCTTCCTTATATTCAAGTGCCAAAGAAAAAATGAGGATTGCCTAACTACTCAAGTCTTCATCCAACTTGCTCACATATTCATTATTGGGTTGATTAGGGTCTTCAACATGATATCTTTTGTAATTTTCCCTATCCAACTTCACAAAAGTGCCATCACGATGGGGATAATAGCATATGAAAGGTCCATTTGCAAGGATCCCCCTAAATGAGCAGTGGACTTCCTCGACAAAAGCATCCCCCAAGAGTTTGGGATATCAACGACACCATCTGTCATAACAACGACATCCAGATATATATTCAATCTTACAACCAAATTCTTTATCACACCAAACATTTCTACCTCTCTCCTATCCATGGCACAAATTTTCTGGTATGGTCTTGTTACCTTGAGGACTAATTGTTGCATTCTTTTCAAAGGCATGCCATTGGTTGATACCCCAGATTCCAACAAACAATTTTGCAATAACAAATTGTTCACTTGCAAAGATATGTAAAACGAGCCACATCCTCCATTCAATCTTCCTTTTCCCATAGTTTTCAAGATTACGGGTTTATTATCAGAGGACTCTTCCTTTCCTTCACCAAATCCCAAATTTTGTTTGATTTTCTTTCTTTGTGATGGTATCTTCACAAACTCCAAGGAAGGGATAGAGATATGGGATTTGGAAAGGTAAGATTTCAAATCAATATTGATATCTTCACAAGTAGCTTTTGACATGTCCAAAACATCGCTTGAAGTCTTTGTTGGCTGAATTCATTGTTCTCTTTGTAACATCACTTGGGGTTGCATATCTTGGGCCATTTGAGGTTGTGGAATAGGAGCACTTGGTTGGGTTGGAGCCTCTTGGGGTTGAGGTTGAACTTGTTTAGCCCTTTGTTGATAAGTGAGCTAGTCCTTTTCTAGGATTATCCTCTTTATTTCTCCCTGAAGGGGTTTAGGGGCTAGATCTCTGGAAATATTGGATTGATGAAGGTCCCTTTCCTTTTCCCATTTAAGTTCTTCATTAGGAGAGTTGGAGAAAACATTGATCTCATTGAAAAAATCACCAACATAGTTAATAGAGTTTCTTGGCCCATCATTGTAACTCTCACTTGCTAATCTAATAGTTTCCTTGACAACCAAACTAGTGTCTTGTTTATGCAACAAATCACAAGGTTTACACCATGGAAAAGGCTCTTCTTCTACTGCATTGTTTTCCTCTAAGGGGTTGGGGACCTTTTGTTCTTGATCATGTTGATCTTGTCTAGGTCTATTTTATTTTTGTTATTCTTGTGCAGGATTGTAATCAAGTGGGTTCTTCGGATCTTAGGGGTGGCTACAAAAAAGTGATGCAAATACTGTTCGAGACATCAATACCAACAAAGATAGTCAATCGTATAGAATCATCACGAGAACAAACCGATAATCAGGTGGGTGTGCGCATCTCACATGACAATTACTGTTCAATTCCAAACAATCATTTTACCACCACAAAAATGCAGAAGTAATGCCACCGGATTAGACGATATTGTGCTACAAATGCGCAGAGATCAGTAACACAGAATCATGAGATTGCACAGAAGATAAGATCGCGCAGAGGGTTAGATTGTTCCGGTGAAGAAGATAGCTCCACTAATTACGTGTCAACGTTGTCCAGCCAGATATTAAAACGCATCCATTGTCGCCATGATTTCTCCAAACTCGAAAACGCTCCATTGGAAGACCGAACTTCACGTTATCTCCTCCTGTCATACGAAATGAAAAAGTTGAACACAGATAGCTATCGATACCCTCGGCCCTCCGTCGACATGTCACCGTGGAGCTTGCCAAACTGTGGACAAACCTCGGCTTTGTCCACGTGTCTCTTCTCAGAGTGTTGGATCCGTTCATCACTGTAGATGTTGGATTTGGGCGAGCAATATTGTTGGATTTGGGCGAGCAATATCCATCCTGCTGCAGAGTCTTTAAGACTCTGCAGACTGGATGCCCGTGCAACCACTCTCGTGCGCTTCATACCTTGGCCATCCATGTTGCATCCGCACCCATTACTCACCATGAAGGATGGCCATTCGACCGCCACCAGCATGCCCATTTATTCCGGTTGCCAAAATCTCCGGCGAATCCACCCAATCTTCCCGTCAGCCCACCTCCAGCAAACGTCGTTAAGGCACATCGTTAACCCCTCTCGTCAGGAATTTAATGTAGTTGGTGAATTCAAATTTTAAATTTTAAAATCTAAATGGAGGGAATGGATACCCGCACCTATGATCATTTCTGCATATGTAATCCAGAACACACAGAGCAATGGTGCAGCTTGTATTGAAAACGCCGAGACGGTTTTGGAAATGCTTCATTTGACAATGCAAAACCAACATACTTCCTTTGACGAGATTGTACAGGCTTGCGTTTCAGAGCATATAAGGTATGATTCTGTTTTGGAGGAGGTTAGGAAAAACTCCATAAGAGGAATAAGAATAGCGAAGTCCAATTCATAATCTTCTTACGAGATGGGTAATTCATGGCAGCTAGAAGCTATTGGTGTTGGAGCTCAGGTAATACTCGATTCTTTTTTAAATTAAGAACGAAAAAAAAAATACATCTAGTGATTTTGTTGTGCAATTAGTTTTTTATATCAGTAAAATGCCTTAACTGTATTATGGACTACCACAGATGCGTTTTAAACCTGGATAACTTCATTTTTGGGGCCTCGTATATCTGGATTACATGGAAAGGGTTTTTTTTATGTTGATAAGAACACTATAAAAACACACAGAAGAGAGGCACGAACATCTCCTCCACGTAAGATGTAAAGCACCTCGCTTTTATGTTATGTGTGACAAGATTTCAATTTAATGAACTCCCAGTAAAGTTCTTTACTGTGCATGTTGTTTTTCCTAGTCCAAGGTTTTTTGAGCTTTCTGTAAAGAACAGAGTATTAAGAAAATGAAGAGCTTATTATTTATGTCCATAGAGTATTTGGGAAAATGCATGGCCTTCCGCTCAGCTTGTCTAGAAGTTCAGTTAATTTCTTACTGCATAGATATAAGATTGTAATGTAGTTATCTGCACTTTTGAATTTTATTTTCTTCTTTTATATACTAATTCATGCTTGATGTTGTTGAAATGGTGATGATAACTTTGCGCAGAATTACAATGCATAGGTTGCCCTACGGAAGGCCGGAGACGTTGAAAACAAGTATAACGAAAATGTTGATAAATTAGCCATTGGATTGAGCTTAAGACAAAGTAGTATGGCAGAGCTTGAGTGGAATAAAGAGCGCTGTGAGAAGGAAGATGGCATCGCATATTATGATTCCTTCAAGTACCATAGGTTAAAGCTCGAAGGATTTTGGGATGAGATTATTGATCTTTGGGAGAGGCATGAGTTGCCAGGCAATTTCGAATCCCAAAATAAGTGGATAAATGCTGGCAATGCATATAGAAAACTTGTGGAGCCTCTGGATATTGCACATTATTATCGTAATAACGGTAACGACAACTATCTTTAAGATGGAAGACCCAATTGCCATAAAGTTCTTCAGAAATGGATGGAAGAGAAAGAAAAGACTCACAGTTCAAAAGGTCAGAGACCCCGCACAAAGCCTGCATCGCTCACCCAGGACTCGTGCTTTTGGGCATATGTAGAAGAGGCTCGGAAAGACCTGGAAAATCTCAAAAAAGGTCGACATCAAAGTCTACAAAGGCTTGAACAGTTTGAAAAGTATGTGACAACCATGAAAAATGCTCTCAAAATTTCTTCAGATGTTTCCTTGAATGGAAGCTCCTACATGATGTGGTCAGAAGAATGGGAGGAATACACAAGAGATCATTCCCCTTAATGGAAAGTGAAAGTTGGAAAGGGTTGAACTTGCAGGGTATCTGGATAAAAACGTTGTTTCCGACTTTAAAGAACATAACCTTCTTCTAATTAGATTGCTTGCTTTTTTTTTGAGATGTAATTTCCACTTCGTATTTAGGATGTAATTTCTGTTTGTAACTGTGACGAAGAGGACTTTCCTTCAATTAGATCGCTTGTTTTGTTTGTGAGATGTCATATCCTTTCCTTTGTTTAAAATATTATGATCGCTGGAATGCTAGAATGGTTCTTCAAGCGGGATTTATTGAAATTGGATTTTTCATTTGTATTGTACATGTTTGATAGATGTGCTTGACAGGGAATATCGAGAAAAAAACAATTTGTCTAGAGGATGTGCCTTGAAATGATTTATTAAATCGTTGTAATATAGGATGTATTTTGGGTGAGTTTTTCATGTTGAGATGGTTGATAACATGGTTGAAATTTGCATCCTAGGTTGAGGAATTTTTATATGACGAATTTAAAATTTGTTTTGAGGAGATTTTTAAATTCTAATATTATATATCAAAATGATTGTTGCAATTTTTTCAAAATAATTTTAATTTTAGCAATCAAAACTTTTATGATATAATAAAACCACTTTAGCAAAACAAAATAATTTTAATTTTAGCAATCACTTTCTAAAATTCTTAAATAATTTTAATTTTAGCAATCACTTTCTAAAACTCTTATGATATAGCAAAACCACTTTTCAAAACTCTTATGATATACATAGTAAACAATGATTTTTAGCAATCACTTTCTAAAACTCTTATGATATAGCAAAACCACTTTCCAAAACTCTTATGATATAACTAAATAGAGCAAAACAAATCTACATGATTAAGAGTATAAGTTTATATGAATTACACAAATCTTATGATATAGCAAAACCACTTTCCAAAACTCTTATGATATAACTAAATAGAGCAAAAAAATGTTTACATGATTAAGAATATAAGTTTATATGAATTACTAGAAATTTGTGGAGAGAATTTGAAAACATAATCTACCTCTATTGAAAAATATTATAATGTAATATTTATGGAGAAACTTAATTTCCAATATTTTACAATAATTTACTTTCTTATCTTTATTTAGTATAACTAGTAAATATTTTTTCCAAAAAAAAAATAGTTATTTTTATTTAGGGAGTGAATGAAAATTACAATTCCCATATGCAGATTACACTTACAAAAGCTGCAGATGTTATGAGAGCATTCTTAAAAAATCATATACAAGAAGTGTGCAAGCACTCGTTTACTTATGATACAAAGCAAAAACAATGAAGAAAGAGAATCAAGAGTTATGAGTAAAATAATCTTCAATACTACAATTTTCCTTTTTTTCTTTGACCTCAAGGTTCCATGGAGACTAAATGATGTCTAGGATTTAGATTGGTGAGCCAAATCCTTATTAGAATTGAAGTGCTAAGATTCATGAAGTATTCATTCCTAGTGAGGGGGTTTGAATTGCAACTACCACCTAGAGTGGATGTTCCTAGTATTATTGTAATTTGCTCTATCCATTGGTATCCTTTTCTAAGATTATTTATGAAGATTTGCTTGTAAAACTATTCTAAAATCCCCTAGGCATGAGTGGATATGTGAAGGAGTTTGGTGACTCTAAAAAAAATACAATCTATAGGAGATTCAAAAACTAAAACTTACAATTTCCATATATTATAAAAAGAAAGTATGAAAAATGATAGGAAGAGATTGCTATTTTTTTTTCCACTAGAAAATTGCACATTATATTAAGATATATAATATGTTCACATTGTCAAAACTATTACAGCCATAGTACTCGCCTTGAGTAATATCCACTAGCCATATCAGAGAAGCTACAAAGTACAATAATGAGCCCTTAAAAAAAAACTCTCTAAAGAGATTGTCCAAAACAGTAGACAACACTTTTACAAAAAAAGGTTTTTTTTGTCTTACATACATACCAAAAATACTACCATCCTATATGTCTTCTCACAGGTAGAGTCTACTAAAGTATCAAATATGTAACATCCCGCTTTGGCGCACTAAGCGAACTTATTCTTTGAGGACACTTGCTCGCAAGTGATCCAGACTATTATGCTATTAAAACTCTTGATTTTGATTATGAGGCATTATGGATTGATGATATGTTGTCTTACTACATTGACATAGACAAGTGTTATTGACTTGGTTTTACTGAGTGTGCAGGGTTTTGGACCTTGAGGATGCAGAGGCATCAATGGAACCCCTTGGACTCGGGATTGAGTGAGGGAGTGTGCTATTGGGGTTTGATTGTTTTACTGTGATATTAGTACATCTGATTAGATGATATGATGTGGATTGTTTTGACATGATTTGTTGATGATGCAGGCTGACGATAGCTTGTCGACCAGACTCACATATGGAGTAAAGAGGTCGCACAAGACTACCAGAGATGTTGAGGGAGAGGTGTGGACAACAGCCCTGCCACATCCTACTAGCACTCCCGCCGTGGCTCGAACTGTAGGTTAACGATTACCTAGTTCGAGAGGACCCACGATGCCATGAGGGCACACTGCGACAGTCACTCACGATAACTCTAAGGGGCACGCAATAAGGCGGGGGCCTTATTCCTTAGAAGCCCTTAGTCTCCCACAAGTTCACTTGGCGGAGTGTTGACTCCAGGGGTTATTGATGTCTACCAATGAGTCAAGAGGCGAATGGCTCCCTTGGAGCACGTAGTGCATCCTGAAGGGCACGTCGCGCAAGGGAACAGATAAGGCGAGTGGCACCCTTGGAGCACCTAGTGCGTCCTGAAGGGCACGTCGCATTGATGATGAAAGCAGGATGAACCTAGATGGCCCTAAGACAAATAACAGGCTAAGAAATTTTAAAACAATTTCCCTAATTAAATGTCGCCCAGTAAAGAACTTAAGTACTAAGTCTAAAATTTCGCTAGGGGTAAAATTTTGTCTACCTTAAAAAAATGATAATATATATATATATAATAAAATAAATAGATAAAATGTAATAAAATAATAAAATTTAAAATAAAAACCATTTAAGTAATAATTATGGTCTTCATAGAATTTTGTAACATGAAAGGTTAAGAAATTAAATTATTAATAAGAAATAAAATCTATGGATATAAAAGTAAAGAGGGAATTAATTATTTTATCATTTGATCATTTAAAAGATACTAAATTAATGATAAAAGGAAAAAGGGGTTAAATTCCTCACCTGCCTTTTTGAGTTCTCAGTAAAAGGGGAAAGAAGGAAAAAAATAAAATAGGAAACTAGGGTAAAGAGGTAACACAAAAAGGAAAAAGCAGGAAGTCAACTTAGTAAGGAATCCACATTTAAGAGCTTTCTAATTTTGAACTGAATTAGCAATTTCATAATAGGGAAAACCTTTAAAACCTGTAAGGGAATCTAGGTGCACCTAGGAGTGATTCTAGGAGTAACTCTAGGTGGGTGAGGGAAATAAAGAGAATTACTTAATTAAAGAAATTAATTAATGGAGGAATGTAGGGGATGGGTGACACTTGTACGGAGAGAAAATTTTGAGAATTTATTTTTAAAACTTTAATTAAATGAGATTTAGGGAAAGAAAAAAAGTTTGAAACTCTATAAAAGAAAGGGAGGAGAAGGAGGAAGGATCATCTTCTGTTTGCGTAACGTTACGCTGAAGAAATATCGACTTGACTGATTTACTTGTGGGGAGTTGGGATACCCAGCTTGGAGAGGAGTGGTAGCTCGGCCTTGCGAAGCGAGCTAGGAGCTAGACGTAACCTCTAGAGAGTGTGTGTGGCCCCTTTGCGGCTCGGGGGGCTAAGGGGGAAGAAGAGTACCCCTAGCATTGGCTGGGAGGTACCGGTGAGGTCTCGACGGTTGGCGAGCTAGAGTTGCATGGAGCGCGAGACGTCATTCGAAGCGGGCGATAAGACAACGGTATGCTCTTTTTATTTTGTAGAGTAGAATGCATTATGACTTATGCTTGGATCTGAATATTGATCGTAAATGGATTGGATGTTTAGATTGATAGCGGACCCTTTTTCTTAGCCTAGCTGATTGTTTGGTTGATTGATTTCCCGTGGCCATCGACCCTGCGTGACTTGGCAGCCCTGTGGTCTTGTCGTATCTATTTGTATCAAACCTTCTTTCATCTATCAGTGGCCTGTGAGAAACTCTCTTCAGGTGAAAGAGTTGTTGGAGAAGTGAGTTCTTCTGGAAGGGGTCTAGTAACAACTACAAAGATCTGATCATTCATGTCCGTCCTGTTGCTGAATCCCTGGAAGGGAGGTGGAGCAGTCGATGGATTGTGTGAGAGTGAAGGTGTATACTCCTGGGGTGGGACAAACATGTGGGGAATGAGATTCTGTGAGCGGTGGGCGTAAGTGGATCCTTGGAGGAAATCCTTCATGTAGACTGGTGCAACTTCTTGTTGTCCTTGCCTAGCCTAGGAATCCCTTACCCGGTGGATTTTAGTCCCAACTCGGGGGTGACCCACTGCTGAGAGTGATGAGCAACGTGGTCTAAGGATGGGAGGTTTGTGGAAGGTCTGCACGCAATCAGTGAACTAAAATTAAGAGATAAGTATCATTTCTGTGCTTAATGGTTAAATGATGTATTTTAGTGCATGTATGGGATTCTTATAATAATATCATGTGTTTCACTGCATGTATGATTTCATGTTATCTTTGTTTATTTTTGTTCAGTTTATATGTGATTTATTCCGCAAATAGCTATGTCTACCATAGCCCAGCAGGTCTATGTCTGGGCATGGACAATTTTTATTACCTATAATAGATCTTGAGACTGTGTGTGTCTGAGGTAGCGTTCTTCGGCCTGTGGGTGGTTGGGGGATGTTACAAATTGGTATCAAAGCAGATTGTTAAGTTTGTTTTGTATCTACAACAAGAGGAAATGACCCAACATGTAAGGTCGGGGACGTTACACTTGCCATGCATTATGAAATGTCATCAAACTGATACCACCGCCACTCACCAGATCATTAATACCCAAATGACATCGATGTGTCTAATCCGACCGCTTAAACCAGAGAATTTGACTAACCCGGCACCCCCCGAAGTTCTTCTCCTCTTACATGAATTTTCAGAGGTATTTTACCCACCCACCAGACTCCCCCTATGTCGGGACATTGCACATTCCATTGATCTCATACCGGGCGCAACTCTACCCAACCCACCCACCTATGATATGATATGAAAAATGGGTGACCAAGCTATTTGGATATGATTATGAGATCATTTACAAGAAAGGAAAAGACAATGTGATTGCAATGCTCTTTCAAGGAAATATGAAGCTAAAGGTGATCTAGGTGGATATCAGTGACCACCCACCTATTCCAACTAGCTCAAAACAATATTCTGGCAATTTACTGCTTTTAGCAGTTTTTCGGTTCCAAAAATTTCGAGGCCATTTTGAGGGCCTAATTTTTTTATATAGGATCGAGCACCTCAATGATAGTCGAAGGATCTGATTGAGCCCCCAAAATGAATCTCAATGATTCCTGTATGCGCACGTTCAATCACACCTCATTTCCACTTTTTTGTCCATCAACTTCATGTGAGCACCCATCAAAAATAAACATGTACTCAATCTTAACTACTAACATTAGTTTTTTAATTTAGATAAGACACATAAATATAAATAAACAAAACTATATTCAAGGCTCATGAACATAATAAAATATGTTTCATTTTTCCTATATTGATACCATTATGGAAGATGCATATACAGAAGACTCCATTATGGAAGTGGCCAACTTCCGTATATGCGTCGTCCATATGCGCATATACGGAAGAGCACATATACAGACGACGAATATACGGAAGGTGAATATACGGAAGAAATTTAAGGTAATCCAAATGCATCTTTCATATATGTGTGCTTCCATATATACGCATTTAAGGAAATTGTCGTCCGTAAATGCACATTTATACATGCATTTATATGCGTCATCCATATATGTGCATATACGGAAGCACACATATACAGAAGACGCCATTATGGAAGTGGTCAGCGTCCATATATGCGCCATCCGTATATGCGTATTTACGAAAGTTGTCGTCCATATATGCGTCGTCCGTATATGCACATATACAGAAGGTGCATATACAAACGATGCATATACGGAAGGTGCATATACAGAAGAAATTTACAGTAATCCAAATGCATCTTCCATATATATGCAGTCCAGACAATAAATAATAAAAATAATTTACACAGTCCAGATCGGAATTCACATGCCAGTAATTAGATTCGCAAGGCCCTTACCATCACAATAATTAGATTCGCACGCCATTACCATCACAGTCCAGAACAATAAATAATAAATAATTTACACAGTCCAGAACAATAATTAGTAAAAATTTACACAGTCAAGAACGACATTCGCATGCCAGTAACTAGATACGCAAAGCCCTTAAACCACAATGCAACATGGTGTCATTATGATTTTATTGATTAATGCATCTATGTCTATATCTGAATATTGAAAGTAACAAGTAGAGATTGTATATTTGTAGCATATTTGCCTAAGTGTTCTTGCAGATCAACTTTGGGAGCAGATCAACAATCTAGGAAGCTACAAAGGTAAAGGAGGTCTACACCAGGCGCTAGGACCAAAGGTACACCTACTCATCTTCCTTCCTCTCTCTTATCTTTCAGTTTAGATAGTTTTGAGACAACTTAGGAATATGACTGTCTTTTAAGGGAAGTCAGTGCTCTGCCTGTACCTCGACCCAGTATAGTAATAGCGAGATTTTCCCCGCTAGAAGGAAGAGAGAGAGAGAGAGAGAGAGAGAGAGAGAGAGAGAGAGAGAGAGAGAGAGAGAGGGAGGGGGATAGAAAGTGAGAAAGTGAGAGAGAGATGTTTGAGAGAGAGGGG
>ML792450.1:66669-81544 GCA_009831015.1 Picea engelmannii | reverse complement strand
TAGATTTGAGTGGTTGAGTCTGTATAATCCTAGTGCCCTTATGCATCCAAACATGCAATTTACACAACAAAAAGAAAATAAAATTTCACCTAGATTTATATGGTTGGATTTTAGTGAAAAAGGCCAAAACCTATAACTTTTAGACAATGCCCTAAACATATCGTACATATGTACATGGAAACATCTAAAATATTAAACCAACATATATCCATCTTCAACCAAGATCTATGAAGCATCCAGAGGGATCAAATTTCTTAAGGTGTAATTTTTTTTATTATCATTTGATATGAAGGAATTAATCCTTGAAAATTTCCATCCCTCCCAATGCTTGATAGATCCAGGTTTAAGATGGATCTATACTGGTTACAACTCAATACAAGGAAGATGTGCAATTATATAAAATTATAAAATAGTAAGTAAATAAAAAATATACAATATTAACCCTAATCTAAAGTTAAAAAGTGTGTGTATTGTATTCATAGATACATGTATGTTATTTAGAAAAAAATAATACAATAAATATAAGAAACTATATCTAACAAAATTAAAATCATGAAATAACTTGTGAAGAGGGAACTAATCAATTGATCATCAAAAACTGAAAAGCATTGAAAATCGAATTGAAATCATCAAAAACAACTTGAGTGAGCAATGGATTGAGAAGCTAAGTGCTAAGTGGGGTTGGTTTCTTTAATTAATTCAAGTATGTTATTTTTTAATATGTTTACTAGAAAATTATTGAAATCATCAAACAACTTTAGTGAGTAGCTAATTGAGAAGCTAATTAGGACCGAGTTCTTCAATTAATTTAAGTATGCTAGTTTTAAAAATATTTTTACTATAAACAGTAGTTACAAAATGAGAAAGCTTAGGGTTGGTAGTATAGTTCATGAGATTCCCATATTTTGAGTGGCATTGGTAGATGTATGTATAGTTGGTTTAAAAAATGCATGTAGTTCCCACTGCCACACACATCCTATAAGAACACTGAATAATTTACATGTCCAATGTGTAGCAGTTGGTAATTCATATTGATGCTGATCATTAATAAGATCATCATCATCATTGAAAATATTAGACGGGCAATGCATTGGAGCACTCACAAACTCAGATGGACAACATCCTGGAGAATTCATGTTGTTGAAAATGGATGTGATATAGGAGAGATAATTTTAGCATGGATGGGATTAGTTGGTTGTTGTGGATAAATGATGGGATCATCATGTATATAATTTGATGTGATTCCATCAGTATCCACAATAAACACCGAAGTTGGAAACAAAGAAGCCGAAGTTGATTGCATGGCCATTGTTTTATCCCTTTGTTTACATGGAGGATGTTTGGAGAGAAGAACTATGGTCTCATATTTTCTTATTATTTTTTCTATCCCCCCACACTCTTTTATCTGACTTGGTCTACAACTGTGATGCATTTTATTGATATATATGAGTTTTATTAGAATGCACAATGCTAGGCTCACTGGAATTTTAGCATATAAGCTCTCCAACCTAGAATCACACATGCACTCTAGCCCAAAACATACATAAACATGCACTCCAACCAAAAAAAACATATTGGATCACCATTCTATATAAAACATATGTACATATACATTTACAACTAGGGTTAAATTGGGGTAATTACATTCCCCTCTCCCTCAGTTTTTCATTGTCCTTAGTGCATTATATACTCAGATACCAATATGGGGGGCTATATACTTGGACATCAATATGGGGTTACAATAAGATATGTTATTTCCAAGATCTTCCCCCCCCTTATGCCCTTCCCATTCCTCTCTCATGGAGTCATATCCCCCCATCATTTTAGTCCCTCTCATCTCACAACCATCAATGTATTTTTATTAATAAATTTAATGTACATTATTTACATTACTTGGCCCTCGACCATACTATTCATCTCATGGCCTAATTCACATATTTAAATTACATTACATATATGGGGATCAAAATCGGGGTGTTACATTCCCCTCCCCATTATTGTTTCACTATCCTTAGTGCACATCACCATATAGGTGTACACATATATACAATTCTTACATCAAAGTTTTAAAACCAATGTGGGTATTCCTTCCACATTGCATCCTCCAACTCCACTATACCTTTACTTGTACCATGCCTTTGTTCCTAAGCATTGTGTCCTTCTTGTTTCCAATATACTCTTTGGTTGTAGGTGGTATTGCATCATTTTTTCCTGTGAAAGACACCATCCTTGGTGTTCTTCTTTCCAAATACTCAATTCATGTCTTCATTTTTAAACTATTCCTATAATAACCATCAAGAAAAAATACATGTTATGGATATTATCATGTATCAATTATCTTATTAACAAAATTTCTCAACTCCATAATATAAGCATTCATTTAAAAATAAATATGCAATCATAATTCAATACTTATCTTCATGGCTATTTCTCTACCTTACAAGGCTACCATGGGAAAACATTTTCTCATTGTTCTTTTTGACATGCCCATTTTTATAAAGTAAATGACGCAGTCAACAGGAGGGTGCATGATCTAGGTGGATATTGATGGCCACCCACCTGTTCCAAATTCCGCCTGGATCATCTTGACAATTTTCAGTTCATCATGTTTCTCTGTAATGGGGACACTTCTTTGTAATTATGGGTTCTGCACTTCTGAGGATATCTTGAAGCCATACACAACATCTAGGTGGATATTGGTGGCCGCCATCTAGTCCAACTAGCCTATTTTGGTAGTTTTCATCTCAGTACATCTTTCTATACTTCCAGGACCATTTTGAGGACTTAAACAACATTTTTTGGGGCTTGCCATAGTAAAATTGTTGACAGAGTCAAATTTTGACAACATACTCTGTAGTTCTCAAAAATACCTTTCCAATAGGCTATCACACGCCTGAAATGGAGATCGTATGCAAAAGTTACGACCTTGGGATGTTGATGTACTAACTTACCTCAACGGGGCCCACATGACTTTCGGTGCTTCATCTCCTAGGGTTAAGTTTTTGGATGTATAGGGTTTTGGCATTCATGTTTATTGTAAAAAGGCCTTCATAGCTTCATTGTACTCATCTTCTTGCAAATGATATTATCCTTCACATCTCTTCTCAGAGATAAAGTTTCCACCATTCTAGTGAGTCTTGCACTCTATATTTTTAAAGTCTCTATACATTTCTTTCATTAATATAAATCATGTATTGTTGTATTTCTCTGTTTTTGGCAATGCTTATGTGTATTTCATTATAATGTCTCTTCTTTCATTTCGTTCCAAAAATAATCTAGATCGGTGGTATTAGAGCAGGCTGCTCTTGATCATTTTTTAGTGCATGTCCCCGACGAGGTACGAGTATAGCAAGTTGGGTCTCGAACTTGTCTCTCTTGAGGAAAATCGCTCTCGCATGCCCAAGAAACCCTCCATGGCGAAAGAAAAGAAAAATGGTGGAGCAAAAGATTCTATTAACGTGTTGCTTGAGCAAGCTCTCGTGTGTCAGAGTGATGAAATGATGGAGAATTTTTCTAACATCCTTCAATGCCTTCCGATAGCAATAGGCATATCTTCATCAAACGACCACTTTGGAGGAACTTCTCCCTTCAAGGTACAAGTTAACTTTGATATTCTCATATTTGAAGGTCAGATAGATGTGGATGCCCTAGAAAAATGGTTAAATATGCTAGAAGGTTATTTCTCTATTCACAATTTTCTAACAGGGAAAAGATCACCTTCGCACTCCTCAAGGATTCCCCCCATGTCAAACATTGGTGGGAAACTTACTGGGAGAAAATTTCCACAGAGGAATCTGGAATATATGGGGTTGAACCCACTTGGGATTTTTTAGTGGTTGCGGTCAAGGAACAATATTACCATGTTGATAACTATGAAGATCAATACATGAGATGAACCACACTATGGAAAGAGAAGGGCCAAACAGTGTCAGAGTTCATAAATACTTTCCATACCTTGCATACCAAGATGGGTATTAAAGACTCTGAGTGGCATCTGGTTCTGAAATACCATGGGGTTCTGCATAGGTACATCCAAATTGATATGGATTTCCTAAACATCTCATCAATAGGAGTTTCCTATCGATATGCTGTCAAAATTGTGCAAAAATTTGGGCACCAGAACAAACGAGAGTTTGGGTCTGCAAATCCGCAACAACCAAATCACGATAAAGACATACCTAACCAACAACCTCCTGAAAACCATTCCAAGAATCATGAGAATAAGGGTAAGGGAAAGACGAAGAATGGCACTGGGAAGTGGTGCGACTTTTGCAAAATACCCTGGAACAACACCGATGAATATCGCTCAAAACAGTCATTGGTGGTCGAGATCAAATATAAGGAGTTGAATCTTGATTTGGAATCTGATCTAGAAAATAATGAAAAAAGATAGATCATCGACGCAGACCCTACTTCTACTATCGTGACTGCAATAATTCAACCAGAAGAACCAGCAGATCCTAAAGAGGGGGAGTGCATCTTCCATTCATAGATGTGGGTGAAGGGGACCTTGTTGCATTTCATTATTGATAGTGGAAGCGAGAAGAACCTCATCTCAGCTGAGGTAGTCAATCAGTTAGGGTTGTTAACAACATCACAACTGCAACCATACAACACCAGGTGGCTTCGCCAAGGACAAGATCTTTGTGTCAGCCAGCAGTGACACCTGTCCTATGGCATTCAACCCTTCAAGGATGAGGTAGTATGTGATGTTTCCCCTCTTGATGTATGTGATGTTATTTTGGGGCAACCATATATGTGGAAACGTCATGATGTTTATGAGTCTCAACCCCGTAGTGTCATTATTACTCTGGGGGATCAAATCTACAAGATACCAGAGGTAGTTCCAACTATTATTCCACCAAAACAATTTCACAAGGTAATCTCTCATACTGCAAAATTCAGCCTCTTAACAATCTATTCAAAGGATGCATAGAAGGCCACTGCAACCATTTCATCCTCAACACCTTCTATCCAATAGAAGAAGATTGCATAAGAGAAAGAAGATATTGTTTCTTCACCTACGATGGTGCCTACACAATGCCCCATCAATCCCAAAGACAACAAGTTGGTGGAACAAATTTAACCGCGCCAACAACAAGTTTGTGACAGCCTTCCATGGACCAAGCCGCACAAATTCTCCAACAAGGCACACAACTCACCAAGATTCAGATTCAACAAACGCTTTCGCCTCTTCCCCAATAAATCAACACAATGGATAGCATTTCTTCCTAAGGGGGGAGGACTAATCCAAGTGGATATTGGTGACCACCCACATGTTCCAAATTCCAACTAGCTCATCTTGACAATTTTGAGATTAGCATGTTTCTCTGTAATGGGGACACTTCTTTGTAATTATGGGTTTTTCACTTTTGAGGCTATCTTGAAGCCCTACATAGCATCTAGGTGGATATTGGTGGCCTCCCATCTAGTCCAATTGGCATATTTTGGCAGTTTTCATCTCAGTATATCTTTATGTACTCCCGGGGCCGTTTTGAGGCCCTAAACAACATTTTTTGGGCTTGCCATAGTCAAACTATTGACAAAATCAAATTTTGGCAACAGGATCTGTAGTTCTCAAAAATACCTCTCCAATGGGCTATCACATGCCTAAAACATAGATCGTATGAAAAAGTTATGACTCCGGGAAGTTGATGTACTAACTTACCCCAATGGGACCCACATGAATTTTGGCGCTTCATCTCCTAGGGTTAGGGTTTTGGATATCTAGAGTTTTGGCATTCATGTTTATTGTAAAAATGCCTTCAGAGCCTCATTGTACTCATCTTCTTGCGAATGAGCGTAGTTGTCACATCTCTTCTTGGATATAAAGATGCCACCATTCTAGCGAGTCTTGCACTCTGTATTTTTATAGTCTCTATACATTTCTTTCATTAATAGAAATCATGTGTTGATGTATTTCTCTGTTTTTGGCAATATTTATGTGTATTTCATTGTAATATATCTTCTTTCATTCCGTTCCAAAAATAATCTGGATCAGTGCATGAGATGCATGCTATAGCCATAAGTATGTATATGTATGATATAAAAGATAGAATTTTGGGAATTGCAAATTTAGATCAACACTATTTGCATGTAAAGGAATCATTGCAGCAACATAAATTGCATAAAAAATTTAAGGATTGTGAGTTGAAGGAGGATGGAGTCTTCATGTGCAGGGGAAAGGTGTATGTACCTAAATCTCAAGAGCTGAAAAATTTGGTGATAAAATAAATGCATAATGTTCCATATGCTAGACACCCTGGATATCATAAGATAATTGCAACTATAAGCAGCCAATACTTTTAGCCAGGAATGAAGAAATATGTGGTTGATTGTATAGTCATATGTTTAGAGTGTCAAAAGGTAAAGGTTGAGCATAGACATCCAAAATTTTGGCCAAGTATGAAGAAAGATGTAGCTAATTATATAGCAAGATGTTTAGAGTATAAAATAGTAAAGGCTGAGCGTAGACATTCTTGAGTGGAAATGGGAAGTTGTTTCAATAGAATTCATTACCAAGCTTCTGAGAACAATGAAGAAACATGATTCCATTCTGCCAATGGTGGATAAATTAACAAAGCCTACCAATTTTATTCCCATGAAGCTAACTCACAAGGAAGCCACCGTGGCTAAGATATACAAGTGGGAAGACTATATTCATCTATTTGAATTTTCTTATAATATTAACGGGTATCATGCATCTTTCAAGATGATCCCATTTGAAGCCTTGTATGGCAGGTAGTGTAACACACATGTGAATTGGGACAACCCAACTGATAGATCCATCATTGGGATAGATTTGTTTAGGGAAATTGAAGAGAATATGGTGAAAATAAAGAAGAACTTAAAGACTTCATAGGATAGGTAGAAAATTTATGCGAACAAATGCATAACACATAGGGAATCCAAAGTGGGTGAGCATGTTTTCTTGAAAGTGAAACATAAAAGAAGTTCATTAAAATTGGGAAGCTACCCAAAACTGACAACAAGATATTGTGTACCATTTGAAATCCTAGATAGGATTGGTCTTGTTGCATACATGCTTGCACTATCTGCATCCATGTGCATTCATAATGTGTTTCATGTGTCTTTGGTTAAAAATGCGTGCTTGATCCTAACCACATAATTTATTGGACTATGATCCAGCTGGAGCACAAGGGTGACTTCTAGGTCTAGCTGGTGTGCATATTAGATAGGAAGGTCATAGTTCTTAGGAACAACACCATTAGACTAGCAAAGGTCCAGTGGACCTACTATGGTCCTAAAGATGCTACGTGGGAGCATGAGGATGCCATGCAGAAGGAGTACCCACATATTTTTGAAGTTGTTTTAGGATTTCAATTGTACATTTGTATATAATGCATTGAGGAAAGTGAAAAAGTAAGGGGGAGGGGAATATAATACCTCTAGGCTTACCTCATTTGTAAATTCATATGTACATATGTTTTATAGGATGGTGAGCCAATATGTTTTTTGGGGTTGGAGTCCTAATCTATGTATGTTTTGGGCTAGAGCGCCTATGTGATATTAGGATGGAGAGCCTGTATGCTAAAAGTTCGTTGAGCCTAGCATTCTAAATTGTAATTACACTCATATATATTAATAAAATACATCACGACTGCAGACCAAGTCAGATAAAAGAGTATGGGGGGATAGGAATCCACAAGAGGGAAAGAGGGCTAAGGGATTAAGGAGAGGAGCTAAGTAAAGGGGGATAAGGCCTTAAGGAAAGGGGCTAATCCAAATATATTAAATTAATCCTAATTCCCAAGCCTAAGTCTTATGTCATGATTTTATCCTAAGTTCCTAAGTGATAGGAGAGTGGTTCTTTAATTGCCACTTGTCAAAAGGAGAGCATGCATATATAAATTTTGGGTTTAGTGATAAATTCATTCATTATAATCATTGTACTTTGTTATTTTGGTCTAGGTATGTTGGGTTTGAGTTTAGGGAAGCCACTGCAAGCTCTCACATGACAGAGGGACAAAATGATGGAGAAATTTTCCCACATCCTTCAATGCTTTCCGATAGAAACAAACACATCTTCATCAAGTGATCACTTTGGAGGAACTTCTCCCTTCAAGGTACAATTTAACTTTGATATTCCCATATTTGAAGGTCAGATAGATGAAAATGCCCTAGAAAAATGGTTAAATATTCTATAAGGTTATTTCTCTGTTCACAATTTTCCCGACAGGGAAAAGATCACCTTCGCACTCCTTGAGGCTCTCCCCCATGTCAAACATTGGTGGGAAACTTACTAAGATCAAATTTCCATAGAGGAATCTGGAATATATGGGGCTGAGCCCACTTGGTATTTTTTTGTGGATGTAGTCAAGGAACAATATTACCCTGTTGATAACTATGAAGACCAATACATGAGATGGGGCACACTACAGCAAGAGAAGGGCCAAACAGTGTCGGAGTTCAAAAATACTTTCCATATCTTGCGTTCCAAGCTGGATATCAAAGAATCTGAGTGACATATGATTTCAAAATATCGTGGGGATCTGCATAGGTACATCCAAACCGAAATGGATTTCCTAAATATCTCATCACTGGGAGTTGCCTATCGATATACTGTTAAAATCAAGAAGAAATTTGGGCACCAGAACAAATTGGAGTTTGGATCTGTAAATACGCAACAACCAAAGCACGATAAATACGACTCTAACCAAAAACATCTTGACAACCAGTCCAAGACACAGGAAAATAAGGGTAATGGAAAGATGAAGAATGACACTGGGAAGTGGTGGGACTTCCAAAAAATCCCCTAGCACAACACCAATGAATGTCTCTCAAAAAATTCACTGGTGGACAAGATCAAAGACAAGGAGCCGAACGTTGATTCAGAATATGATCTAGAAAATAATGAAAAAAGACATATCATCGATGCAAACCCCACTGCTACTATCCCGATTGCAACAATTAAACCAAAAGAACCAATAGATCCTGAAGAGGGGGAGCACATCTTCCATTCATAGATGTGGGTGAAGGGGACCCCGTTGCATTTCATTTTTGATAGCGAAAGCTAGAAGAACCTCATCTTAGTTAAGGTCATCAACTATTTGGGGTTGTCGACAACACCACACCCGCAACCATACAACATTGGGTGGCTTTGTCATGGACGACATCTATGTGTTAGCCAGCGGTGTCGCCTGTCCTATGGCATCCAACCCTTCAAGGATGAAGTAATATGTGATGTTTCCCCTCTTTATGTCTGTGATGTTGTTTTGGGCCAACCATATTGTTTTGGGCCAACCATATATGTTGATTATGATTATTGACCACGTAGTGTCATTATTACATTGGGGGTCAACTCTTTAGGATACCAGAGTTAGTTCCAACTACTGTTCCTCCAAAACAGTGCCACAAGGAAATCTATCATACTGAAAATTCATCCTCTTCACAATCTGTTCAAAGGATGCATAGAAGGCCACTACAACCACTGCAGCCTCAACACCTTCTATCCATCATAAGTTGATTGCAGAAGAGAAAGAAGATATTATTTCTTCACGTACGATGGTGCCTACACAATGCCCTATCAATCCCAGAGACAAAAAGTTGGTGGAACAGATTCAACCCCGCCAACAACAGGTTCGTGACAACCTTCCACAGACCAAGAAGTGCAACTTCTCTAGCAAGACACGCAACTCACCAAGATTCAGATTCAACAAATGATTTCCCCTCTTCCCTGGGCACTCAACGCAATGGATACCATTGCTTCCTAAGGGGGGAGGACTGGTCCAAGTGGATATTGGTGGCCACCCACTTGTTCCAAATTCCAACTGCCTCATCTTGACAATTTTCAGTTCAAAACGTTTCTCTGTAATGGGGACACTTCTTTCTAATTATGGGTTTTGCACTTCTGAGGTTGTCTTGAAGGCCCCCACAACATCCAGGTGGATATTGGTGGCCACCCATCTAGTCCAACTAGCTTATTTTGGCAGTTTTCATCTCAATACATCTTTATGTACTTCTAGGGTCGTTTTGAGGCCCTAAACAACATTTTTTGGGCTTGACACAGTCAAACTATTGAAAAATTCAAAGTTTGACAAAATAATATGTATTTCTCGAAAATACCTTTCCAATGGGCTAGCACGTGCCTAAAACAAAGATCATATGCAAAAGTTACGACCCTGAGAAGTTGATGTACTAGCTTACCCCAACAGAGCCCACATGAATTTTGGCGCTTCATCTCCTAGGGTTAGATTTTTGGATGTCTAGGGTTTTGGCATTCATTTTTATTGTAAAAAGGCCTTCAGATCCTCATTGTACTCATCTTCTTGCGAATGAGCATATCCGTCACATCTCTTCTCAGAGATAAAGCTACCACCATTCTAGCGAGTCTCGCACTCTGTATTTTTACAATCTTTGTACTTTTCTTTCATTAATAGAAATCATGTATTGTTGATTTCTCTGTTTCTAGCAATATTTATGTGTATTTCATTGTAATATCTATGCTTTCATTTCATTCCAAAAATAATCCGTATGAGTGCATGAGATGCATGCTATAGCCATAAGTATGTATAGGTATGATATAAAATACTGAATTTTGGGAATTGCAAATTTAGATCAACACTATTTACATGTAAAGGAATCATTGCATCAAAACAAATTGCATAAAAAAATTAAGGCTTGTGATTTGAAAGAGGATAGATTCCTCATGTACAGGGGAAAGGTGTATGTGCCAAAATCTCAAGAGCCAAAAAAATTGGTGCTAAAGGAAATGCATAATGTTCCATATGTTAGACACCCTGGATATCATAAGATAATTGCAACTATAAGAGGCCAATACTTTTGGCCAGGCATGAAGAAACATGTGGTTGATTTTATAACTATATGTTTACAGTGTAAAAAGGTAAAGGATGAGAATAGACATACAATAATTTTGGTCGGGTATGAAGAAAGATGTGGCTGATTATATAGCAAGATGTTTAGAGTATAAAAAGGTAAAGGTTGAGCATAGACATATAATTGGATTGCTACAACCATTTCCCATTCTTGAGTGGAAATGGGAAGTTGTTTCAATAGATTTCATTACCAAGCTTCCCAGAACAATGAAAAAACATGATTCCATTGTGGTAGTGGTGGATAAATTAACAAAGGCTACCCGTTTTATTCCCATGAAGCTAACTCACAAGGAAGCCACCGTGGCTAAGATCTACAAGTAGGAAGACTATCTTCATCTAGTTGAATTTGATTATAATAATGGGTATCATGCATCGTTCAAGATGAGCCCATTTGAAGCCTTGTATGGCAGGTGGTGTAACACACCTGTGACTTGGGATAACCCAGTTGATAGAGCCATCATTGGGATAGAGCTACTTAGGGAAATTGAAGAGAATATGGTGAAAATAAATGAGAACTTAAAGGACGCATAGGATAGGTAGAAAAGTTATGTGGAAAAAGGCATAACACATAGAGAATCCAAAGTGGGTGAGAATGTCTTCTTGAAAGTGAAACATAAAAGGTGTTCACTAAAATTGGAAGCTATCCAAAACTAAGAACAAGATATTGTGTACCATTTGAAATCCTAGATAGGATTGGTATTGTTGCATACATGTTTGCATTGTCTACAGTCATGTGCATTCATAATGTGTTTAATGTGTCTTTGGTTAAAAATATGTTCTTGATCCTAACCACATAATTTATTGGACTGTGATCCAGGTGGAGAATAAGGGTGAATTCTAGGTCTAGCTGGTGTGCATATTAGATACAAAGTTCTTAGGAACTGAGCCATCAGACTAGAAAATGTCCATTGGACCTACTATGGTCCTGAAGATACTACGTGGGAGCATGAGGATGCCATGCGAGAGGAGTGCCCACATATTTTTGAAGTTATTTGAGGATTTCAATTGTACATTTGTATATAATGCATTGAGGAAAGTGAAAAAGTAAGGGGGAGGGGAATATAATACCTCTAGTTTTACCTTAGTTGTAAATGC
This sequence comes from Picea engelmannii, assembly GCA_009831015.1. Classification (NCBI taxonomy): domain Eukaryota; kingdom Viridiplantae; phylum Streptophyta; class Pinopsida; order Pinales; family Pinaceae; genus Picea; species Picea engelmannii. The sequence continues at coordinate 69,593 of ML792450.1, read as the reverse complement.
ATATGTACACATGTTTTATAGGCTGGTGAGCCAATGTGTTTTTTTGGGTTGGAGTCCCAATCTATGTATGTTTTGGGCTAGAGTGCCTATGTGATATTAGGCTGGAGAGCTTGTACGCTAAAAGGTCGATGAGCCTAGCATTCTATATTGTAATCACACTCATATATATTAATAAAATACACCATGAATGCAAACCAAGTCAGATAAAAGAGTATGGGGGGATAAGAATCCACAAGAGGGAAAGGGGGCTAAGGGATTAAGGAGAGGGGGCTAAGGGCTTAAGGAAAGGGGCTAAGCCGAATATATTAAATTAATCCTAATTCCTAATCCTAAGTCTTATGTCATGATTTTATCCTAAGTTCCTAAGTGATAGGAGAGTGGTTCTTTAATTGCCACTTGTCAAAAGGAGAGCATGCATATATAAAGTTTGGGTTTAGTGAGAAATTCATTCATTCCAATCATTCTGATCATTGTACTTTGTTATTTTGGTCTAGTATGTTGGGTGTGAGCTTAGGGAAGCCACTGCAACCTTGTTCCCTATGAACCTTGTGAACCCTAGGTGGGATTTTGTTGCCAATTCTCCTTAGGTTTCCTTGGGGAAGGTTGGAGCCCTAGAGGGGGAATTGGGTGAGTAGTATTTCCTAGTGTGTGAGGCCTATAGTGTGTTTGGAGACTCCATTATTGTAGTTGGAGTTTTTTAAGGGGAAGTGGGATATCCTAAGGGACTGCAGTGTAGAGAAGGGGGTACACTTCCTTGGGTTGTGTAGCCTAAGGGGAATGAGAGACTATTGGTTGAAAATGATGTAGGAGTTTCGTACCTTGGCCTAGACACCATTTTTTTTATGTGAGACCTATTTGGCTTAATTATCCTTTACCCTAGTGGAGTCATAGCCTTGGCTCAAGGGTGACTTGCTATTGAGAGAGCTAGAATAATAGTGTCTATGACTAGGTAGAATGTTTGAGGTCTGTAACCAATTGGTGATTTTATAAAAAGATAAGTGTTCTTGTTATATGATTTTATGTTGTGTATAATATGTATTTTTATATGTTGAATTATAATATGTTGTGCATGTGTATATTTATATATATTATTATGTGTTATGCATAAGTTATGCATGAGAATGCATATTATTTGGATTACATAAGGTTATCATATGCATGGGATATTATTACAATTGGTATTAGAGCCATGCTGGGCATAATTGATCATGGTACCAGAGTATTTATGAGCAAGGCTAATTGAAAATACAACATATACAGAGGTTAAATTACAATGACATATTCCCAGAAGTGAGTTTAGTGTGTATTACAGATTGGTATCAAAGCACACACACACACTCCTTTAGTTTTAATAAATAAATTATGAAACATTAACACATATTGCACAAAATACATGTCGTTCATCTAAATAATAATAATACAATAGATATAAGAAACTATATCTAACAAAATTAAAATCTTTAAATAACTTGAATGAAGAGAGAACTGAGCAATTGAGAAACGAATTGAAATCATCGAATAAAGAAGTGAATTGAAAATCAAACTAAAATCATCAAACAACTTGAGTGAACAATGAATTGAGAAGCTAAAATAGGGGTTCTTCAATTAATTTAGGTATGTTTTTTAAATAGATTTAATATAAAAATTAATCACAAAATGTGAAAGTTTACATTTTTCTAAGTCAGTGCATGGTAGTCCAATTCATGAGATTCCCATATCTTGGGTGTCACTAGTATATGTATGTATACTTTCTTTCAACAATACATGCAATTTCCATTGCCACACACATTGTATAACGAAGATGAATAGTTTCCATTTCCAATGTTTAGCATTTGGTAATTCATATTGATGTTGATCACCAATATGATGATCATCATCATCATTAAAAACATTGGACAAACAATGTGATCAAACCTTCACAAACTAGGATGAGCAACATCCTAGAGAATTCACACTATTTACAACCGACATGTTGGAGGAGAGATGGGTTTAGTAGGGATGGGCTCAGTTTGTTCCCATGGATGAATTATATGATCATCACATATAAAAAATAATGTGGATCCCTAACTATCCACGATAAACATTGAAGCTTATAGCAATGAAGAAACTAGAGTTGATTGCATGGCCACAATTTTATCCCTTTGTTTACATGGAGGATGTTTAGAGAGAAGATATATGGTATCATGTTTTCTTATTACCTTGACATTGGGTGAAGTGGCATTTTCATTAGACATTGGAATAAACAATCCTTCCTTAAATATGAAACCTTACGAGACTCTAGCAGTGTTTCCTACTCTAACACTCATAAAAAATCCAACATCAAATGAACTATTCATTACAACATGAACCATCTAGCCTACAAAATGATCCTCAAAAGAAATTGAAGACATTTTAGAATTTATTCCATTGAGTATTTCCCTTTTTCAAAATTCAATCGATTTGGCGAAACAACAACAATCCGGCTTGGGGTTAAAGAATTTGTTTTACAAGGTCACCCTAGCTTTTTTTGGGGACATGTAATATTTATAGAGCTAGTATGGCATGCTTCATTTTCTTCATTCATTTTAACCACTGCTATTACAAACATATAAAATTATTGATTCCATGTTATATAATTAAAAGAACAAACAAATCAAGTGTCATCAATAGGATAGTTACTGACCTTTGAAAGTATTTAATAAATATGTTTTTGAATTAAAAATATTATATATTCATATTGATCTCCATTCTCTAGTTTAGCAAGAGTCTAGAAGTATCAACTGTCAACATAGTTTTGTGACTTTTGTTGTTTAATTCAGTATTGATTGGCATTTGAATCTCATTAGGAATGAAACTTTTTCATTCAATTCAATCTTGATTGGAATTTGAATCTAATTAGGAAATGGTGTATCTAGGTCCCAAGGAATGATGAATTCAACAATATA
>ML792450.1:36857-64191 GCA_009831015.1 Picea engelmannii | reverse complement strand
ATATATATCATTTATGAAATAAATGCACCCAATTATTTTTAATATATCATTAGTGAAATCAATGCAACTACTTGATAGCTCTTAAACATATTTCACGCATAGCATATATTGTATTGGTGTTAAAATCAATGGATTATATTGTCACTAAAATCAATGCATTGGAACAATTTTCTCTTTCTTTATAAAAAATACATTCTGAAAACTTGGATGTTATTTTCTCATCTATGACTTCTTGCAAATAAAATTACAATTACCCAAATTTGATATTTTCTTAATAAATGAATACAATTCCTAGATGGCGCAAGGTGGTGATCTTCCTGAAATAAAAGAAAAAATAATAAGAAAATATGAGACCATAGTTCTTCTCTCCAAACATCCTTCATGTAAACAATGACCATGCAATCAACTCCAACTTCTTCATTTCTAGCTTCTGTGTTTATTGTGGATACTGATGGAATCACATCAATTTCTATACATGATGATCCCATCATTTATCCACAACAACCAACTAATCCCATCCATGCTAAACTTGTCTCTCCTATCGCACATCCATTGTCAATAACATGAATTCTCCATGATATTTAAAAAAACTTAGCAAACATTATTAAATTACAAACCCTACGTCATAATATCAAAATACTTAACAAAATTAATAATTCCTTTCATACTCATAAAACTTCATGCTATTTCTATAAAAACTTCACAAACGTTATTAAATTACAAATTCTACCTAGTAATATCACAACACTTAATAAGATTATTAACAAACATTATTAAATTACAAACTCTGGTAATATCACAATACTTAACAAGATTATTACTACTGATATTATTAAAAATGGTTTTTAAGATTTTTGTTGGAATATGTTGAAGAAAAACATATAAAAATTTGACAAACTAAATTAGAGTACATAGCTTTAGGTTATTAGAAAAATACTTTTGAAGTTCTACATGAATTTAGATTTAGAGATTTTCTTTGGATACATGGAAGAACTATATCTTTGAAATTTTGACAAATTTGGAGCTTTAAAAATAAAATAACTTTTAGATAATCTGAGTGTTCCATATGGCTATGAAGAGAAGTTTATGAAAAGAATAACTAATCTTATATTAAAAATGTCATATTTATAACTATAAATTTGAAATGAATTAAGGAAAAACTTAAAAATTGCTAAGATATCAACCTAAAAACATAAACATATACAAAAATTAAAACTAACTTAAAAACACCATGCAAAAATTAAAACTAACTTAAAAATAAAAAAACCATGAAAAAGTCCATTTTCCATAAAAGATCAAACTTTTCATCTTTGCCCAATGTATTCAGCCCATGAAGGGGAATGATAATGTCCATGTCTGTTAGAAGTTAGCAATGTAGTTTTTTTATATTTTTTATTTTATAATATTTACAATTAATAAATAAATTTATTTTTTTAACTATATTTTAACAGAGTTTTGAATCCCGTAAAAAGAGTTAAAAAAATCAATTTTGATTCCCAATATGCCTTCAAAGCTATCTACTCTTTCCAAGCGAAAGAAGCCACGTGGCACAGATATAATGGCCAAATCCAACAGTCACTAAGGGCTTATATCTGCGGCTGAACAGTACCACGTGTTGAGAGAAGGACAGTTCGGTTGGGTGACCATACGACGAAAATGGTACGGATTCGACACTTTCTAGTATCACGTGGCACAAATCCAACATCTACAGTGATGCACGGATCAAACAGTCTGAGAAGAGACACGTGGACAAAGCCGAGGTTTCGTCGACAGTTTGGCAAGCTCCACGGTGGCATGTCGACGGAGGGCCGAGGGTATCGATAGCTTTCTGCGTTTAACTTTTTCATTTCGTATGACAGGAGGAGATAACGTGAAGTTCGGTCTTCCAATGGAGCGTTTTGGAGTTTGGAGAAATCATAGCGATCTTCTTCACCGGAACAATCTAACCCTCTGCGCGATCTTATCTTCTGTGCAATCTCATGATTCTGTGTTACTGATCTATGCGCATTTGTAGCACAATATCGTCTAATCCGGTGGCATTACTTCTGCATTTTTGTGGTGGTAAAATGATTGTTTGGAATTGAACAATAATTGTGATGTGAGATGCACACAACCACCTGATTATCATTTTGTTCTCGTGATGATTCTATAGGATTGACTATCTTTTTTGGTATTTATGTCCCGAACAATCTTTGCATCACTTTTTTGTAGCCACCCCTAAGATCCGAAGAACCCACTTGACTACAATCTTGCACAAGAACAACAAAAATAAAATAGACCTAGACAAGCTCAACATGATCAATAACAAAAGGTCCCCAACTCCTTAGAGGCAAACAATGTGGTAGAAGAAGAGCCTTTTCCATGGTGTAAACCTTGTGATTTGTTGCATAAACAAGACACTAGTTTGGTTGCCAAGGAAACTATTACATTAGCAAGTGAGAGTTACAATGATGGGCCAAGAAACTCTATCAACTATGTTGGTGATTTTTGCAATGAGATTAATGTTTTCTCCAACTCTCCTCATGAAGAACTTAAATGGGAAAAGGAAAGGGACCTTGATCAATCCAATATTTCCAGAGCTCTAGCCCCTAAACCCCTTCAGGAAGAAATAAAGAGGATAATCCTAGAAAAGGACTGACTCACTTGTCAACAAAGGGCTAAACAAGTTCAACCTCAACCCCAAGAGACTCCAACCCAACTAAGTGCTCCTATTCCACAACCTCAAATGGCCCAAGATATGCAACCCCAAGTGATGTTACAAAGAGAAAAATGAATTCAGCCAACAAAGACTTCAAGTGATGTTTTGGACATGTCAAAAGCTACTTGTGAAGATATCAATATTGATTTGAAATCCTACTTTTCCAAATCCCATATCTCTATCCCTTTCTTGGAGTTTGTGAAGATAGCATCACAAAGAAATAAAATCAAACAAATTTTGGGATTAGGTGAAGGAAAGGAAGAGTCCTCTGATAATAAACCTGTAATCTTGAAAACTATGGAAAAAGGAAGATTGAATGGAGGATGCGGCTCGTTTTACATATCTTTGCAAGTGAACAATTTGTTATTGCAAATTTGTTTGTTGGAATCTGGGGCATCAACCAATGGCATGTTTTTGAAAACAATGAAACAATTAGTCCTCAAGGTAACAAGACCATACCAGAACATTTGTGCCATGGATAGGAGAGAGGTAGAAGTGCTTGGTGTGATAAAGAATTTGGTTGTAAGATTTAATATATATCTGTATGTCGTTGTTATGACAGATGGTGTCGTTGATATCCCAAACTCTTGGGGGATGCTTTTGTCGAGGAAGTCCACTGCTCATTTAGGGGGATCCTTGCAAATGGACCTTTCATATGCTACTATCCCCATCGTGATGGCACTTTTGTGAAGTTGGACAGGGAAAATTATAAAAGATATCATGTTGAAGACCCTAATCAACCCAATAATGAATATGCGAGCAAGTTGGATGAAGACTTGAGTAGTTAGCCAATCCTCGTTTTTTCTTTGGCACTTGAATATAAGGAAGCTAAGGATGAAGTATGGAAGAAGAATGATCACTTAGAAGAATTGCATAATAAAACTTTGGGAGGATGTTATTAGGAAAGAAGACCAACCTTAAGTCATATGGGTTATTTTTGTCCTTTGATTATGGTAAACAAGGAGATTCAACTATACCCGTAGTTGGAGCCACCTTTGCCACTTGATTACATTATCCCTATGTGTTGATGGATTCAAAAGAATTGTGACACAATCTTTCAATCGAAATTAGGTCTCGGGTTTTTACTTCAAGATCACCATCCTACCTTGAACCTTGATACCTTACCCTCTATCACCAATACTTCCTTGATCCATGTATTTCCTTGATTAGGATTTTAGAGTGCACGTGTTCTTTCCATGCATGTTCTCCTTCATTTGTGTGTTTATTTCCATGCATTGCTTGATTGAATTGCTTGATGCATTTGATTTTCCTTATAATAATTTATTCCATATGTTTTCATGCTTTACTTTCATGCATAGACTTAGTGAATTTTTTTTGCAAAGTAGTTTTTATCTCACTAGGATGGTAGATTCACCCCTTCACATGCCTTTGTCAAGTGATATGGTGTGTAGGTCACAAGTTTGCAGGATATTCTGGAGTTCTCATACAGTCTAGCATTAGAGTTCATGTCCTCGAGTAGGAGCCATATGTTACCCCCCCAAGGGGTGACAACTTCAAAGGCACATTCACAAGGTGTCATATTGTTGTTGTGCAGTTCTTCTCATTATCTAATGAAAAAGGGACATGTTCAATATAATGAACACATAAATAAAAAGGCATAAAGGGGTATTAAGAAACAATTATGAGGACAAGTAACTCAATGCTAAATCTCCCTCTTGAAAGCTATTGTAGAAAAAATCTTAGCTCATGAAAGCTAGATGAACAAATAAAAAGACCTGTGCATATAGATGACTTTTAGGGTCATCACATGAAGTCTTTACCTTCCTGTTTCCATCTTTAATCATCATATTACCTATCTTTCACCTAAGGACTTTGGAAATACTTGTTGTCCTAGGACTTGCCACGTGTATAAGGATTAATGTTGTTTCCCTTTGGTAAAACTTACACAAATATTAAAACTAATACTTATCTGTTATGTTGTGTTAAGAGAGATCACTATGTGTAATCATCTAATGGGATTGCCAAGAAGCTAGACCCATCACTCCAAGTGGGTACCTTGCATTGGGATATGTGTACCATGCCTCGAGATCTATGACATTGCATTGGGACCCATGATGTTGCATTGGGATCCATGTACTTATATTTGATCATATCTTTAGACATTGGGATATATGTAATTTACCTTGGGATTCATGTGCTACATTGGGATCCATGTAACTGCATTGGGATATGTGACATCGCATCGGGCCATGACAGGGATGTGTCATCACACTTGTCACATGGACCACTCATAGATGTTCTCCTTACACTGTCGAACATTGTAATCACACTTGTGCATTTTTATTCCCTTCTTGGACCACATGTCAGAGATTTTTCTACATTTGAGGATACAATTATAGGTTGTTGGAGTAGTTGCAGGTGGTTAGGTTGACCACTGGGTGATGTGGCATTGACCAACTTTATTTTATTGAGGAACGACCACACTAAGGCGGCCACAAATGACACTAACCATTGGATTCTCTCTTGGATGTCCCACTCATGTGAGGGTTACGTCACATCTTGGGAGTTGGTTGTTTCATGTTTGGACCATTCCCTAGCTTTTGGGAGTTGGTTAGAGGATCATTTGGTTCCATGGACCATATTTGACTCACCTTTCACTCCTTGATGAGGCATTGGCACATTTTTTGAGGGGCACAACTCTCCTAGGTCTCTCTAGTCCACATGTGTGGCCCTATTTTGATGTATTTGCCCATTTTGAGAGGGGCACTCTTGTATTGAAGGATTTTGAGGGATATTTTTTCTCATCTGTTGTATTTTCCCTGGGTTTTTGATTCAAACAATGGTCTTGATCTCATGGTATTATTCTAGCACATTTTATTTAGGAAGATCCTTAACTATAAAAGGAGGAGACCACTCTCATTTTCTTTGTTGGAGAATAATGAGAAAACTAGCTCACAAGAGTTCTTGTGCATATATATTTCTTCTAAGTGAATGTTTAGCTATTTTTCAAGGGTTTAGATAAATAAATAAAAAATCAGGTTTGTTGGAGAAAAAATCTACTACAAAGCCAAAGAATGGAATCATGCTCCACTTATAAGGGTAACTCAAGGTATAGTCTTCTTTCTTTACCCATTTGACCATTGAAGAATTGTTCCATTTCATTAAAGTAAGATGTCCTAGGGATCTTCCCTTTTTCCTTGGCCAACCTTTGAGATCATTTTGTTAGTACTTGGAGAGGATTCTTAAAGGAATAATCCCCCCATCAAAATCTTGAAGAGAACCTTCTGGCCCGAGTCAACACATGAGAGGAAATCCTTCAAGTGACATCAATATTGTAGAGACCCCATATCCCTCTCTAGGCACTAGTCTATCATTTGTCTTCAACCACCAAAAAAACCAAAATCATCTTTTCCTTTCTTTGTTTCTTTTCTATTTTTTGTTTTGCAATCTAGGGTTCACCTTGTCCTATTTTTGGTCTAGATTGTTTGGGCTTCAATGATATATCTAATGCTTATATTTTATTTATGCTAGCTTTCTCTTCAAAAGGTGTTATTTGGTACTAGAATATCAAGGGTTTTGAATATAAGTTTCATTTCCACATATTTTTTATCTAACCCTTGCATACTGAGGTATCCTTGAAGAGAAACGAAAAATTATTATTCTTGTGGATGCCCTAGATATTGCTTCTTGGAACATGTGGTATTGACCCTAAATAGATCACTCATTCTTGCAATTTTGAAGTATGGCCAATGATTATCACACTCACATATAACAAACAATGATATCATAAGTACGAACAATTTGGTTTATTGATGTCCCATCTATGGTTGACTTGTTAAATACATGTGTGAATAAGGGTTACAATTTATCATTAATCCAACATTAAAGGTGTTATTACCCTAAACCATGTCCGATGACACGTCGATGTAAATAAATGAGTAATGACCTCTCTAGAATGGGAATCTTTATCTCCTTTCTGATCATTGTCCAATGACCTCCCTCGCAAGGCAAAACATCACTTCTATTTTGATCACCGTGCAAAAGTATCTTAATTGTCCTAAAAGTACATAGTTATTATCTCACTTAATTCTATTATTACAAGGCTCATTTTTGCAAAGTTTGATTAGTATTGTGCTATAAACTATCCCGAGTGACGAATCAATGGCTTGGTAATTCCAACGACCTTATGAAATGGCCTAATGTTATCACTTTGGGTTACTGTTTGAGGGTTTCTTCTTGCTTTTCAAACCACAAAGTTTAAGATTACATGTGATGATGATGATATAGTTGTTCTTTGGCCAACGTTTATGTGTTTTTTTTTTCTCCATTTTCTCTCTAGGATCAGATTGATGCATGAAATGTTACAAAAATTTCCTTAAGAGATAAATGTTACCTTACTTTTACTGTTGTTCACATAGTGATTTCACTGTTTAGGAGTTTCAAAGTCGAGGTTAATACTCTCGGTTAATACATCACTCCTTTACACAATTCATGCTCTCGGTTGCTTCAACATTTATGATGTTCTCACAGATCTAATATCTGGTTCAAATCTTCCATCCTAGATCTATGGTGAAATAACCTTAACTATTGTCATTTATGTGGAAGAGTAACTAGAAATATTTCATTATATTGAAGGAATTTTTAGGAAATCCTCTCTTTGCAATATGTGGCATAAAAATCATAAATATATGCATTATGAGAATGATATAACTATGCAATCTAGTAATCAAGACTTTATTTTTTGAATAGTATGACACATCTCTGTTAGTACACTTTCGTTTGCTTACCTCATTCACAGAGGCCCTAATGCCTTATCGCAATAATATATTACAACAAAACTTATTAGATATTTTTATATGGTTCAAAGTGCTCTTTATTTACTCTCATTTTGAAAATACTCATTAGATAAATGTGATATTGGTTTCCCTTATGATTTCAATACAACAATTCATATTTCCTTTGATTGAAAGATCATTGGCTCAATAGTAACACTTTGTGCAAATATGCTCTTGGTTTGATAAGAATGCCACCCATTTCCTTTGTGCAATTTTACTGATCAACTTTGGAATATAACTTGTAGATGGATGTTGATAATGATGTATGGTGAATGGTGCATTTCTTTGACATATTTATACTTCATATTTATAAAAACAAAAATCATTACAGGCACTTTCAATAGAGCATTATTGTCTAAATTATAACTTGAGATCATATTCTTTGTTTTTCTTCTCTCATACTTGAGGTGCTTTACCCTTAAGAGAAGATCGGAACTCTAATTCAAACCAAGTCCTAAACCTTCCTCTTCTAGGTACAATGATGGGACTTAGTTGTGACCCCTCAAGAATAACCTCCTTAGGTTAGAAACCCTAGCATTAAAGTGAAGAGGCAAGGATAATGATGTGACAATGGGTGTCTTGCATAGTCGTTGCCCCAAGCTTGCCTTCATAAGGTGTGAATTTCCCATAGCAAACGTTTGAGCGGTAACAAGTAGTAATCATGACTAATAGTTCTTGATTAATGAGTACTTAATACTAAAAATAAAAATAAAAAATTCCTTGGACATTTGTTAGATCAAGCCAAAACATAGGGATTACATTTTATAACTACCTCTCACATAGATATGTGTAACATTTATTGAGGATGACCTTAAGGGAGAAAAATGTTTGAATTGAATTCATTTATGATTAGATGATATGGTTATATCCTATGGGGTTGACCTAAAGCCTCTCTTTGTTCAAGTAAATTACAATGAAAATGAAATCTATGTGGAGAACAAACACTATAATGTACTTTTAAAATAAAGCCTTGTTGGTCCCATTCTTGAGCCTAATGACCAATTACCACTAATTATAAAACACACTCACGAGTTAGGTACTTCAAATAATGTGTTGGTATGTTTACATTCTTTCACCATCACTTATATATTTGGAGCCCAAATTTTGAATTAATATTTTTTCCAAATATCAGTGTTCCGATCTAGAAATACATCCATCAAGGAATTAGTGCTCTCTTATGAAATTTAATCAACCATTTTGACAAGATCTTGCATGACTTAGTTCATGTTCTTGAGAGTGTACTGTTCACTTAACATATAAGTTATAATATAGAAAATTTGTATGTTTTCATATACATTTGATTTGAGTAGTATCAACTTTTGTTACATGCCGCATTATGTGACTTCAATAGCTTTCTCATATACAATTTTTTTTTAAATGAAGGTTTTACCTACTTTCACAAGTCATTTAATTAGTCTATGTTATTTCCTTTTCTCTAGAAACATGTTGATGTTCGATATATGCCATATGAAAAACCACGTTATGTTATTGAAAATTTGATTAAATATAGTGCTTGTGAGTTTTTTTTTCCAAAACATGGTAAAAAATATCAATCATAATGTTAATCTTGTGTTCAATGGAACAACTCAGAAAGATATGTAAACAAATATTTTGCAGAAGCATGCATGTGCCATCCATCCTTACATCCATGTCATAAAATTGATTGTGGTATCAAGCCAAGACCATCTAATTCCACAGTGCTTCCTTTCCATGATAAGTTATGAAAATAGAATTGATTGTGTTTGTCAAACATGTTTTGCATTCGTAGTCTCGTTAATAGATCTCTCATGCACTGGACCAGATCTTAGATCATTCGAGACAACGAGTCTATAGTTGTAACTAAATAAAATCGTGCCACTTCATTTTCAGCTTTATCTAACAATTATTTTAAGTGTTTCTCAACAACCACGTCAAAGCTATCAGGGTTGGAGCATTGGCATGCTCCAATCCAAAGCATACATGACATTCAACCAACGCTATTGATGTTCACAATTCATGATTGATCTGGATTTATGAGAGGAACAAAATGAATAAGATATTGAATACAATAACACAGATATAACAACACATATCCAGTGAACAATAACTTTTATTGAATAAATGAAATAGGTTGAAACTGTAAAACTGCATAACTGAAACAACTTGCTCGAATGGTGGTATTTATCTTTGAGAAGAGATGTGGCTACTACATGCATTCCTCTGAGAAGAATGATCACAATGAGCCTCCAAAGGCCTTTTTAACATTATGCATGAATTCCAAAACTCTAGACATTCAAAAACCTAACCCTAGGAGGTGAAACGCCAACAGTTATGTGGGCCCCAATGGGTAAGTTGGTACCTCATATTCTCGGGGTCGTAATTTTTGCATACGACCTTCGTTTTAGGCGCGTGATAGCTCGTTGGAAAGGTCTTTTCGAGAACTACACATTATGTCATCAAACTCTATCTTCGTCTACAGTTTGACTATGGCAAGCCAAAAAAACATTATTTAGGGCCCCAAAACAACCCTAGAAGTACAAAAAGATGTACTGACATGAAAACTTCCAAACTAATCCAGTTGTATTAGGTGGGTGACCACTGATATCCACCTGGAATATGTGTAGGGATTCATACATCCCTGGAAGTGTAGAATCCAAAATTACAAAGAAGTACAGAAGAAGATGTTGAACTAAAAACTATCAAGAGGAGCCTCTTGGAGTAGGTGGGTGGCCACAAATATCCACCTGGATCAATCCTCCCCCCTTAGGAAGCAATGGTCTCCATTGTGTTGAGTTCCCCCATCAGGTGAGGAAAATTCTGTTGAATTTGGCCCCGGGTGAGCCACTTTCCTTAGTGTAGGAGTTTCCCTGCCTTGACAACCTGATAAAGTTGGATCCTCTGTTGGTGATTGCCCTTGATCTGTGTGTCCACTATCTGATTAGTGGATGCCTATTCCATGCATTCATGGTTGAACTTTGTTGGTGTCAGTTGTTTTGCGATCTCTGAGGTGTCCAATAAGGGTGGAAAATATGGCCAAAGGAAGTCCACATTGAACATTGGGTGCAAGAGAAGGAAGGGTGGAGTGTTGAGCTCAAAATAATTGCTACCCACAACCTTGGTGATAGTGTAAATCCCATAGCAAAGTGGGAGGAGCTTCCGATGGGGCCCTGTAAGGTGCTCTTTCTGCAAATGCAACCATACCTTGTCTCCCACCTGAAACTGGTGCGGTACCCTCTGTTGATCATGGTGTTACTTGTACTTAGCATTGGCTTTCTGCAAAATCTCATGGACCTATTGGTGGATGTGTTGAATTCGCTCAATGAATCTAGTGGCTTTGTCAGCCTCAGACTGAACATGGGAAGATTCTTCTTTTGTGGTGTCAAGAGGTAATGCAACATCAATGGGACCCAAGGGTTGGAATCCCAACCCCACCTTAAATAGGTTGTGGCTGGTGGAGCTATGGAGAGCTCTATTGTAGCTATTATGAACATAGGGGAGACTCTCATCCCACGTATGTGAATGCTTAGAGTTGTACATGCACATGATGTGCACAATCATATGATTGAGGACCTTTATTTGGCCGTTAGTTTGGGGGTGGAAAGCAGTGGATTTATTGATCTTGGTGTTCAACAGTGACCAGAGACTCGACCAAAATGTGTTGAGGAGCCTGTTATCCCGATCAGATATGATGATCTATGGTATCCCAAAATGGACCCACACCCATTCAAAGAAGAGAAAACTCGTTCAAAGAAGAGCTTGGAAGTATCTACCGTTGCGATGCTTGTATTGTAGGATGTTAGGATGGCCATCTTCGAAAACTGATCAACTATCACAAATACATAATCATTTCCTTGCTTGGCAGATGGAAGGCCAGTCAGGGTTGAGCTCTGTTGGTGTCAATTGTTCTAGGATCTAGGAGGTGTTCAATAAGGGTGGAAAATATGGCTGAAGGAGGTCCACATTGAACACTGGGTGGAATCCAAGGAAGGGTGGAGTGTTGAGATCAAAAGCATTGCTACCCACAACCTTGGTTATATTATAAGGCCCATAGCGAAGTGAGCGGAGCTTCTGATGGGATCTTGTAAGACACTCTTTCTGTAAATGTAACCATACCTTGTCTCCCATCTTAAACTGGTGTGGTACTTTGTGTTGATCATGGAGTTTCTTTTACTTAGCATTGGCTTTCTACAAAATCTCATGGACTTGTTGGCAGATGTGTTAAATCTGCTCAATGAATCTGGTGGATTTTTTGGCCTCAGACTGAACATGGGAATATTATACCTATGTGGTGGAAAGAGGTAATGAAACATCAATGGGACCCAAGGGTTGGAATCCAATTCCCACCTAAAATGGGTTGTGGCCAGTGGAGCTATGGAGAGACCTGTTGTAGTTGTGTTGAACATAGGGGAGACTCTCATCCCAGGTACATGGACGCTTAGAGTTATACATGCACAGAATGTGCACAATCATCCGATTGGCGACCTTTGTTTGGTCGTCGGTTTGGGGTGGAAAGCAGTGGATTTAGTGAGCTTGGTATCCAACAGTGACCAGAGACTCGACCAAAATGTGTTGAGGAACCTATTGTCCCGATCAGAGATGATGGTATGTGGTACCCCAAAATGTACCCAAACTCATTCGAAGAAGAGCTTGGAAGTGTCTGCCATTGTGATGCTCTTCTTGCAGGCTGTTAGGATGGCCATCTTCGAAAATCGATCAACTACCACAAATACACAATCATTTCTTTGCTTAGTGGATGGAAGGGACTACAACAAATCCCTGTGATTTTCTCCCTTTTCATCTCCCTTTTTTGTTTGTGTATTTTTCTCCAATTTTTTGAAAAAGTCAACGTTATTGATCGGGATGGTGTTATTTCTGGTGTTTTTTGTGCCGAAAAAAAAATTTAGGTGCTAAATTAAGTGCTAATAGCGTCAGATGTAGTGCGAGAAATAACATTGGATTTAGCATCGGAATTAGAACTATCTTTAGCGCCGAAAATAGCACTGAATTTAGCATGGGATTTAGCATCAAAATTAGCATCAAGTTTAGTGCCAGATTTAGTACCGATTTTAGTGTCGAATGCGCCTAAATAGTTGATTAGTTGATGTGTTGGGGGTTAAGTGGATAGGGGCTTTGAGGATTATGGGATTTATGGATTTGGGGTACATGGATTAAGGGTTAAGGGATTAGGGGTTAGGGTTTAAGGGATTAAGGGTCAAGAGCTAAGGGATTTGGCACTTATGGGTTAGGTAGTTTAATGGTTAATGGATTAGGGATTATGGGTTAGGGGATTAATGTTTAATTTCTTAGGGAATAGGGGTTTATGGATTAAGGGATCAGTGATTAGGGTTTAAGTGTTTAAGGGTCGATGGATTAGAGGTTATGGGATTTAGGGATTTTGTGTTAAGGGATTAGTGATTAACTAAGGTTGAGGGATTAAGGGTTCAGGGATTAGGGATTAAGGCTTTAAGGGTAAATGGCTTAGGGGTTAGGGGATTTAGGGATTTGTCGGAACTCTCTTGAAATTTCATGGAACCTCTCCCAACAATCCCATCACCAATGTCATCCACTGATGTCGCATGGTGAGCAGTGAATGGGGCCAACATTGAAATTTCTTCAAATTGTTCCTATATGTGTTGAAATTTGACATGGATAGACTAGACACATGCCTTGATGGCATGCGAGGGTTTCAAGACTCAAGGATGCCTGATGTCCCCACATAATCTTTGAGATTGTCCACGTTCACACCAATGTTCATCATGTAATCTCATTGTCATCATTTGTCATTCACATCTACAGAATGTTTATCGAAACTCTCTTGAAATGTCATGGAATGTCTTCCAACATGCCCATAACCAATGTCATCCACCAGTGTCGCACGATGAGCAGTGAATGGGGCCAATGTTGAAATTTCTTCAATTTGTTCCTACATGTGTCGAAATTTGACATGGTTAGACTAGACACATGACTTGACAGTATGCAAGGGTATCAAGATTGAATGATATTGCCTAACGTCCTTGCATAATCTTGGAGATCGTCCACGTTTGCATCAATGTTTATCATGTAGTCTCATTGTCATCATTCATCATAATTCCCATATATAGAATCTTTGTCGAAACTCTCTCGAAATGTCATGGAACATCTTCGAACAACACGACCATCACCAATGTCATCCATTGACACCGCACGGTGACCAATGAATGGGGTGAACGTTGAAATTTCTTCAAATTGTTCCTGTATGCATCAAAATTTGACATGGTTAGAGTAGACACATGCCTTTACGGTATGTGATGGTTTCAAGACTCAAGGATGCCTGATGTCCTCGCATAATCTTTGAGATAGTCCATTTTTCATCAATGTTCATCATGCAGTCTCATTGTCATCATTACTCATTCCCATCTATAGAATCTTTGTCGAAACTCTCTTGAAATGTCATGGAATGTATTCCAATGTTTCCATCGCCAATTTTATCCACCGACACCTCATGGTGAGCAATGAATGGTGCCAACGTTGAAATTTATTCAAACTGTGCCCGTATCTGTCGAAATTTGACATGGTTAGACGAGACACATGCCTTGATAGTATGCAAGGGTTTCAAGACTCATGGATGTCTGACATCCTCACATAATCGTCTACATCCTCCACATTTGCATGAACCTTCATTATGCAGTCTCATTTTCATCATTTGTCATTCCCATCTACATAATCTTGGTCGAAACTCTCTTGAAATGCCATAGAATGTCTTCCAACATGCCCATCTTCAATTTCATCAACCGAACTGTCACGGTGAGTAGGGAATGGGGCCAACGTTGAAATTTCTTCAAAATGTGACTGTATGCATTGAAATTTTACATGGTTAGATCGTTACATTTTATCCATGTATTGTAATAGGGAAATCATATATTTTCGTTAAGTATAAAAAATCCATAGTACTAAGTGATTTGTGTATTCTAGTAAATGTATGGACCCACGGAAAAAAAAAAAACATCCCATAAAATATATGGTGGTTAAAATCGTGATTGCCTAAAGAAGGTGGTCAACATCATAAGATTTTTTATATTATTGTATATATTTATTTTACTTTTTTTCACTTACAACGATGGAAATCCCACCGACTGAGGATAATACTACGAGAACACTCACCCCTCGGGTTGGAAAACTACAAAACTAGTTCACCCAAGAATAAATCTACTACAAACTCACAAAAGGTCGTTTATTTGTTTGGAACTGATGACCTTCCCTTGGGAGTCACCTATGATGGTCCTTTTGTTGGTAGAGCTACTTTAGGTAGCTATATATTTATTTTATTTGTGTATATTCATTAATATATTTAGTGAATAAATAATCACATAAAAAATACTCAATCATACATTATGTCCATGCGTTATAATGGAAAAATTACATAATTTCATTTAGTCACAAAAATTCACATTACATAAGTGATTTGTTTCTGATAACAAAATTAGGGACTCGTGGACAAAAAACATCCCATAAAATATATGGTGTTGCTCAACATCATGATTGCCTAGAGGAGGGCCCTACCCCATCCCCTTCTCTCTTTCAAAATCCCCCACTACGACTAATTGGGTTGAGGAGCCTTGATACCTTCAAGTTTTGTGCCTACATACAAAAATAAATGCTCCTTATTAAGGTTAATCATGGTAGTGCATTGAACATTCTCGACAAAACATAGGTTAAGCACTTGGGATTGAATATTGTTACTTCATAATGCTTCATTTTAAGAATCCATTATCCCATTCCATATACACATCAAATGTGAAGGTGTAGTGCACAAGGTGGAACTTATAATGGAATACAACACCCTCTAGGATGACTTTGTGTCACATATATTGCATGACTATATGTTTTGGGTATTTAATGGATTATTTCTTCAAGGATGTACTCCATTAACCACTGAGAAAAGTTCCTCCCCTCTCATCATGATGATTGTGAATGCACTATTAAATGAAAGCCACCTAATTGTATATATACTATAAAATCAATTAAAATGTTTAGTTTATGAAGAAGGGCCAGTTTGGCTTTATGTATCTCTTATATTGTATGAATTTATCTCCTTCTTCACAAACACATATTCCATCCTCTCTACCTTGCATGATAAATTTAAGGGGGTATTCCAAGTGATTTCTGTAAAACGTCCTCTTGATAGCGGTATGAAACATGTTACTGAGATTGACCATAGTAAAGGCCCAACATTTTTTTCCTCATAAGAATTTTCACTTTAAGAATTCTAAGATTGAGAGTCTTGTGGAGGAATTATTGGAAGTCAAGATCACCATTGGTAGTCAGAATCCCCATGTTTCTCCTATCATCTTAGAAAGGAAAAAACATGGCTCTTATTGCCTCTATATTTATTACAGAGGACATAATTTAAACACTATAAAAAATAAGTTCCCCATGCATCATATTGATGATTATTGATGTTTTTGCGGATGAGATACACGTTGTTGGGTTTTTTTCTAAGATTGATCTCTACTCTAGTTATTATTAGATAGCTTTATTGTTATAATATTGAGAGAAAATCATATTCCATAGTCATCATCGCCACGACCAATTATGAATTGTGCCATTTAGTGCTAGTTTGTCATTCTATTACTACCTTTTAGACTTAAATGAACAATTTTTTAGTGAGTATATCTATAAGTTTGTCCTATGTCTCTTTAATGATATACTCACATATAAAAGAACATTCTCAAGAAATCTAAAGCTTTTATATTTTTAGCTTTAGAAAATAAAAGATTCATGAAAAATAATATAACCGTGAATTGAAAAGACTCATGTAATATCATTGCCATATTATCTTTGTAGAGGGTATTCATTTTAATCCTATAAATATTCAATCCACTCAGGGGTCTAGGACCCTTAATGAACCTCAAGAGTTTTTGACATATAAGGCTTCCACTATATATTTCTCTTTCATTTCTCATCCACTAATCAATTCAACAAAGAAGGTTTCCTTCTTAGTTGGTTCATGCACAACAATCTTGTGACAACCTGATTGAATCCCTTGCTTCGAACCCATTGCTTGCTACCCCAAATTTCATTTGACCCTTCATTGTAGAGTGTGATTTTGATGGGTTTGGACTTGTTCTAATACTCTCACAATATGATATACCCATTTCTTTTTAAAGTAGGAATTTAATGACAAATAATGACACATGTCCACATACAAGACATAGATGTGCATACCTCATGTTGTGATCAAGTGGAGCAAATTCATCATTGGTAATAAGTTATTTATTAAAATTGAGTAGATTAGTTTGAAGGACTTACTAATGCAAGATAACATAACAAATGATAAAAATAAAAGGATTAAACACTTTTAGGACTACGACACACCTTCAAGTCCTTCTCAATCAACCAAGCTACAAGGGTACAAGAGTTCCTTGAAGGATCCTACTATAGTGCATTGTAGATAGAAATAAGTGCCAAACTTGGACTATCATGAATGGTGTTGTCCTCTTAAATAATTGCATCTATTTACAACATGGTTTTATTGTTATACGACAGACTTATCAACATCAATATGCATCTCTCTCTATCAATCACATGGGTTTTCCCAAAACTTACAAGAATGTCTCCTCCAACCTTTACTACTAGGAAATGAGTTTGATATTGAGCAAATTTTGGTAAAATGTGATACTTGCCAATGCAACAAGGTGTTAATCCTCCATTATCCTAGTATTATTTAGCCTAACATTATCTCAAATTAGAAGCAAGGCAAGATTTATATGCAATTCATCACAAGTTTATCACTCTCAAAAGATAAGGATGTTATCTTTGTGTCTATCAATCATTTAACAAATATGATAATTTCATACGTTTGATCAATGAACTTATAACTTATGAGATTGTTGGTATATTATTCAAGCATGTCTATACACTCCATGGACTCCCTCTTCACATCATCAATGATAGCAATGTTTCCAATAGGGTACCCTTGATTTGGTAGGGAGTGCCCAAGGGAAAGGAAACAATCGACATGAAAAGTCACCAGAAGGTCATGGAGAAGATTGAGGCAGAACAAGGTAATGGAAATAAGTAGGGACAACACCTAACAAGCTGCTAAATTAGGTACAATTCGATGATGATAGGTGCTAAATTAGGTGCAATTTTCACCCCATTTAGCACCCCAAAATGATTACATTTTTGGCCAATAGTCGGCACGTGTTAAATTCGACGCTAATGGCACCCAATTTAGCACCAACTATTCAAACAAAACAAAAAAATAAAAATAAAATCCCACACCATGAATAAAAATAACCACATATAATGTAAATAGGGCTTGGGCACTTTGAAGAACATTCAGACTTTTGAAGTCGGAAGGAAGGATTACTTCAATCGATGACTCTGCAAAATGTGCTAAAGAAAAAGCGCCTAGCATGCGGATAGCGACCTGATCATAACAGACGGTCAGGGCACTTATCGGGGGGGTCTAGGGGGTGTGTTCTTCTTTGAATAACTAGCACACGAAGGGATGAGATTCCTTAGTGAAGAAAGAAGTTAGCATGAACCAAGGAGACATCAATTTTCTTAATTCATTTCCTCATACTCTACAAGGGGTAACTGGTGGAACCCACTTATCTCCACGAAAGGAATAATTGATGTTTCCAATGATATACTAGACTCGAGCAAGGAGTTGTTACCTACTCCTAGTTGGGATGCTTCAACGTGTGCTTTAGGTGCACTAGCCTCTTCCCTAGCCTATGCTTATGCTCCTGCTCCTGCTCCTATCTTAACCCATGGAGCTAAAGGTCCCCCACACCCCCCCAAAAAAATCACCCGAAGTTTGTTCTATCCATCCTTACCAAATCCTAATCCTATATGTTTGACAATTGTATTTTCATACACACTGATTTAGAAAAAAGACTACCCGATGATACATGTTAAAAACTAAGAAATACTACATTAAGTTTGCCCCTTGAGAGGATGCTTCTTTAAGCCAACCTAGTTCTCCATAATATGCTTCGTTGGATACATATCCTCGTCTGCCTATGACCCTACAATGTTCTCTCTTGAATATAATTTTGGGACACCTTGTATGGATAGTGATGCTCCAAGGCTTCTTTCTTAACCCGAGAAGAGCAGGATTGCATAGGAAATGTTGGAAGCTAAAGGTGAGCAACAATCCCATAAACTAAAGAGTGTAGACAATCCAATATTTTTGTCAATTCCTCATACCTCCCTTATGATGATGCATGAACTCAAAAAATTCCCTCTCCCTTTCCTGGTATGCCAATAGTTGAAGGAAATTATCGATTGCGTGTTGGTGTCAGAGTTGTTTCTCCGCCATGAATTCATACTCCTAGTCATCCTACCATCTCGACCACCTCCTAAAAGAGTTTGACAATTCATATTGTGCCTCTAAGATATGGTGTTTGCATCCCCTTATTCCCCTCTATACATATGAAAATTCACACATAAAATAACATCCAGACCCACTATAGTTGTTGGCCATGGTTAAGAAATCTACACAAAGTGACACACATAAAACTTGTGTAAACTAGAGTTCTTCCTGAACCAAGCCCCCATGAAAATGGCCTATCAACCAAAGACTACTACCTTGCTTAGAAACTAGGTGCTCTAGAGCTAAGAAGGATATCAAAGATATTGACCCAACATTCCACAATAGAGCAATAAAACCACTTTCAAAGTCTCTCCTCATTACCCTACCCTTAATAATACCAAGTGTATGCAAAGTTAAATTAAAGGGCATGTGCCTTTGTAGAAGTATTAACTCTCACTTCTCATTCGTATGCTTTGACTGGTGATTATATTTTCAATGCATTACCATGAGTTTGATGGAGTATTGTCATGGGAGGGGAGGGGGCAGTTGGTTAACACCCCCCCCGTCACAATTTATTTTCCTCTATCACTCTCTTAATGCAACTCCCAAATTGGCTTGGATGTCTGTGTTTGAGTTATGGGTGCATAAAACCTGGAAAATATCTATTCTTTTCAAACTAGTCTACCAATGCTTGTGCTCTAAGAATGAGTCTTGCTAGGTGGACATCTATCACAATAACACTATTTATTCCCCTTCCCTTGATCAACATAAGGCCTTGATAAACTGAAAGTGCTTTTGCCTCATTATTGGAAGTGTGACATAGAACCCAAGCATAGGTGAGTTCTTGTTTTCCTTCGAGATCAAGGAAAATCACTCTCAACACCTGGCTCCCCTCACCTCAGCAATTTGCATAAGATGCATTGTGTACATTCTTTATTTATACTAATAGTTAAATGAAGCAATTTAATAAAAAAGAATGACTTTATTTTTGTTAGGAAATAGATTGTAGGGTAATGATTTCATTTTCAACATATCTTGTTTGCTACCTGATTTTCGAAATTTAGTTAGGTCTAGATAGTGATTGTATTGTTAGTATTCACACATGCACACATGCCACACAAAGGAGGGAGGGGAAAATTGTACGAGCAAGCACAATCACCCCACAACCAATCAACCATTATGTCAATAGGGGGGGGCACTACTTCTATGGATGCCCATGTTGGCATAAGGATCATGGTATATTGGTGTTTATATTCCATGGAGGACCAATTATCACGAACAATGTGAGATATGGGGGAAGAATATTTTATAGTTTTAGAAAATATTCCCAGGAGTCACAAGATAAGTGTATCCCACTATTATTATTCACACACACACACATCCATACATGCTACATGGAGGAGGGAGGGGAAGGTTGAATAAGGAAACATAATCATGTTGTAATTAATCTACCGTTATGTCAGCAAGGTAGCCACTACCTTTGTGAATGCCCCTACTAGAATAAGGGTCATGGTATATTGAGGCTTATATGCTATTACAGACTAGTACTCACAACCAATGTGGGATAGAGGGAAGAGGATTTTATAGTTGTAAAAGCTATTCCAAGATGCCACAAGATAGGTGTATATAATCATTATTGTTCTTGTTGCACCAAGAGGTGCATCCTACAACTCAATACAAAGGGAACATGTAATGTAATGCTGATGTGGAATATGTTAGAATACTACTACTAATAATAACATTGAAGTCACTTAATATCTTAATAACAACTTAGAGTAGGGTATGTACACCTTTATAAAATAAAGAGTCAAATTACTATGCAAAAGGGGCTCTGTGAGTCAGTTTGACATTTGGTTAGGCTGTGACCTAATATATATATATATATATGATCACAAAACAAAATAACACCAATCTAGATCTATCTTAATCCTAGAACTATCAAGTGTTCTAGGATTTAGCGTCAGATGTGTCTAAATAGTTAATTAGTTGAGGTGTTGGGGGTTAAGTGGATAAGGGCTTTGAGGATTATGGGATTTATGGATTTGGGATACAAGGATTAAGGTTTAAGGGATTAGGGATTAGGGTTTAAGGGATTAAGGGTCAAGAGCTAAGTGATTTGGCGCTTATGGGTTAGGTAGTTTAATGGTTAATGGCTTAGGTATTATGGGCTAGGGGATTAGTGGATACCAATGCAAGCTTGGGAAAATACCACTAATAAATCCTAGCTCCGTTCATCTATCACACATATCTAGCCACCCCAAATCATTAATAATAATAATAAAAGGCATTATAATTCAATTTGTGAGATCCCACAAGTTTCTTGGCGTCGAGCTTTGGCTAATGGCCAATTAAGACGTCGATGAGTGTTGCTAATTAACGAACATGATTTGCATGTGCCATTACAAAATCATGCACACGTTCATGGTAAGGTAAATGATTTCCATGTGGCTCTCAAAATGTATGTGCATCTATTATTCTTGTCTTGAGATTGAGATTTAAGGAGACTTCCAAATGTTTTATTTTATTGGTATTTCTCGATTTATTCTCTTGCGTCAAGTAGACTCTATTGATTTCCTTTCTCATGCTTAAAAAGGAATCCACTATAATGGCCAAATTCATCCCCTCATCTCCCATCTTCCACATAACCCTACACCATATACTCATAAAATGTTAAATTCCTCTTCTTATATAAAATATACACCATCATCATTAAACCTTACTTATGAATGATGTGTACTATCTACACATTGAGTTATATAGATCCCATTCTATTATGTTATTTGGATTAATATTTGCTAGTATTTTTGTCATTTCCCACCATATTTTATTCTTGTTAATGTGGGTGAAGCAACTTGAAGGATCCTTCAGAGGCTAGGTGGGGAAGTAACCCGAGAGTGAGTAGGAGCAATAATAGAAGCACATGGAAGATGTTTCTACGAAGATTCGAAGGGCCATTACTTGCCAAGGTGAAGGAAACCACATACATAGCCAGCCTCGAAGTGGTTCCTAATGCGAAGGAAGTGCCCATTTTCCTCTATGACAAAAGCCTCAATGAAATCAAGACAATTCCAGAGAATGAAATCAAGACAATCCCAATATTGAATTCTCTACATGTCGAAAGAACACTTCTCCAAATTGGCATATAACTTGTGTTGTTGCAGGGTACTCAAGACTTGTTGAATGTGCATCAAATGTTCCTACCCAATTTTTCTAAATATGAGGATGTCATCTAGATACATGAACACAAAGGGGTTTGTGAATGTATGCAATATATCATACATCATTCGCATGAATGTAGTCGAGGAATTAGTCAATCCGAAATGCATGACCAACCACTCGAAGAGACCTTCTTTAGACTTAAAGGTTGTCTTCCATAAATCAGTTTTCTCAATTGACACCTGGTGGTAGATTGACTTCAAATCAATATTACTGAAAATTTTTGCACCCTTGAGTTGATCTAGAATATCATCAATCTAAGGGATTGGGTACCGATTCTTAGTTGTGATCTTGTTTATGGATCTATAATCAATAAAAATTCACCATGTCCCATACTTGTTCTAAACTAGAACAATTGGGCTCCCCCAAGGTGAGGATCTTCGTCTAATTTGGCCCTTCAAAATTAGCTCTTGGATCTGGCGTTTGATTTCTTCATTCTCCAAAATAGAGCGCCTATATACAGGGTCGTTAGGTAGAGGAGAAATGTGTGTAAAATCAATTGAGTGTTTTACCTGACAATGAAAAGGCACCCCAGTAGGTGAGGAAAATATGTATTTTTGTTCTTCTACTATCTTGTCCACCTACTTTTGTTGCGTAGAGGGACCTCGTGTAGAGGTTTTGGCGGTTGCAGTAATCTTCCATTCACCTTGTGACTAGGCCATAGAGAGGAAAAATCTC
This sequence comes from Picea engelmannii, assembly GCA_009831015.1. Lineage (NCBI taxonomy): Eukaryota > Viridiplantae > Streptophyta > Pinopsida > Pinales > Pinaceae > Picea > Picea engelmannii. The sequence continues at coordinate 41,522 of ML792450.1, read as the reverse complement.
TTGGTATGAGATATCACCTTTGTTCACTTCTTCGTGGAGATAAAAGAGACTACAATAGTTGGGTCTACCTTTGGTACTCTGTAGTGTTGACCTCCCAAAGTAATAATGACACTATGAGGCCTAGATTTGTAAACAACATGACACTTCCACATATATGGTTTTCCTAAAAGGACATCACAAACTTCAAGTGGGGAAACATAAAAAAATACCTCATCTCTGAAGGGATTGATGTCGTAGTGAAGACGACATTGTTCGCTGATTCGAATGTCTTGTCCTTGCTTGAGCCAGCCAATGGTGTATGGATGAGGGTGGGGCGTCATTGTTAGGTTGAACCTCTTGATGAACTCTGTTGATATTAGGTTATTTTGGCTACCACTGTCAACAATAAAATGGATTGGTGTCCCCTTCACCCACATCTGTGAGTTGAAAAGGTGCTCCCCTTCTTCATGCTCCTTTGGTTCCTCTAGTTGGACCTTTGTGGTAGCAATGGTGACACTAGGCTCTACGTCAATGATTTTTTTCCCCTATTCGGTTCTGAATCAGAGTCTAAGTTGGAATTTGACTTTGAGGCTTTCATCTAAACCAACAATGATTGTTTGGAGTGACATTCATCTATGTTGTGCCAATGGATTTTGTGGAACTTGCATCACTTTCTAGTGTCCTTCTTTGAATTCCCGTTACCCTTATTTTCTTATGTCTTGGACTATTTGTCCTCAGGATGGCCATCCTTTCTCTGTTCTTATTTTTGGGAGTTAGGGCCACTTTTACCGTGCTTCTGCTATTCTGGGTTTGTATAAATGAAATCCCTCTTATTCTTTTACTTGAACTTTTGCTTGATCTTGATAGCAACTCCCAGTGAGGAGATGTTTAAGAACTCCATATGTATTTGGATGTGCCTATGTAGGCCACTATAGTACTTCAAAACCAAGTGTCCCTCAGAGTCTTTAGTACCCAAATTTGTGTGCAAGGTATGGAAAATGTTGGTGTACTTTGGCATCGTCTGGTCTCTCTCCTGATGCAAATCTATCCATCTCATGTACTAGTCATTGTAGTTTCCAACAGGGTAGTATTACTCCTGGAGACCATCAACAAAGGCCTATGTTGGCACAGGGTTAGACCCGGGGTTCAACGCTCAAGAGTGCACCAACAAAACCCTAACTACCAGCCCTTTCGGTAACACCTGCGAAGCAGATGAAGTCTCACCCGAGGTAGAGGCAGGGGTGGTTGCAGGACTCAGATGTCTGCAACCATAGTTGGGACACTGATCTGTGATTATATCTTTTACATGGCACTTAGCATATATCATTTGTCAATATTTAACCCATATGGTACTTCGCAGATAACAAAGAGCATCACAGTGAATACTTATACTAAAGATGGTTCAATACTTAGCCACATAAATATAGGTTAGGTTCAATGATTAAGCACTAAGAATCTTTTATATCAGATCTAACATTCATCCATATATCATCAGCACAAGCATAACTAGATCTACTAATCACAGCAAGCACTTAGCCAAAAGGAAACAACACATTAGATCGAAGCACAAAGCATAATAGACACAGTTACCGTTGTTCACACCCACCCTGGGGCTACGTCCACAAAGTCTTCTATATATTATCTCAGTCAAGCAATTACAACACAGAGCTTTAATGATCCTTACTTCACACAGGACAGAAGATCTGTGCATCTCGCTAGATCCTTCTTCCTTGCACTTCAACACAAAGCTACGACAACTTGCACTTAGCTTCTCAATCTCATGCACAGAGCACTTAAAGATACATCCGATCACGCAGATCTAGTACTAGCACTCAACCTTTAGCTATACATCACATAGATGTACTACTCCCCTTCTTCTCTATTTACATTGCCTATTTATAGATTACAAAATGGGCCTAAGCGTGGGTAAACCCACGGGCCGACATCCCTTTCCCGTTACATCAACCCAAAACCCAAAAATGGACCCAAAAATAGGTCTTGCTTCCTTAATTTCCGCTTCACGTTGCGCTCCATCCTTGGCAAGTTGTCATAGTCCGCAAAAACAATCAAATATGACCAAGTATTCTGCAAAACTTGGTCAAGGGACAACAGGCCCCCAACACTCACCTGTGACTCGTCCCAAGTCACTCAGGTTTGATCAATTCCGCTTCGAACGCCTTGAGCTTGGCTCGAGCTGATTCAACCTGCTGCAATGCGACAACCTCTTATTTTGTAAATTCCTGGATTACTGTGTCATTAAGCGGGCCTTCCAGGCGTTGTTGTGCAGTGATGACAACCTGTTCAAGTTCATCTCCCTGGCTTTCAAGTTCAGTAAACAGTTGGCATGCCTTCTCTTGGAGTGGTTGTAGTCGCTAAGAGACTTCCATCACTTTACTTTGCAGCGTGTGTACTTATTGTTGGGCTATAAGTTGTTCTACGAACCTCTTCATTCTTTCGACTGGGGTCACAGACTTCTACTGCGCTTGTAGTACATCTGCATGCTGCTTTGCTTCTTGGAGCTGTGCCTCCAATTTCTGCAATTTTGGATTCTCTACGAGGGTTTTATAAGTCTGTGTGCTTCTAGTGCTTAGCTGCCTACATTCCAAAGCCAAGGTTTTTAACCGGTCGACTGTGCTTCGAGCAGTGGTCTCTCTTAGATCTCTTATCTCTTGGGGTGTCTCAGGTACGGTGCGGAGCTCCAGATCCGTGATGCGCTATTGGATTTGTTGGATTACTTCTTCCAGTTGGGTCACCTGATGTGGAAGACGGTCTTCCATATTCACTTCTATAATCGTCACAGAGAGAAGTGCTTTGTGAATCCTTTCCTGTACTTCAAGTTGCTATGCCAGCAACTGGTCCTTTCTTTGTTGTAACTATGCTTTTTCCTTCTCCCACTTCGCTTATAAGGCAAGCTGCTCCTATTCTGCCTTCCTCCATTGTTCTTTGTGTGCACTATGTTCTTGCGTCAAAGCCTAGGTGGCTTGCACTATGTCTTCTTGGGCTCATCAAAGGTGAGCTTCGACTTTCTCGGCAATCTGGCGTAACTGTGTGGTCTCATCGCCTGTTCCTGATGTTTCTCTTATCAAGGGCGTTGTAGATACTGCTTGGCTAAGCTGGGGTGCCTGCTGCACTTCTTTGAGTTCACCTTTGATCCGACTGAATAGCTCCTCCTACTTTGCTTCTTGATTTTCTGCGAGCTCTAGTGAAACATTATTCAACGCGACAATTAAGAAGTCAAAATCATCATGGGTAAGGGTAGTTTTAAGCGTGGTCCGGGTGGCCTTAGCATTCTTTCAGGATGAGGGATTTGGTGGGGTAATCTTCCTTTTCTTGGAGGGATCTTCCTCGTCTCTAATCGGAGTAACCTCGCCTTTGTTCTACTCAAATTCTATGCCCCCTAGTTCTTCATCATCACCTCCCTTTGTAGGTGAGAGCGAAGTAGTCTTCGTGGATGTGTTGTGGATATCTTGAACTTCCACATCCTTCTTAGTCTTGTGCGGTCCAAGTGTATTCGGCATAGCTTTAGGGCCATCCACGTCGGACATCTCTGCAGGGTCTGCTGCAACGAGGAGGTATGTCGACCATTCCTTGGTAATCTCCTCCAAGTCATCTTCTTTCAGTTTGTAATATGACTGGAGTTGTTGTTTGTGCTCATCCGCACGTGCTATGATATAGGTGAAGTGACGGTCGGCGTTGAATTTCATCAAAGGTCTAAACCTATGAAGTGTGTTGGGTGTGATGCACGGTGTAGACTGGATGGAATTCTTCAATTGAGTGTAGTAAGTGTGGAAGACGACATTGGGCTACCACTGCTTGTTCATGTCATTGGAGTACCACAACGTACAGAACTTCGCAACCAATGGTTCGAAGGGTTCGATCTTCGGAAAAGTGGCTCCCTTGGGCAGTTCCCAAGCGATGAAAGCGATGTGTATGAGTAACCAGCTAAAGTGGAATTCATACCCTTGGTCCTGTGTTTGTCTACAGTCAAGCTCTAGTTGATTTATAAGGTACTTTGCCCAATTAATTTGTAGTCCCTCCGCGCACTTCCCTGCGAGGTCAACTACAAATCCGATCACCTGTGTGGGTCTGTTCTTGTGGACTAACTTCCCTGTGATCAGCTGGAAACCAAAGCACGCTGCTTCATTCTCAATGGAGGCTACCTTGTAACCTCGCATGCCTTTCTCTAGATCGCCATATGTGTCTTTTATTCGTTGGGCGAGAGCGCGATCTATGGTCTTTCCAGGGTAAAATTCCTAAGAGTCAGGGCCCTGCATGCTTAGCCCAGTGATCTGATTGATCAGAATCGGATCCACAGTGATGCGGCGGTCCAACCATAGGTATCCTCCATAGTAGCAGGACAACAACAACCTGACGCATGCATTTACTTCCTGATGCCTCCCGAAATGTGGAATCTTCATTACGTTGAAGAGGGTTGACTGCGCGAGGTTATGTGTTAAGCCCTAATATTGGCTCATTACCACTTAATTGGGGCATATTAGATTAGTAATGTTATTTTATTTATGTCGTCTTTAGGCCATTAGTTGTAATTTAGATTAGTAATGCTATTTTATTTATGTCGGCTTTAGGCCATTAAACCTCCTAGTCTCCTATATATACCAAGGAGACATTTTCATTTTGAATCATCTTGGACTTGAACATTTAAGTGGGGTAAAAGGAGGTTGCCCC
>ML792450.1:0-31668 GCA_009831015.1 Picea engelmannii | reverse complement strand
AGTCTCCTATATATACCAAGGAGACATTTTCATTTTGAATCATCTTGGACTTGAACATTTAAGTGGGGTAAAAGGAGGTTGCCCCCTCGAAGAGGCTTATTATCTGAAATTATCTCTTTTTGAAGGCGTTGAGTACTTTTTCTGAGGTTTTTCTATGCTATATTGATGTTTGGTTCTTAACATTATGGGTCCATTGTTGCGGGACAATCTTAGGGTTCTTTCCTTTTGTAATAGTCAAGTACTTATGCGGGGCTAGCATACTGTAAACCTTGTAATCTCCAAGGTCAAAATCACTAAATTTCATCATGGTGAGCTTCTCCTAGTCAGCATGAACTGCGTGCACCCCTTTCGGGAGGTACAGAGTGACCACAACATAGTCAAAGTCTCTGGGTACAATGTCTCAATTCACTGTGCCGCTTAGTGGTGGGATATATTTAGGCAAGATGCTTGAGATCATTTTCACAGTGGCGAAGTCGTTTCCGAGCTTAGATCATCTTTCTGAAGGCGATTGGGAGGGTCTTGCTCGAGTAGTGGAGGGGGGAAGCCAACAGTGCTCCCGAGGACGATGCCTATACACCTATAGATATTTCACGCTCCGACATGACTCTCTCAGTCATTAAATTAATTATAACTTCTTCAACAATTTTCTCAGCAACGCTGAGCTCGTCCAACATACAAACTTGGGTCAGCTAGCTTGGGTGCAAAACAAAATTCTGAGACTACAATGGATAGTAAGGGAACAAGGAAATGATCTTAGGGTAAGTAAATCTCATGGTTCGCGCTCAAATTATCAGTTAGAAAAAAGTATTCTCAGTGTGTGGCGCGATGAGTTAAGTAGGCAATCTTAGCAACGGTCTTCTTGCAACGGACATGGGGCCTTCATTAACTTCGTTCTATCTGTTCTGGTGCTATCCAATGGTCTAGGGGTAACCCATAATTGATTTTCGATCCGTTCAGGGCGGTAGTTGAACGGGTCTATCGGTTCCAACAGCTATATTGCTTCGTCATGGCGAAGTATTCTATGTCGTTGTTCTGATATCTTGGTGAAGCTCCAATTCTACAACTCTTCTTGCTGCGAAGTGTCCTCTAGAACGTCTTGTAACCTTACAACATTAGCCCTTTTCTTTCTTAACTTTCTAGCCTTCTTCCCAATGAGCTTTGTCTCAGTAATTCTTTTACCATTCTGATGCTTATCTTATGTGGTCTTAGTTACTTCGCGTTGTTGAAAGTCTTTCCTAGGGTTCCTTGATAATACTTCTTTTGTGTCAAAAATAGGTAACTTGATCTTCTGCGGATCCTCAATTGCTCTCTTAGCTTCGACATCGGAGTTAAATATCTATGATCTGTTCTTATGTTCCTCAATCAAGTGCGCGATCCTTCTGGTCATAAATTCTTTTAACTCTTGCTTCTTCTGTTCCAAAACTTTTTCTTCCTCTTTTCGTCTGGCTTGTTCTTTATCAATCCAAGGTTTTCCTATGAGAATGGTAAACGGGGCACTGTCTTCAACAAATTTAATAATCTCAAAGTATTCCTCTATCGAAGTTCCATTGACAGTCATATGCATCCGGGCGAGCCTTCCACATAGGTTTACTAGCTTTCCTCTGAATAAACTTGTTCCTCCTAGGGAAGGGATCATGGCAGGCTTTCCTATAGCTTCCCAAGTTCTTTCTGGCATAATGTTCACTTGTGTCTCTTCGTCAAGAATATATTCAATGTCGAAGTCCCCTATTCTTGCTTCGATTTGCTCCTTTTCTTTGAATATCTTTGATAACCTAACATGTCGGTGATCATTCAAGGTGTCTTTCATCTATAGCAATATCTTTTCTGATTCTTTCTGGGTTTCTGCTATGATCTTGGTCTCTTGATCTCCTTCAGGGTTTGCTTGCTCCATATTCAGCTTCTCAAGTCTAGCAATCATTCTAGGGAAATCCAACACTTCATGGTCCATATCCTTACAACAGAGGCAACTAGGTTTTCTCCCAGGGCATTCCTTAGCAAGATGTCACGATCCTCTGCAGCTATAACAGAGGGTTAATCCTCTCTTTCGTTTAAATGTTCCTCAACTTCTTCTGTACTGCGCACCAGGTTCGTGGTAGCTAGCCTGCAAAAAACTATTTCTAGGATCCTGCATCCACTTTTTAGTCTAGACATTCTTTCAATGCATAGGTATAACATATCTATCATTATAATTATCAGATCTATTCATATGAAACTTTCTTTCATCTAGTAATGCCCTAGTTTTGAAGCTAGGATAGAATCTATCAAACATACCTAGATCCATGCTTTAGAATAAAAAAAATTCACTTATCTACAGAGCACAAAGCTTCCAGATCTAAGAACTTTTGACTATCCTTACCTTTATTAGAGCACAGAGCTTACAAATCTTACCTCTTTTTTGCAGATCTGACTTCTTTCTTTCAGAAATTTCCACTTTTACTTTTCTTAGAGAATAGAGCGTTCAGATCTTGCTTCTCTTCTTTGGATCTGATCTTCCTTTCTTCAGATCTGACCTTATTCCTGGTACAAAGCTGCACAAGTCAAGTAAAAAGATGCGCACTAGGGCAACAGATCTACGCACAGAGATTTCTTTTGCACAATGTTTATTTTTCCTCAGTTCCCAGTGATCACAGTTTCAAGTCCCAGCAACGGAACCATTTGTTGGCACAGGGGCAGACCCGGGGTTCAACGCTCAAGAGAGCACCAACAAAACCCTAACTACTGGCCCTTTCGGCAACACCTGCGAAGGAGATGAAGTCTCACCCGAGGTAGAGGCAGGGATGGTTGCAGGACTCATATGTCTGCAACTGTAGCTGGGACACTGATCTGTGATTATATCTTTTACATGGCACTTAGCACAGATCATTCGTCAATATTTAACCCGTATTGTACTTCGCAGATAACACAAAGCATCGCAGTGAATACTTATACTAAAGATGGTTCAGTACTTAGCCACATAAATATAGGTTAGGTTCAACAAATCAAGCACTAAGCATCTTTTATATCAGATCTAACATTCATCCATATATCATCAACACAAGCATAACTAGATCTACTAATCACAACAAGCACTTAGCCAAAAGGAAACAACACATTAGATCGAAGCACAAAGCACAATACACACAATTACTGTGGTTCACCCCCACCCTTGGGCTACGTCCACAAAGTCTTCTCTATATTATCTCGGTCAAGCAATTACAACACAGATCTTTAATGATCCTTACTTCGCACAGGATAGAAGATCTACACAGCTCGTTAAATCCTTCTTCCTTGCACTTCAACACAAAGCTACGATGACTTGCACTTAGCTTCTCAATCTCATGCACAGAGCACTTCAAGATACATCTGATCACACAGATCTAGTACTAGCACTAAGACTTTAGCTATACATCACATAGATGTACTACTCCCCTTCTTCTCTATTTACATTGCTTATTTATAGATTACAAAATGGGCCTAAGCATGGGTAAACCCACGGGCCGACATCCATTACCCATTACATCAACCCAAAACCCTAAAATGGACCCAAAAATAGGTCTTGCTTCCTTAATTTCCACTTTGTGTTGCGCTCCATCCTTGGCAAGCTGTCGCAGTCCCCAAAAACGGTCAAATATGACCAAGTATTCTGCAAAACTTGGTCAAGGGCCAACAACCTCCCAAGTGGGATCGAGCCCAAAAAGTGTAGACTTGTCTCCAACATGTTGCTCACAGTAAGTTTCCCACCAATATCAGACATGGAGAAGGGATTTAAGGAGCGTAAAGGTGATTTTTTCACTGTTGAAATTTTTTTGGACAGAGAAATAAGCCTCTAGAAGACTTAACCATTTTTCCAAAGTGTCGGCGTCTATCTGGCCTTAAAATAAAAGAATATCAAATTTAACTTATACCTTGAAGGGCGTCGCACCTCCAAAGTGACTACTAGTTGAAGGTGCATGTCCATTGTTGTGGGCAATCATCAAAGGATCTGGATGAAATTATCCATCATCTTGTTCCTTTGTTGCACAAGGGCTTCCTCAAGAAACAATTTGATATGATCTCCTACTCCATCGTCTCTCTTTTCTTCTACCATGGGAGGTTGCTTGGGATGGTGGGAGTGTTCTTCCCCAAGCTCAACGAGTTCAAGACCCAACTCCTGATAGCCTAACCTCATCAAGGACATGCACCGAGAAATAAAAAAGATCAGACTACTCCGATACTATTGATCCAAATTATGTTGAGAACAAAATGAAGGTAGAGATATAACAAGGGAACACATAAAGATATTTCAAGAAATATAGAAATACAATTAAACTCAAATTTTATTAATGGATGGAATACAAAAGACTATAAACTACAAAGCACATAAACTAGTTAGAATGGTGGTAGTTTATCCTTGAAGAAAGAGATGTGTCAACTATTCTCATTCGCAAGAAGTTGATTGCAAAGAGGATGAAAAAGAATTTTAATATAAAGCGTCAATGAGAATACCTTAAACATCCAAAACACTAACCCCAAAAGATGAAATTCCATAAGGTTTGTGGGCCCTGATGTGGTTAGTTAATACATCAACTTCCCCGGGACACAAATTTTGTATATGATCTCTATTTGGGGCACTCGGTAGCCCATCCAAAATGTCTAGTTGAGAAGTACACATTCTGAATAGCCTAGTATCTGCCTCCATTTTCATATTGGGTGTTGTTGCGCCAAAAAAATGTTGTTTAGGGCTAATATGTCAAACCATTCATAATTAGTGGAATAGGTGGGTGGCCACCAATATCCACATGAGTCAGTTCTTGTTATTTTTGTTTCACTCATATTTTTATTTCTGAAAAAAATAGTATCAAAGCTATGGTTGACAATGATGAAAATAAAGACATGGTTGTTGGAGTACAAATCCAAGGTTTAAATCCCTAGGGCATGTTGAAGGCCACTAGAGACTTAAAGAGCAACAATAGAAAGAGTAGGCGGGTAGTTAATGGAGCTAAAACATGATATGGAAACACTATATGATAGAAGACTCTGGAAGGTGCATGTAGGAGAGGATTCTTTCAAAGATCTACAAGATTTGAAGAGGATCGGGTTTGGGCTCAGAGTGTGTGAAGGATATATGGATTGGATGCTTGGATCTGATGGATATGTCAGGTGTGGTTGGATTGATTTTATGGTTGCAAATCTACCAAGAAACGGGCATCAAGAGTTGGAGGTAAAAGAAATGGCAAGGAGAGAGAATGACGACATAAGTGTCGAGATAACAAGAATGTAAAAGAAAAAAATAATGGAGTTGAACATAAATGGGCATATGACTTTAAGACCTGGTTAGACATGTGTACCCCAGGTTTCAAGTTTCATGAGTAAAGTATAGACATCAACCGAGGTGATAGGGAGGAGCATGCGGTATTCCCGAATACCCTAACTTTGAGGGAGGTTTGGTCGAATTTGGTCATTGGAAACCCCAAGCCAAGTTTAAAGTGGGGAATGCTAGGTTAAACTTGACTCGGTGAAAGAGTCAAATTGTTTTGGTCAATAGTGGTTTCAAGCACATGGCTTTGGTAGCCAGTGGTTTTATAGCCCGTGGATTACATGTAATGAAAGATTTTAAAAGGATGGTGATACTCCATTGTAATACGCTGAGATTTGAGTGGTGAAGTCTCACTTCATCGAGCCCAATAGGTTGGTCAGCTTGGATGGGTTTGGTCAAGGGAAATAATATATCTATTGTTGGTTGATTTTTCCTGTAAGGTTTCCACGATAAATCTCATGTGCTTTATGTGTACATGTTGTTGTGTTCTTGTTATTTTCATTTGTCTCACTTTTTTATTTCCTAACAAATGTTTTGTCTTGTTGTTTTCAAGAAAGCAGAGAGTTTGTTGGGATAATTTGGGAGACTGTTTGGGAATTGGGGGAAATTCAACTATTGCAAGCATGGAATTGTGGGGTAGAAGGAAGAATAGAATGTTCATGTTGGTTTGATGCAAGAATTATCAGTGAGTTGGGAGCATAAGCATGAATGGGGGTGCTCTAGGTGTGAAATTTTAGATTTAAAGAGGTAGCGAGGAAACCAAGAAATTGTCTGTGGAAAACAAATCGACCATTTCTAGCATGTGAGCACATATTTGAGCTTAGGAAGATGCAAGAGGTAGGGAGGTAACTTTGATTATGGAATATGTGAGTTTTTAGAGTCATGAAATTTAGCAATTAAGGAAGTAAAACATTCATATTAGGCTAGTTGCCAACGAATTATTGAGTTATTAGAACATGGCTCAAGCTCAGGTTTACCTATTTTTTTGGTCAATTACGGATAAGGAGGGAGAAATTGTGTAGCAATATAATCTTCCTGACATGGACAATGTTGGTTAAACCATTGTGAATACAAAGCTTAAGCTTTCTTAATTATGTTCTTTTTTAATGTATTATAAAGTCTATGTACTATTAAGGTTCTATGTTAGGATCTACACATTTTGAATCATTTTGAAAAAACATACTGGATTAAATAGTAGAACATTCTATATGAATGACACAATTTTGATAAGAATAAACTTTTTAGTTGATGTATTTGAAAATATGATGTATTAGATTACTAAGTATTGTACTTGCAATATTCTATTAATAAAAAAACACTATTAAAAAACTATTTAAAAAAAAAACTATTTAATGCAATAAATACATTGTTAATGATAATTAAAAAGAAAAAAAAATAAACATAAAAAAATCGATTATTGTGATTGAATTCATGTGACATATGGTTATAACAATTCTAAAAAAGACTCATTTATTGAAAATAAGAAATAGTGGACTTTTTTTTAATATGGTTCAAATTACCTCCTCGCCATATCATGGTACCCATGCCCAATTTCATTTAATGGTTGAATTTTCAAACGAGGGAGATAGTTGCAAATGAGCTAGTCCATGAAATGAAAACACTTGTCCACTCTTGCAAGTTAAATCTCAATGAAACAAAGAAGGTTTTGCTAACTCTTGCAATAATGTGCAACGCATTATCCCAAAATAATAAGAAAGAAGAAATAACTACAAGAAATTCACGAACGGAAAAAGACATGGGCCTTAAGAGAAAACACGGGTTGGAACAAAGGATACAGACACCAAAAAAACCTGGTGTTCTACCTACCCTTATACGTAGCAAACTTCCATAAATTATTTTCATGCATCTTCCACCCTAACGTGAAACACTTCCGACTTCATCAAAATCCAAGGTATGTTTTAGCTACTGTTGTGTTTGTACTCACAAACGTTGATTTTCCTTTTCCCTTCGTCGAGTCAAAGACTTTTCTTTTTATGCATTGGTGTGTTTTTCTGATCCAATATCTAGATCAAACCGGTCCACCTTCTTTTCATCAAAACTTGGTGACTACCTATGCATATAATACAACACTATTTGACCTATGCCCAATGACTTGGTTTTTATTCTAATTATAAAATTTTCATATGCAAAAACTCTGCATAAATTCATCATTGCTATACCAGAGTTTTTGGATAGATATGATATTATTAAGCAAATTGAATGGAATATGTAAGTTGTGCTAGGTCAAGTCCTTGGAGATTATTATCAACAAAGGATTACACCACTTTTTCTCAGAAAAAGAATGATAATAATAGAAGTCTAGGGGAAATATTTTATTAGAGGTGGCATGTGTAAAATAATCTATTGATTGTAGAAATAAATGTGAGTTCAATGATTCTCGTACGGGGACTAATGTTCTATGCGTCTAGAACAGGTGACCAACGATTGATTCAGGATTTACCTAGGAAGTAGTATTGTCTTGTGAACTCTCAGCCACTAAAGACTTAAAGAGCAACAATAGAAAGAGCAGGCGGGTAGTTAATGGAGCTAAAACATGATATGGAAACACTATATAATAGAAGAATCTGGAAGGTGCATGTAGGAGAGGATTCTTTCAAAGATCTACAAGATTTGAAGAGGATTGGGTTTGGGCTCGTAGTGTGCGAAGGATATATGGCTTGGATGCTTGGATCTGATGAATATGTTAGGTGTGGTTGGATTTATTTTATGGTTGCAAATCTACCAAGAAATGGGCATCAAGAGTTGGAGGTAAAAGAAATGGCAAGGAGAGAGAATGGCGACATAAGTGTCGGGAAAACAAGAATGAAAAAGAAAAAAATAATGGAGTTGAACATAAATGGGCATATGACTTTAAGACCTAGTTAGGCATGTGTACCCTAGGTTTGAAGTTTCATGAGTAAAGTCTAGACATCAACCGAGGTGATAGGGGGGAGCATGCGGTATTCCTAGATACCCTAACTTTGAGGGAGGTCTAGCCGGATTTGGTCATTGGAAACCCCAAGTCAAGTTTAAAGTGGGGAATGCTAGGTTAAGCTTGACTCGGTGAAAGAGTCAAATTTTTTAGGTCAATAGTGGTTTCGAGCACATGGTTTTGGTAGCCAGTGGTTTTATAGCCCGTGGATTACATGTAATGAAAGATTTTAAAAGGATGGTGATATTCCATTGTAATACGATGAGAGTTGAGTGGTGAAGTCTCACTTCATCAAGCTCAATAGGTTGGTTGGCTTGGATGGGTTTGGTTAAGGGAAATAATATATCTATTGTTAGTTGATTTTTCCCGTAAGGTTTCCAGGATAAATCTCATGTGCTTTATGTGTGCATGTTGCTATGTTCTTGTTATTTTTATTTGTCTCACATTTTTGTTTCCTAACAACAGTTTTGTCTTGTTGTTTTCAAGAAAGCAGAGAGATTGTTGGGAGAATTCGGGAGACTATTTGGGAATTGGGGGAAATTCAACTATTGCAAGCATGGAATTGTGGGGGAGAAGGAAGAATAGGGTGTTCATGTTGGTTTGATGCAAGAATTATTAATGATTTGGGAGCATAAGCATGAATGGGGGTGCTCTGGGTGTGAAATTTTAGATTTAAAGAGGTAGCGAGGGAACCAAGAAATTGTCTGTGGAAAACAAATCGACCATTTCTAGCATGCGAGCACATATTTGAGCTTAGGAAGATGCAAGAGGTAGGGAGGTAACTTTGATTATGGAATATGTGAGTTTTCAGAGTCATGAAATTTAGCAATTAAGGAAGTAAAACATTCATATTAGGCTAGTTGTCAACGAATTATTGAGTTATTAAAACATGGCTCAAGCTCGAGTTTACGTATTTTTTTGGTCTATTGCGGATAAGGAGGGAGAAATTGTGTAGCAATATCTTCCTGACACGAACAATGTTGGTTAGACCATTGTGAATACAAAGCTTAAGCTTTCTTAATTATGTTGTTTTTTAATGTATTATAAAGTCTATTTACTATTAAGGTTCTATGTGAGGATCTACACATTTAGAATCATTTTAAAACAACATACTGGATCAGTTAGTAGAACATTCTATATGAATGACACAATTTTGATAAGAATATACTTTTAGTTGATGTATTTGGACATATGATGTATTAGATTACTAAGTATTGTACTTGCAATATTCTATTAATAAAAAAACACTATTAAAAAACTATTTAATGCAATAAATACATTGTTAATGATAATTAAAAAGAAAAAAAAATTAAACATAAAAAAATCGATTATTGTGATTGAATTCATGTGACATATGGTTATAACAATTCTAAAATAAGAAATAGTGGACCTTTCTTTTAATATGGTTCAAATTACCTCCTCACCATATCATGGTACCCATGCCCAATTTCATTTAATGGTTGAATTTTCAAACAAGGGAGATAGTTGCAAAAGAGTTAGTCCCTACTTAGTTAAATGAAAACACTTGTCCATTCTTGCAAGTTAAATCTCAATGAAGGAAAGAAGGTTTTGCTAACTCTTGCAATAATGTGCAGTGCATTATCCCAAAATAATAAGAAAGAAGAAATAACTACAAGAAATTCACGAACGGAAAAAGACATGGGCCTTAAGATAAAACACGGGTTGGCACAAAGGGTATAGATACTAAAAGAACCTGCTATTCTACCTACCCTTATATGTAGCACACTTCCATAAATTATTTTCATGCATCTTCCACCCTAACATGAAACATTTCCGACTTCATCAAAATCCAAGGTATGTTTTAGCTACTGTTGGGTTTGTACTCACAGACGTTGATTTTCCTTTTCCCTTTGTCGAGTTGAAGACTTTGCTTTTTATGCATTGTTGTGTTGTTCTGATCCAATATCTAGATCAAATCGGTCCACCTTCTTTTCATAAAAACTTGGTGACTACCTATGCATATAATACAACACTATTTGACCTATGCCCAATGACTTGGTTTTTATTCTAATTATGAAATTTTCATATGCGAAAACTCTGCATAAATTCATCATTGCTATACCAGAGTTTTTGGATAGATATGATATTATTAAGCAAATTGAATGGAATATGTAAGTTGTGCTAGGTCGACTCCTTGGAGATTATTATCAACAAAGGATTACACCACTTTTTCTCAAAAAAATAATGATAATATTAGAAGTCCAAGGGAAATATTTTATTGGAGGTGGCTTGCGTAAAATAATCTATTGATTGTACAAATAAATGTGAGTTCAATGATTCTGGTACGGGGACTAATGTTCTCTGCGTCTCGAACATGTGACCAACGATTGATTCAGGATTTACCCAAGAAGTAGTATTGTCTTGTGAACTCTCGACGAAACCTGTAACAATATCATCGTACTTCCACCAGTAATCTGCATATTTCGATGCAATTCTTCTGAAAAGTTGTCCGGGTCAAAGTGAAATAGGATGGTTGGTTTAAGAGCATGGATTCGACTCTTAACAACAACAACAAATTTAAAATAAAACCAATTGAAAGTAAAACAATAAAAGTTAGAATTTTTTTTTAAATAACTACAACATACCTCTCCTTTCTTGGGGAATTATAGGATTATCCTCTCTAGCAAAGTACACAACGAATGGATTCAAATGCCTCTTCCCGCAACGAATTGCAGGAAAGCATTTATATTTATTTACTAATATTTCCCTTTTGCCCTTTTCTAGAGAACTTACTCCTCCAAATATATTCCCGACGCCTTCTATGAAAGACAAGCACGTAAGCATAGTGGGCGCTTCTATTTCATGGTGTACAGTTGTGCTCTCTGTTGAAATCTTCTCTACTCGTCCAAATATATTCCTGACACCTTCTATGAAAGACAAGCACATAAGCCTAGTGGGCGCTTCTATTTCATGGAGTACAATTATGCTCTCTGCTAAAATAAAAAAAATAGTAGCACCCATTCTTTCAGCGATCCAATGGGTTGGAGCAACTACTCATCCCTCCAATATGGATTCACATGCTACATTAGACTCTATGTTTTCACCCTCTTTGTGTTGTTCTTCATGCGCTGGAACTGTCTCTGGGCGGGGGAGATCCAAGCCCTTGGGATTTCACAATCCAAAGTCCTTGGGATTTTCACAAGTGAATCACATTGTGCAGGGCGAGGTTGTAGCCAGGTAGAAGGTAGTGTGTAGGGCAGTGGGAGGCGGTAGCCAGTGTTTCTCAGAGTTGTAGCCATGTAGAAGGCAGTGTGCAAGGTGGTGGGAGGTGGTAACCAGGTAGAAGGTGTTGCTCATAGTTTCAACTGCAACATACTTATTGTGCAGAGTGATGCAGTGACATGCATTTAATGTAGAAGCTCAAAACCTATCATTGCAATGACATGCTATCATATCAATGGATAATTTAACTAATCTTATAATTTTATTTTATCCATTTTTAAAATTAATTTTAAAATAAACTAAGAAATACGTAAATCATATTTCCCTCACCACGGTTAATTAGTCTTATCAATATGGAATGGTCTAATAAAAAAATAGAAATACAATTTTTCAAAAATAAAATTATTTAATTTGAAAATTAAAAAAAAAAATCAATAAATAATATTTAAAAACATTAGCAAACCTTAAGAAAAACATTACAAAATGAATCAAATAATATACAAAATGCACCGGTTAATAGGCGATCAATGATGGTTGACCACCAAGCGAAAGCTAAAGTCCCTGCCTTGGCCCGAGGCAGGAACTAATAAGCAAAACAAATTGTTATATTAAAGTGGGAAGATACAAAACAAATTGTTACATTAATGTGGGAAGATATAAAATTTTAAAACAAATTAATATAAGATATTTGTTTATAAGTGTAATAAGTGGGAAGATATAAAATCATAAAAGAAATTAATATAAGATATTTGTTTATAAATGTTATTGAAATATAATAGGCTATAAATAAGTATGATTTTATTAGAGGTTGTTTAAGTGATGATATTTATGTAACATTGTTATATTTATGGATGTAGTTTCAGTTAGAAATATTTTTGGGTTTTGGAGTAAGATTTTTCACTACCTCTATTTGATTAAGAGTTTATTTTTTTTGACTTAAAAAATATATATTAACCTAAAGCTTAAAAGTTTATAGAGAGTGGAAATTCTCTCCCTTACACACCATCAAAAGTTTATAGAGAGTGGAAATTCTCTCCCTTACACACCATCAATGGTTATTATAAATAACCAAATTTTGTTTCTACATGATAATATAACTACACTTCGAACAAAATATAAAAATACTACTTACTACACTTTGAAATAGATATAAAAATACTACTAGATTAATAACTTTAAGTACCAAAAATAAAATATATATATATAACTAATATAATATAGTCAATAATATTCCTTTAAAACTACTATATATATCCGAACTTCCCCATCTTAAATTTTGAAATATTTAATGACATAATAATTTAAGTATCAATCATACTAGCATTTATATAGTTTGTTTCTTAACGTGATATCATTATTATTAGTAACATGTATATAATTTGTTTTTAAATTAGATAATCACTATTATTAATAGTTTTTTTGAATTTCAACATTTAAAAAAAAAATATTCATCTTTCTATTCTTCAAACACGATTCCTTACTTATGACCATTACATAGATTTTCTTTCCCAAATCACTAGGGTTATTATTCTTTAAATTATAAATATATATATATATATATATAACAATCTTGTAAAACTATTTATTTTACATCCAAAAAAAATACTTTGCTTTACATTTTACATATTTATTTTACATTTAAGTAATCATTTATTTATGAAAAAATCCAAAATCCAATTGCATAAATTGAACTCATACACATTAAATCATACACATTAAACGATATGTCTTTAGTGGTTCATCAAACATGTTAACAAACATAATCATGATTATGCATGTATTTTGACATTTAAATATTATATTTATATAATATATTTAAATTTTTTAAGTGTACAATGGAGAGTATAGTAACAACACTGTAGATATTATTATATATATATAATAAAATTTCTATGAAGTGATAATTAAACTTTGCTTTATATTTAAGTGATCATTTATTTATGAAAAAATCCAAAATCCAATTTATTTATGAAAAAATCCAAAATCCAATTTGCATAGATTAGAACTCATACACGTTAAAAGATATGTCTTTAGTGTTGTGGTTCATCAAACATGTTAACATAATCAAGATTATGCACTTAAAATGTTAAGTGTACAATGGAGAGTATAATAGCAACACTGTAGATATTATTATTTATATAAAATAAAATTTGTATAAAGTGATAATTAAAATTTCATAAATTGATATGATATTTTGATATTATATGAATTGAAATTTCATAAAATTGATGTTTTCAATTAATATAATTTGATATGATATTTTGATTTTTTTTTTCATGTAGTTTACTACATCGGATATTGTTGTTATGATCATGGATAACTCTTCTGAAATCCATAAGATAAATCTGCCACATAATTTGGGGAGGTGGAGCATTTTCGAAATATTGAGGGCTCAACAACAAGAGCATATTATAAACTCATTTAAGGGCATAACATATCACTTACAAGGAATTGGACTGGGTAGGGAGGGTAACAATCATTCTTCCCAACCATCCAAACTATATATGATAGGTCAATGATAAATAAAATGATAGATAAGGAATCCCGTGATACAAAAATATTGTGACACTACACATCAAATTAAGTATTTTGATCCTAATCACTCTTTATAGAGATAATTTTTGTAGTGTAAAATTAACTTACAAGATCAAGGTATATTTATAACTATAATAACAAAGTACTAAGTGGCAAAGTGAGTTACAAGATCAAGTATGTGTATAACTATAATAACAAAGTACTAAGTGGCAAAGTGATTCTCAAAACCTAGAAAGATGAGATATTGTATTGAAAATTATACCTTTTAAAAAACTATTAATTTTTTTTTTTTTTTTTTAAATATTATTGTTTTTTTAAATATTAGGTGAGGCAAATATGTCTTTATGTTCTCCTACTATCCTGTCCACCTACTTCTGTTGTGTAGAGGGGCCTCATTCAGAGGTTTTGGTGGTTGCAGTAATCTTTCATTCACCTTCTGACCATGCCATAAAGAGGACAAATCTCTTGGTCTCAGATATCACCTTTGTTCACTGCTTCGTGTAGATAAAAGAGACCGCAATAGTTGCTATACATTTGGTACCATGTAGTGTTGACCTCCCAAAGTAATAATGACACTACACGGCCCAGATTCATAAAGAACATGGTGCTTCCACATATATGGTTGTCCTATAAGGACATCACAAAATTCAAGTGGGGGAACATCACAAAATACCTCATCTCTAAAGGGCTTGATGTTGTAGTGCAGACGACATTATTGGCTGATGTGAATGTCTTGTCCTTGCCTGAGCCAACCGATGGTGTTTGGTTGAGGGTGGGGTGTCATTATTAGGTTGAACCTCTTGATGACCTCTGTTGATATTAGGTTTTTTTGGCTACCACTGTCAACAAGAAAGTGGAGTGGGGTCCCCTTCACCCACATCTGTGATTTGAAGAGGTGCTCCCCTTCTTCATGTTCCTTTGGTTTCTCTAGTTGGACCTTTATGGTAGTGATGGTGACACTAGGTTATGTGTCAATGATCTATTTTCCCTTATTCGGTTATGAATCAAGGTCTAAGTTGGCATCTGACTTTGAGGCTTTCATCTCAGCCAACAATGATTGTTTGGAGCGACATTCATTTATGTTGTGCCAAGGTATTTTGTGGAACTTTCATCACTTTCTAGTGTCCTTCCTTGAATTCTCGTTACCCTTATTTTCTTGTGGCTTGGACTAGTTTTCCTCAAGATGGCCATCCTCGCTCTATCCTTTATTTTGGGAGTTAGGGCCACCTTTACCATGCTTCTTCTGTGATGGGTTTACATAAATGAAATCCCTCTTATCCTTTTGCTTGAACTTTTTCTTGATCTTGATAGCAACTCCCAGTGAGGAGATGTCTAGAAACTCCATATCTATTTGGATGTGCCTATGTAGGCCACTGTAGTACTTCAAAACCAAGTGTCGCTCAGAGTCTTTAATACCCAATTTTGTGTGCAAGGTATGGAAAATGTTGGTGTACTCTGGAATCGCCTGGTCTCTCTCCTGATGTAGATCTATCCATCTCATGTACTAGTAATCGTAGTTTCCAACATGGTAGTATTTCTCCCGGAGAGCATCAACAAATGCCTCCCAAGTGGGTTTGGGCCCAAAACAATGTAGACTCATCTCTGACATGTTTCTCATAGTAAGTTTCCCACCAATATCAGACATGGGGAAAGGCTTTAAGGAGCGCAAAGGTGATTTTTTCACTATTGGAAAAATTTTGGACAGAGAAATAACCCTCTAGCAGACTTAACCATTTTTCCAAAGTGTCGGCGTCTATATGGCCTTAAAATAAAGGAATATCAAAGTTAACTTGTACCTTGAAGGGCATCACACCTCCAAAGTGACTACTGGTTGAAGGTGCATCCATTGTTGTGGGAAACCATCAAAGGATCTAGATGAAATTATCCATAATCTTGTTCCTTTGTTGCACAAGGGCTTCCTCAAGCAACAATTTGATATGATCTCATGCTCCATCATCTCTCTTTTCTTCTGCCATGGGAGGCTACTTGGGCGAGTGGGAGTGTTCTTCCCCAAGCTCAACCAGTTCAAGACCCAACTCCCAATAGCCTGACCTCATCGGGGACATGCACTGAGAAATAAAAAATATCATATACTGCTCCGATACTACTGATCCAAATTATGTTGAGAATAAAATGAAGGTAGAGATATAACAAGGGAACACACAAATATATTGCAAGAAATATAGCAACAAAATTAAACTCAAATTCTATTAATGGATGAAATACAAAAGACTATAAACTGCAAATCACATAAACTAGCTAGAATGGTGGTAGCTTATCCCTGAAGAAAGAGATGTGTCGGCTATGCTCATTCCCAAGAAGTTGATTACAAAGAGGATGAAAAAGCCTTTTAATATAAATCATCAATGAGGATATCCTAAACAAAAAAAACGCTAACCCCAAAAGATGAAATGCCAAAAAGTTTATGGGCCTTGATGTGGATAGTTGATATGTCAACTTCCCCGGGGCACAACTTTGCATATGATCCCCATTTGGGGCACTCGGTAGCTCGCCCGAAATGTCTAGTTGAGAAGTACATGTTTTGAATAACCTAGTACCTGCCTCCAATCGCATACTAGGTGTTGTCACGCCAAAAAAACGTTGTTTAGGGCCAAGATGTGGAACCATTCATAATTACTGGAATAGGTGGGTGGCCACCAGTATCCACATGGATCAGTTCTTGTTATTTTTGTTTCTCTCACATTTTTATTTATGAAAAAATAGTATTAAAGCTATGGTTGACGATGATGAAAATAAAGACACGGTTGTTGGAGTACAAATCCAAGGTTTAAATCCCTAGGGTATGTTGAAGGCCACTAGAGACTTAAAGAGCAACAATAGAAAGAGCAGGTGGGTAGTTAATGGAGCTAAAACATGAGATGGAAACACTATATAACAAAAGACTCTGGAAGGTGCGTGTAGGAGAGGATTCTTTCAAAGATCTGCAAGATTTGAAGAGGACTGTGTTTGGGCTCAGAGTGTGCGAAGGATATATGGTTTGGATGCTTGGATCTGATGGATATGTCAAGTGTGGTTGGATTTATTTTCTGGTTTCAGATCTACCAAGAAACGAGCATCAAGAGTTGGAGGTCAAGGCAATGGCGAGGAGAGAGAATGGAGACATAAGTGTCGGGATAACAACAATGAAAAAGAAAAAAATAATGGAGTTGAACATAAATGGGCATATAACTGTAAGACTTGGTTAGGAATGTGTACCCCAGGTTTGAAATTTCATGAGTAAAGTCTAGACATTAACCTAGGTGATAGGGGGGAGCATGCGGTATTCCCGGATACCCTAACTTTGAGGGAGGTTTGGCTGGATTCGTTCATTGGAAACCCCAAGTCAAGTTTAAAGTGGGGAATGTTAGGTTAAACTTGACTCGGTGAAAGAGTCATTTTTTTTAGGTCAATAGTGGTTTCGAGCACATGGTTTTGGTAGCTAGTGGTTTTATAGCTCGTGGATTACATATAATGAAAACCTTTAAAAGGATGGTGATACTCCATTGTAATACACTAAGAGTTGAGTGGTGAAGGATCACTTCGTTGGGGCTAGGAGGTTGGCCGGCTTGGACGGGTTTGGTCAAGGGAAATAATATATCTATTGTTGGTTGATTTTTCCCGTAAGGTTTTCCAGGATAAATCTCATGTGCTTTATTTGTGCATGTTGCTATGTTCTTGTTATTTTTATTTCCTAACAACAATTATGTCTCGTTGTTTGCAAGAAAGCAGAGAGATTGTTGGGAGAATTCAGGAGATTGTTTGGGAAGTGGGGGAAATTCAACTGTTGCAAGAGTGGAATTGTGGGGGAGAAGGCATAATAGGGTGTTCATGTTGGTTTGATGCAAGAATTATGAATGCTTTGGGAGCATAAGCATGAAGGGAGGGTGCTCTGGGTGTGAAATTTCATATTTAAAGAGGTAGCTAGGGAACCAAGAAATTGTGTCTGTGGAAAACAAATTGACCATTTCTAGCATGCAGGCGCATATTTGAGCTTAGGAAGATGTGAGAGATAGGGAGGCAACTTTGATTATGGAATATGTGATTTTTCTGAGTCATGAAATTTAGGAATTAAGGAAGTAAAACATTCATCTCAGGCTGGTTGTCAACGAATTATTGAGTTATCAGAACATGGCTCAAGCTTAGGTTCACCTATTTGTTGGGACAGTTGCAGATAAGGAGGGAGAAACTGTGTAGCAATATCTTCCAAACATGGACAATGTTGGTTAGACCATTTTGAATACCAAGCTTAAGCTTTCTTAATTATATTGTTTTTTAATGTATTATAAAGTCTGTGTACTATTAAGGGTAGGATCTACACATTTAGAATCATTTTGAAACAACATACTAGATTAGTTAGTAGAACATTCTATATGAATGCTGCAATTTTGATAAGAATAGACTTTTACTTGATGTATGTGAAAATATGATGTATTAGATTACTAAGTATTTTACTTGCAACTTTCTATTAATAAAAAACACTATTAAAAAAACCATTTTAAAAAGATTTATTTAATGTAATAAATACATTGTTAATGATAATTAAAAAGAAAAAACATTAAACATAAAAAATCGATTATTATGATTGAATTCATGTGACATATGGTTATAACAATTCTAAAAAACATTCATTTATTGCAAATAAGAAATAGTGGACTTTTCTTTTATTATGGTTCAAATTACCTCCTCGCCATATCATGGTACCATGCCCAATTTCATTTAATGGTTGAATTTTCAAACCAGGGAGATAGCTGCAAAGCAACTAATCCCTGCTTAGTTAAATGAAAACACTTGTTCACTCTTGCAAGTTAAATCTCAATGAAGTAAAGAAGGCTTTGCTAATTCTTGCAATAATGTGCAGCCCATTATCCCAAAATAATAAGAAAGAATAAATAACTACAAGAAATTCACGAACTGAAAAAAAAACATGGGTCTTAAGCGAAAACACCGGTTGGCACAAAGGATACAGTCACTAAAAGAACCCGGTGTTCTACCTACCCTTATAAGTAGCACACTTCCATAAATTATTTTCATGCATCTTCCACCTAACATGAAACATTTATGACTTCATCAAAATCCAAGGTATGTTTTAGCTACCATTGGGTTTGTACTCACAAACGTTGATTTTCCTTTTCACTTCGTTGAGTTGAAGAATTAGATTTTTATGCATTGGTGTGTTGTTCCAATCCAATATCTAGACTTGGTGATTGCCTATGCATATAATATAATAGGATATATGGCTTGGATGCTTGGATGTGATGGATATGTCAGGTGTGGTTGGATTTATTTTCTGGTTGCAAATCTACCAAGAAATGAGCATCAAGAGTTGGAGGTCAAAGAAATGGCAAGGAGAGAGAATGGCGACATAAGTGTCGGGATAACAACAATGAAAAATAAAAAAATAATGGAGTTTAACATAAATGGGCATATGGCTTTAAGACCTGGTTAGGCATGTGTACCCTAGGTTTGAAGTTTCATGAGTAAAGTCTAGACATCAATCGAGGTGATAGGGGGTGCATGCGGTATTCTCGGATACCCTAACTTTGAGGGAGGTTTGGCCGGATTTGGTCATTGGAAACCCCAAGTAAAGTTTAAAGTGGGGAATGCTAGGTTAAACTTGACTTGGTGAAAGAGTCAAATGTTTTAGGTCAATAGTGGTTTCAAGCACATGGTTTTGGTAGCCAGTGGTATTATAGCCCGTGGATTACATGTAATGAAAGCCTTTAAAAGGATGGTGATACTCCATTGTAATACGTTGAGAGTTGAGGGGTGAAGGCTCACTTCATTGAGCCCAATAGGTTGGTCGGCTTGGATGGGTTTGGTCAAGGGAAATAATATATCTATTGTTTGTTGATTTTTCCCGTAAGGTTTTGAGGATAAATCTCATGTGCTTTATGTGTGCATGTTGCTATGTTCTTGTAATTTTTATTTGTCTCACATTTTTATTTCTTAACAAAAATTTTGTCTTGTTGTTTTCAAGAAAGCGGAGAGATTGTTCGGAGAATTCGGGAGACTGTTTGGGAATTGGGAGAAATTCAACTATTGCAAGCATGGAATTGTGGGGGAGAAGGAAGAATAGGATGTTCATGTTGGTTTGATGCAAGAATTATCAATGAGTTGGGAGAATAAGCATGAATGGGGGTGCTCTGGGTGTGAAATTTCAGATTTAAAGAGGTAGCGAGGGAACCAAGAATTTGTCTGTGGAAAACAAATCGACCATTTCTAGCATGCGAGCACATATTTGAGCTTAGGAAGATGCAAGAGATATGGAGGTAACTTTGATTATGGAATATGTGAGTTTTCAAAGTCATGAAATTTAGCAATTAAGGAAGTAAAACATTCATATTAGGCTAGTTATCAACGAATTATTGAGTTATTAGAACATGGCTCAAGCTCAAGTTCACCTATCTTTTTGGTCAATTGCGGATAAGGAGGGAGAAATTGTGTAGCAATATCTTCCTGACATGGACAATGTTGGTTAGACCATTGTGAATACAAAGCTTAAGCTTTCTTAATTATGTTCCTTTTTAATGTATTATAAAGTCTGTGTACTATTAAGGTTCTATGTTAGGATCTACACATTTAGAATCATTTTGAAACAACATCCTGGATTAGTTAGTAGACCATTCTATATGAATGATGCAATTTTGATAAGAATAGACTTTTAGTTGATGTATTTGAAAATATGATGTATTAGATTACTAAGTATTGTACTTGCAATATTCTATTAATAAAAAAACACTATTAAAAAACTATTTAAAAAAAATTATTTAATGCAATCAATACATTGTTAATGATAATTAAAAAGAAAAAAAAATTAAACATAAAAAAATCGATTATTGTGATTGAATTCATGTGACATATGCTTATAACAATTCTAAAAAAGATTCATTTATTGCAAATAAGAAATAGTGGACTTTTTTTAATTTAATATGGTTCAAATTACCTCCTCGCCATATCATGGTACCCATGCCCAATTTCATTTAATGGTTGAATTTTCAAACAAGGGAGATAGTTGCAAAGCAGCTAGTGACTAGTCCCTGCTTAGTTAAATGAAAACACTTGTCCACTCTTGCAAGTTAAATCTCAATGAAGCAAAGAAGGCTTTGCTAACTCTTGCAATAATGTGCAGCGCATTATCCCAAAATAATAAGAAAGAATAAATAACTACAAGAAAATCACGAACAGAATAAGACATGGACCTTAAGAGAAAACAAGGGTTGGCACAAAGGATACAATCACTAAAAGAACTTGGTGTTCTACCTACCCTTATATGTAGCACACTTCCATAGATTATTTTCATGCATTTTCCACCCTAACGTGAAACACTTCCGACTTCATCAAAATCCAAGGTATGTTTTAGCTACTGTTGGGTTTGTACCCACGAACGTTGATTTTCCTTTTCACTTCGTCGAGTTGAAGAATTTGTTTTTTATGCATAGGTGTGTTGTTCTGATCCAATATCTAGACTTGGTGATTGCCTATGCATATAATACAACACTATTTGACCTATGCCCAATGACTTGGTTTTTATTCTAATTATGAATTCATCATTGCTATACCGGATTTTTTTGGATAGATATGATATTATTAAGCAAATTGAATGGAATATTTAAGTTGTGCTAGGTCGAGTACTTGGAGATTATTATCAACAAAGGATTACACCACTTTTTCTCACAAAAAGAATGATAATATTAGAAGTCCAGGGGGAATATTTTATTGGAGGTGGCCTGTGGAAAATAATCTATTGATTGTAGAAATAAATGTGAGTTTAATGATTCCAATACAGGGACTATTGTTCTCTGTGTCTTGAGCAGGTGACCAACGAATGCTTCATGATTTACCCAGGAAGTAGTATTGTCTTGTGAACTCTCGGGGAAACCTGCAGCAACATCACCGTACTCCCACCAATACTCCATATATTTCAATGCAATTCTTATGAAAAGTTGTCTAGGTCAAAGTGAAATAGGATGGCTACTTTAAGAGCATGGATTCGACTCTTAACAACAACAACAAATTTAAAATAAACCCCATAGAAAGTAAAACACTAAAAGTTAGATTTTTTTTTTTTAAATAACTACAACATACCTATCCTTTCTTGGGGAATTATAGGATTGCCCCGTCTAGTAGAGTACACAATGAATGGATTCAAATGCCTCTTCCCGCAACAAATTGCAGACAAGCATTTATATTTTTGTACTAATATTTCCCTTTTTCACTTTGCTAGAGAACTTACTCCTCCAAATATATTCTCGATGCCTTCTGTGAAAGACAAGCATGTAAGCATAGTGGGTGCTTCTATTTCATGGAGTATAATTGTGCTCTCTGCTAAAATATTCTCTACTCCTCCAAATATATTCCCGACACCTTATGTGAAAGACAAACACGTAAGCCTAGTGGGCACTTCTATTTCATGGAGTACAATTGTGCTCTCTGCTAAAATCGAAAAAATAGTAGCACCCATTCTTTCAGTGATCCAGTGGGTTGGAGCATCTACTCGTCCCTCCAATATGGACTCACATGCTACAACATACTCTATGTTTTCACCCTCTCTGTGTTGTTCTTCATGCACTGGAACTGTCTCTGGGCGGGGGAGACCCAAGCCCTTGAGATTTTCACAATCCAAAGTCCTTGGTCTTTTCACAGGTGAATCACATTGTGCAGGGCAAGGCTATAGCCAGGTAGAAGGCAGTCTGCAGGGCGGTGGGAGGCGATAGCCGATTTTGCTTAGAGTTGTAGCCAGGTAGAAGGCAGTGTGCAGAGTGGTGGGAGGTGGTATCTAGGTAGAAGGTGTTGGTCATAGTTTCTACTGCAATGTATGTATTGTGCAGAGTGATGCAGTGCCATGCATTTAATGCAGAAGCTCACAACCTATAATTCAGTGACAGACTATCATATCAACCGATAATTTAACTAATATAATTTTATTTTATCCATTTTTAAAATTGATTTTAATAAATTGAGAAATACTTAAATCATATTTCCCTCACCACGGTTAATTCGTCTTATCAATATGGAATGGACTAGTAAAAAAATAGAAATACATTTTTTCAAAAATAAAATAAAATAATTTATTTTGAGATTAAAAAAACTCAATAAATAATATTTAAAAACATTGACAAACCTTCAGAAAAATATTTCAAGATGAACCAAATAATATACAGAATGCCCTGGTTAATAGGCGGTCAACGATGGTTAACTGCTAAGCAAAAGCTAGAGTCCCTACCTTGACATGAGGCAGGGACTAATAAGCAAAACAAACTGTTACATTAAAGTGGGAAGATATAAAATTTTAAAACAAATTAATATAAGATATTTGTTTATAAGTGTAATAAGTGGGAAGATATAAAATCATAAAAAAATTAATATAAGATATTTGTTTATAAAAGTTATTGAAATATAATGGGCTATAACAAGTATGATTTTATTAGAGATTGTTTAAGTGATGATATTTATGTAACATTGTTATATTTATGGATGTAGTTTCTCTTAAAAATATTTTTGGGTTTTGGAATAAGAATTTTTACTACTTCTATTTGATTAAGAATTTATTTTTTTTAGACTTAAAAAAATATGTTAACTCAAAACTTAAGGCATATAGAAAGTGGAAATTCTCTCCCTTACACACCATCAATGGTTATTATAAGTAATCAAGTTTTGTTTCTACACGATAATATAACTACACTTCAAGATAGATATAAAAATACTACTAAATTAATAACTTTAAGTACCAAAAATTAAAAAAATATATAACTAATATAATAGTCAATAATATTCCTTTAAAACTATTGTATATGGGAACTTTCTGTTTTTAAATTTTGAAATATTTAATAACTTAATAATTTAAGTATCAATCATACTAACATCTATATATTTTGTTTCTAAACTAAATGATCACTATTATTATTAGTAACATCTATATAATTTGTTTTTAAATTAGATAATCACTATTATTATTATAATTTGTAATAATTTGTTTTTAAATTAGATAATCACTATTATTATTAGTTTCTTTAAATTTTAACATTTTTTTTTTTTTTATTTATCTTTATACTCTATTCTATTCCTTATTTATGAGCATTTACATAGATTTTCCTTCCCAAACCACTAAGGTTATTTTTCTTTGAACTTATATGTATATATATAAAACAATCTTGAAAACTATTTGTTTTACATCAAAAAAAAAACTTTGCTTTACCTTTAAGTCATCATTTATTTATGAAAAAATCCAAAATCCAATTTGCATAGATTGAACTCATACAAGTTAAAAGATATGTCTTTAGTGTTGTGGCTCATCAAACATGTTAACATAATCATGATTATAATGTAATTTGACATTTAAAATGGAGAGTATAGTATCAATACCGTAGATATTATTATTTATACAAAATAAAAAATTTCTAGGGATAATTAAAATTCCATAAATTGATATGATATTTTGATATTATATAAATTGGAATTTTATAAATTGATGTTTTCAATTAATATAAATTGATATAATATTTTGATTTGTTTGCATGTGGTTTACTATATCTGATATTGTTTTTATGATTATCAATAATTTCACATAATATGGGGAGGGCTTAACAACAAGAACATATTATAGGCTCATTTAAAGGCTAAACATATTATTTATAAGGAATTGAAAATGGGTAGGGAGGGTAACAATCATTCTTCCCAACCACCCAAACTACATGCAGTATACCTAACTTGATATTATATGAATTGAAATTCCATAAATTGATATCCTCAATTAAATCATGAATAGATGCATTGACTCCATAATACATATAATACTAGTAATCACCTAGAAATGATAGGTCAATGATAAATAAAATGATAGATAAGGAATCCCATGATATATAAATATTCAATTAAATCATGAATAGATGCATTGACTCCATAATACATATAATACTAGTAATATGATAGGTCAATGATAAATAAAATGATAGATAAGGAATCCCATGATATATAAATATTGTGACTACACATCTAATTAGGTATTTTGATCCTAATCACTATTTATAGAGATAATTTTTTTAGTGTAAAATTAACTTATTATTATTATTTTTTATGCATTAGGAAAACCTATCATAATTCAATTGTTAATAATAATAATAATAATCTATTTTTAAGGTCACAATCAAGCCAAACACTAGACTGGTGTATGAGACTAGTAAAGTATATGGAGGTATACATAGACTACCCCTTTGTATTTGAACTTGTGACCTTTTAGGAGGAAACACATGTTCTTAACCATTAGGCCCACTTTAATAAGCAATGGGAACAACCATCACTGATTGCTATTCTCAATGCAAGCACCATGCCACGTAGAATAATTAAGTGGTGGTCCCCATTGCTATTCTCGATGCACCATACCACGTGGAATGATTAGGTGGTGGTCCCCCTAAGTGTATAGATTTTCTTTGCCTTAGTCAAACAAACTCTTAACCAAATAAAAGCAATTTTAAATCATATTCGAGTACCTACAAATACACCACTTATTATATTTACAAAGCAAAACAAATACTAAATAAAAAATTAATTATCAAAACTTAAATTTTGATTGGGAGCTAATCTTCTCTGTCTTTACATCTTTGGAGCTGATCTAACTTTTGTTAGATTAAGTTTTATAATAGAATTAAATGGGTTGATTAATAATTTGGAAAAGATACACACATGAAGCAGATGGCCTCGTGTCAGTGACTCTCATTTCCTGGTGTCAACGGGAAAGCGTAAGCCGAGAAGGTGAGGTGAAAAGCAAATTGCAACCATTCAATGTACAAGTGGTTCTCTGCAACCTATCGATATCGATACGGAAGGGTAACGTACTGATCGGGAATCAGCAAAGTTCATACTAATGATTCCGTGTTTATTAAACAGAAATTCGTCATTTTTCAACTGGAGTGACGGTCAATTCTTCTTTGGAGTGTATCTTTGGATTTTTTCTCTAAAAATCGAATGTCAGAACCGCAACCCAACCGACGTACATATGTCAGATCACCAGCTACCGAAGAACGGCGAGCAATATCCAGCACACAGTATCCAGCAATATTCAGCGAAGATCTCCCAGCACACAGTATCCAGCAATATTCAGCGAAGATCTCCCAGCACACAGTATTAAGTATGGCGGTTTATATCGAGTCCATGGACTGAATAAATTCAACTTTCAACAACAACGCAAAAGCTATTTCAGCACATTAACAACAAAAGAGACCAGTTTGGGAGATCGATCCATCGAGGAAAATGCTAAGTTCTATTGCAGGCGAAGTTATCACATGCGAAGGTAATGGGCACTGCCCACTTTGTAGACTGCAAGTGATTTGTTTAGTAAAGGAATGATAACTCATTTTTAGTGCTCAATCCAGTTTCAGTGTTCAGAACAAGAGACCATTTGGGGAGATCGATCATTCAAGGAAACCGCCCAGCTCTACTGCCGGCTAAGCTCTCACATTCAAAGGTAATCAGGACTGTCCACATTCTAAAAGCATCCATATGATTCGTTTAGTAAGGGAATGGTAATACATTTTCAGTGTTCAATCCATTTTAGACCGTTTGGGGATGTCGACCCTACAAGGAAAACGCCAAGCTCTACTGCAGGCGAAGTTGTCACATGCAAAGGTGATAAGCAATGCCCACATTCTAAACTCCATAGGATTTATTTAGTAAGGGGATGATAATCCATTTTCAGTGTTCAATCAACTCTCAGTGCTCAGGCGCACACGAAACCATTTGAGGATCAGATCGATCCTTCAAGTAAAATGCGAAGCTCTACTGCAGGCCAAGTTATCACATGCAAAGGTAAGTAGGACTGCACACTTTCTAAAATTATCCATTTGATTTTTCAGTATTCAGCTCAGTGAATTTCTCATTGCAAGATATGATACGGCTTCAATGGTTAGTGTTATTTTACAATTCATGCAACTAGCATTATCTGTAAGCTCACTTTGGCATCCTTATCTGTTCGGCTGTGATAGTTATTATTGGCTAATAGTGAGCCTTCTCCAGTTCTTATAAATTTATATATAGCTGGCATTTTATTGTATTGAATAACATATAACAAATATAAAGATTTTTTCTTTCTATTACTATTTTGTTCTATGGAGTTTAGGTTCATCTATGATTTGGGTTAGACTCAACTATGATTTGGGTTAAACCCGGATTTCTGCTTATCTGCTCTGCTGCGATAGCTATTCTTTGACAAAACAAGAAATGAAGCAGACAATACAGAATAGAGAGATCAAGAATGGAAAGTGCTGAGCGTGCAATTGTATTAGTTGATAGTCTAAAGCTATAAAGGGAAAACAAAACAAGAAGATCAAGAAGATAGGACAAATCCTAACGACTGGTACAACTGCCAATGTACAGTCATACTCTGTTGAGGTTACAACTAACACTCCCTCTTAAACTCAACAGTTACAAACATCAACATTGATAATGCCCAAGTGTTGTCTCTGAAAATAAAAAAATGGCTTTTCCCAATGACTTTGTAAAGATGTATGTGAATTGGTCTCGTGAGCCACAAAATTGAAGTACGATTTCACCATTATTGACTACCTCGCGTATGAAGTGAAAACGAGTGTCAATGTGCTTGTTTTTCTTATGAAAAACATGGTTTTTTGATAAAACAATTGCTGAAGTATTGTCACAGAAGATAGGAGTTGGCTCATTTTCTGTATGTGACATGTCATTCAATAGTCTTCGCAGCCACACAACTTGACATGAAATTGAGGTAGCAACGCCATACTCTGCCTTTGCAAAAGATATTGAGACAATGGGTTGCTTCTTTGATGCCCAAGAAATCAGATTCGTGCCTAGGTGAAAAACATACCCTAAGGTGCTTTTCCAGTCATCTAGGCTGCCTGCAAAATCACTGTCAGTGTAACCATAAAGATGATTATCTTCAGACTAAGTGTACCATAAACCAAAATTGAGAGTGCCAACAACATATCTCAGAATCCTTTTTGCCATCTTCCAGTGAGAATCTTTGGGAGATTCCATGAACTGGGAAACAAAGTCGGCTGCATACATAATATCAAGCCTAGTTGCTATAAGATACAACAAAATGTCTACTAAACTTTTGTACAAAGTAGAATCCACTGTAGGGCCTTCATCTTGCTTGCTCAATTTTGTGCCTAGGGGTATAGGAGTTTCTATTGGATTGCAGTCTTCCATGCATAATCTTTTGATGATGTCTAGTGCATATTTTTTCTAACAGACAAAAATCCCTTTGGTTGATTGGTCAACCTCAATCCCCAAAAAAATTTCATTATGCCAAGATTTGTGTTCTCAAACTCAGATTGCATGGCATGTTTAAAACTGGTTAACTAAAGCTTTCCAATATATATCATGTCATCAACATAAAGACAGACAATTAGAATTTTACCTTGTTGATCTGTTTTGGTGTATAGAGTTGGCTCATTTTGGCTTCTGTTGAAACCAATCTTATTTAGGTAAGTGTCAATTCTTCTGTAACAAGCTCTTGGAGCTTGCTTTAAGCCATACAAGGCTTTCTTCAACCGATACACTTTGGTTGGCTGCTCTTTGACTTCAAATCCAGGTGGCTGATCCACATAGACCTCTTCTTCTAAGACACCATTCAAGAAAGATGACTTGACATCCATTTGGAAGACTTTTGAGAATTTTCTCAACAATCCTTTGATCAGGGATGGCTTCACAAGTCAACCTAATCTTGTTTACAATTCCCATGACTTTGGTCATAAATTGATCAATATTTTCAAACTCTGTCATTTTTTAAGTCTCAAAATGTGTCCTCAAGGTCTGCAGCTTGACTGTTTTGACCTTGTCATTTCCCTAGTAGGTTGTTCTGAGAATGTCCTAGGACTTTTTTGAGGTAACAACACCTGTGATTTTTGAGAAAATTGAGTCATCCACTGAGTTTTGAATCTAGAATTTGCCTTTATTCTCTCTTTTTCTTTGTTCTTCCTGAGCAGTTCTCTCTTGATTGTTCATGGCAACTATATATGTTGGATCTAGTTCCACGTAGCCAAGATCCACTGGATCCCAACACTCCTATGCTTGTAAGAAGGATTTCATTTTGAGAGACCAAAATTCATAGTTCTTTCCAAGAAGAATTGGCCCTTGTGTTGGTCCTAAATGGTTAGAGGTGGCCATTTTTGTAAAAAAAATCCAGAACAAAAAACAAACTGTTAGTACTATTCGTGCTTTTCTTTTTCAGGGATAAAGAAATACCTCTGATATCGCTTGATGCAAGCAGACAGGTCATGTTCCTATTTTCTGCACGTAAAACCAAGTCCTCGAGGGACCA
This sequence comes from Picea engelmannii, assembly GCA_009831015.1. Lineage (NCBI taxonomy): Eukaryota > Viridiplantae > Streptophyta > Pinopsida > Pinales > Pinaceae > Picea > Picea engelmannii. The sequence continues at coordinate 2,454 of ML792450.1, read as the reverse complement.
AATTCACCAACGAGGTTCGAGCTCGTGCTACAGGAAATTTCTTATTTCCTGGTATCGATCTTGCTGGATCCGATTATTTGATCACAAGATCATTCAAACTCAGAGGTCCGAGCTGTGTTCTTTATCGACTATAACCCTTTAATGGCGAAAACCAGGGGCTTCAGGGCTTCCTTTTTAATGATTTTTTTTTAACGTTAACCCCTCATATGACCAATGGCTAAGAACCAAGTGCTCCAAGGCTTCGAGCTTCGGGCGTTTCGGGACTTTCTACCCTTCTTATCTCCGAATACACAATCCGCAAACTGCCGAACAATAGGAAGCAAGATCAACGGTCTTCAACAAGCACCGAGATCGACGACTCAAATTCCATTGTTTTGGGCTTTGACGACTTTCTGATCGCACCAACACGCACACCACTCGCAAGGTCTCGATCATCAAAAAGGGGGATCGTACGGCTCCTATTCCTCCACCCAATCAACGACTCTACGCCTCCTTCGCACTTCGAGCTTCGACGATTTTTCCATAATACCTTTCCACAAATCTCCCGAATCATTGAATTGACGAATATGCTCAAGTATTAAATCGACGGTCCTCAAGCTCCGATGGATGGACGGTTCAGATTTCTTCTTTTCGGGCTTCGACGATTTCTTTTGGTCGTCCACACAGCACGACCCTTCGTATCCCCCAATGTCGAAACGATTGAGTGCCAAATGGCAACAAAGATTAACGACCTACAACGCTCATCCAACTGATGGTCGAGATGCTTTTTGGGACTTCAAGAGATTTCTCCCTGTTTGCACGACGACACAAATTTGTCGAAGTGCCGAATCTTGATCCAACGGTTCAAAATTTTCTTGAACGACTGGTCAGGATCCATTTCAGGCTTTGGCCTTTGGGGCTATTTCCGTCATTGCTGCACAGATCTCCCGGAGTGTCAGTTCATTGAACTGTCGGATGGCTTCTACGTGTCTAGCGTGATCAATGATTTGGATCTACTTCGGCTCTTTGGAGCTTCGGGAGTTCGAGAGTTCTTGACTCAACACACCTTTGTTCTTCCGGAGTGCTGGTGCTACGAACCTCCTCCAATCTACTGCCATGTGGCCTTTACACCGACGGTCTGGATGCGCTCCGCTCTTCAGAGCTTCGGGCGTTCGGTAACCCTTAGTGTAAGTGCTGTAATCCTCCGAAGTACGATATCTTTGAATACTGGTATTGTCTAACACGTGTCCCTTGGATCCAACGGTCCAGAGTTACTTCAGCTCTTTGGGACTTCGTGAACCTACACACCTTCTCGTCCAAAGTCCTTTGGAGTGCTGTACCACGAGACTGTAGGATCTGCTGACACGCGTCCTTTGCCTGGATCGACGGACATGATTGGTTGCAGAGCTTAAACTTGTTCACGCGTTAAGTTCCTTCCTGATCTCCGCAATGCAAAGATGCTCGTCTGTAGTGGGATCAATATCCACTGTTGATCTATTGATCTAGCAAGATCAACGATCCTAAGGGATTGCAGAGTCTGAACCTGCACCCTGTTTAATTTCCCTTGCGATTTCTGCAATTGTTCTCCGTCATCGATGTCTTCAACGATATTTGATGGTCATGACTTCATCTTTAAATGATCTGACGGCTATTGTCACTCGTACGTGGATCTGATGACTATTGTTGCTCGTACCCAGATCTGACGACTGAGATCTATTTGACTTCTCTACGCGCTCCTTGTTCTATCTGGGCTTGATCTGACGGCCCAGATCTGTTCCCGTGACCGATCGAACGACTGTTGTAGCTTCTCCTCTGCTACTTTTACATCTTCCTCCTGAAGAAAGGATTCCACGAATTCTTAAAGCTCTTCGTCTTGAATCTTCTTCTGCAAATCTTCCTCCTCGTGCTGTGATGTCTCTAGTGCTGCTTTAGTGGACTGCTCCAACACTCCTTTAGCAGACTTCTCTCCAGGCTCTTTGAAGAGTCTTACCTCCCGTGCTCTGATACCATGACAAAACAAGAAATGAAGCAGACAATACAGAATAGAGAGATCAAGAATGGAAAGTGCAGAGCGCACAATTGTATTAGTTGATAGTCTAAAGCTATAAAGGGAAAACAAAACAAGAAGATCAAGAAGATAGGACAAATCCTAATGACTGATACAACTGGCCATAACAGTTAGGAGTGTATAGTCATACTCTGTTGAGTTTACAACTAACATTCTTGACTAATATTGAACCTTCTCGAGTTATTATATATAGTTGGCATCCTATTATATTGAATAACATATAACAGATATAAAGATTTATTATTTCTATTACTGTATTGTTCTATGGAGTCTAGGCCTAATCTACACGCTGGAATAGACTCAAATTTATACATGCAAAGGTAAATAATTAAATAGGACTACCCACTTTCTAAAATTATCCATATGATTTGTTCAGTTAGAGAATGTTAATCCAATTTCAGTGTTCA
>ML792449.1:177416-212566 GCA_009831015.1 Picea engelmannii | reverse complement strand
AAAGTCGAAAGTCAAAGTTAAAGAAATCGAGGGTCGAAATCGAAGAAGTGGAAGGTCGAAGTTAGATACGTAGAATAAGTCGAAGGTCAAAGTTGGATAAGTAGAATAAGTCGAAATCGAAGAAGTTGAATATAGAAGCCAAATTCAAAGTTGAAACTGAAGCAAGCCAGGACGACCAAAGTCGAATTACTCAAATCGGTTTTATTCTAAGTCGAGTCGGTCCAAGAAAGAAGTAACCTAAAGGTCAAAGTTGAAGAAAACTTAAATTGGGAAATACAAGTCGGGTCAAGGCTGAAGCAAGTTGGGTGGACCAGAATCGAAATACACAAGTCAAAATTTCTTGTAGTTCAGTCAACCAAAAAGATATTTGTCAGTTGAATGAGGAAGCAAATACGAAAAAGGGTGAATACCAAGTCAAATCTTTAGTGACTAGAAATTGAGAGGGAACTGATTTTAATATCCACCATCAAGTAAAAAATTTACAAGTTGAGTTTAAATAGTCAACAACAAAGGAGATATGTGGAGGTCGATTTAGACATTCATGAAAAGGTAAAATGTACTAAAGTCGATCTAGCATCCGACGACGAAAGGAAAATATGGGAAAGTTGCTTTCAAAGAAGCATCTGTATCGGCTACCACACACATGTTTCGGGGAAAATTTTCACGTGTCGGCTAATTGTGCATGTTTTGAACAAAACCCATGTCGTAGAATTGTAAATTTCATTTCCAACACTCCTTAATATTCGTATGAAATCAATGTCTAATTTTGTGTACGAAAATCAATTAATGAAATCACCATCCGTGTTAATTAAATGAAGGGGTGCAATGTTTCATTACTAAAAGACACAATGGTTCAACTTTATACCTTTTGGAAAGTATATAAGAAGAAAAACAAGGTTAAAGGAAAGTGTCTATGTGGTCTGCATCAGAAGATCAGAAACAAGTACAAAGTGCAAGTAAGAAAGTCGAAGATACTTATGAAGTGAGGGTGGAATGGTGGAAAAAGGAAGGAATAATATCCTTTACTAATTAAAGTTTGAATATAGGAAGTTGATGCTTCCTAGGGTTGGTGCCCTAAACAAGGGAGTTGGTGCTTCCTAGGGTTGGTGCCCTAAAACAAGGGAGTTGGTGCTTCCTAGGGTTGAAGCCTTGAACAAGGATATTGGTGTCTCCCAATCATTATTGTAACTTGTATTAATGTATTTATTTTATATTCAAGTTTATTGTTGTTGATCAATTGTTGTTAATGAGTTAAAATTATTGAAAGTTTAAATAATTAACCAATACTGATTCACTCCCCCTCTCAGTATTGACCAAGTTTCCAATAAGGATGAAGTGCCAAATCTTGAAGAATATTCATTCTTAAAGGAATATGAAGATTTGTTTGAGGAATTTCTAGGATTTCCATCAACACGATACATTGAATTTTCTATTGATTTTATTCCTGGAGCCGCCATAGTGTCCAAGGCTCCCTATTGAATAAGCACACCAGAGATGAAAGAGTTGTAGATGCATCTAGAAGAGTTGTTGAAGAAGGGGTACATATTATCAAGTTCTTTTGGTGCCCCAGTTCTTTTTGTGAAGAAAAAAGATGGAACTATGAGGTTATGTATTGACTTCAAAAAACTAAATAAGGTTACAGTAAATAACAAGTATCCTTTGTTAATGATTGATGATCTCTTTGATTAGTTGAAGGGAGAAATGATATTTTCTAAGATTGACTTGAGATCAAGTTATCATCAAGTAAGAATTTGAGAAGAAGATACTAGCAAGACAACCTTTTGGACATGGTATGGTCATTATGAATTCGTAGTGGTGCCATTGGGGTTGACAAATTCAATAGATATTTTTATGTTTTTAATGAATGGAGTGTTTAGAGATTACCTGGAACAATTTGTAATTGTCTTCTTGGATGACATTGTTATCTATTCCAAGAGAGAGGAAGAGCATGATCAACATTTGAGAATGGTTCTACAAGTATTGAGAGAACACCAATTGTATGTCAAGCTGAGCAAGTCCACTTTTTATTAAAAGCAAATCCATTATTGGGGCCACATTTTCTCAGAAGATGGCATAGTAGTGGATCCCGAAAATATTGAAGCAATTAGAAGTTGGACAACACCAAAGAATATTTCATAAGTTAAATCATTGATGGGTCTAGATGGTTACTACATGAGATTCATTGCAAGTTTCTCCAATATTGCACACCCGATCACTTATTTGTAAAGGAAAGGAATACAATTTGAATGGACTACCAAGTGTGAAGAGATGTTCCAACACTTGAAATATTTATCAACCAATGCACCTATTTTAAAGGTTGTATATCCAAATGAGGATTTTTTTGTGTGCACAGATGCATGTAAGGAAGGGCTTGGTGGAGTCCTTACAAAAAATGGGCATGTCATAGGTTACGAGTCAAGGAAACTTAAGGAGCATGAAATAAATTATGCTACCCACGACTTGGAATTGGCAGCAATAATTCATGCCTTAAAAATGTGGAGGAATCATTTCTCGGGAAGAAAAAATGAGCTGAGAATAGACCATAGTGGTATGAAATATTTGTTTGGACAACCAATGAATGTCATAAAAACTAGATGTTTGAAATTTCTCAACGAATATGACTTTGAAATCAAGCATATTAAAGGGAAAGAGAATAAAGTGGTTGATGCACTCAACATAAGGGTGCATGAAATTCATTCTACAACCAAACGCATGTACAATTCATATTTAAGAGACGAAATTTTAGAAGTTGTGACAACAGACGCATTATGTACAAATTTAAGAAAACTTACAATAAACTAATGTACATTAGAAATATAAGGATCACAAAATGAAAGAGGATGGAATTCTCTTGTACAAGAACAAATTTTATGTTTCTAATTCTCAAGAATTGAGAAATTTAATTTTAAAAGAAATGCACAATGTTTCATATGTCGAATATCTAGGATATCATAAAATAATTGCAGTTATAAGAGACCGATATTATTGCCCTAGAATGAAAAAAAGACATGGTTGATTGTATAGCTAGATGCATGGAATTTCAAAAGGTAAAGGTTGAACACAGACATCCAACAAAATTGCTACAACCATTACCCATTCCTGAGTGGAAATGGGATATTTTTACCATAGATTTCATTACCAATTTTTCTAGAAAAAGGAAACATGAATCCATCATGGTAGTGGCATATAAGCTTATAAAGGCTGCATAGTTTATACCAGTCAACATGACACATAAGGAAACCAATATTGTAGAAATTTATATGAAGGAAATTACTAGGCTACACGATGTGCCTAAGGCAATCATATCTAATAGAGATACCAAGTTCACTTCCAATTTTTGGAAAGGGTGTTTAAAGGATTTGGAATGAATCTGAATTTAAGCACAATTTATCATCCAAAATCAGATGGGAAGACAAATAGGGTCAACAAAATAATTGAATATATGATAAGAATGTATGTAATGAATCAACATTCTAAGTGGGAATACTACTTTCATTTGGTTGATTTTTCTTATAATAATGGGTAACAAGCGTCATTGAATATGAGCCCATTTGAAGCCTTATATGAAAGAAAATGCAACACAGACTAGTGAGCTAGCATAACTAAGCAGAGAGAGACATTATTGAGCCATAATTGCTAAGAGAAATGGAAGAGCAAATGGTAAAAATTAAGTAGAATTTAAAGAATGCACATGGTAGACATAAAATATATGCAAACAAGGGAAGATCACATAGGGAATTTAATGTGGGCGAGCATATGTTTATGAAAGTGAAGGAAAAAAACAACTTACTAAAATTGGGAAGTTTCACAAAGTTGGCAACAAGATATTGTAGGCCATTTGAATTTCTAGAGAGGATAGGAACAATTGCATACATGATTTCATTTTTTGCATCCATGAGAGTTCATAATGTGTTTTATGTGTCTTTATCAAATAAATATGTGGTTGATCCTAACCATGTGATTGATTGGACTGTGATCCAGGTGGAGCACAAAGCAGACTTTCGGGTGGAGTCGGTGCACATACTAGACCGGAAATTCAAAGTTCTCAGTAATTGATCCATTGGCCAAGTAAATGTTCAATGGACCTACTATGGTCCTGAAGGTGCCACATGGGAGCATGAAGAGGCCACGTAGGAAGAGTACCCACAATGTTTTGTAGTTTTTTTAGGATCACTGAATGTACATTTATACATATGTGTACAAAGACTCCATTTTGGTGTAGGTGGAGTTCCTAGGGCCATAACTTTAAGACTTCATGTCCAACCTATGGTGGAGACCTGTAAGGGAAGTGGGACAACCTGAGGGTCTATGGTGCATTTTTTTCCTTTTCCATCTGAGCATGAATGTGGAGTATATGAAAATTATAAGGAACATGACCCCACTAAAATTAGCATCATTAAGGAAAAGGTTCGTGAGCTTAAAAATGAAGAGAACACAAACTTTGAACAATCACATGGTTTCAGTTTTGATAGAGAAACGGTCTCTAAATCATGTAATTTAAATGAGTTCATTTTATCTAACTCAAGGAGAGGCCCTTTATTCATGTTATTTAATGATGATCATCATTATGATATGGACAAGGAAAATTGCAGAGAGACAAATCACTATATAAATTTACAATGCTTTGATAATGAAGGTTCAGCTGTTTAGTTTTCCATTAGTGATTTAAACCATATGTGATACCCAACATGTGCTTCAGACTCTGTAGAAAATTCAAATGAATATGAGTGTGATATTGGTTTTTTAATTTTTCAATTATTATATCCTTACTATCCCTAAATATCAGTTGGATGATGAGTATGCACATGGATATTCTTTGGCTATTTTATTACCCTATAAAGAGAAATAAAAGAGATCATGCATTTATATATCAATCCAAAGTTCAAGAGAAACTTGCAAGATGTCGTGCATTGTATGTGCGGGCTCCGGGCTCTCTATTTACAACTAGTTTTCTATATGATTCTACAAAAAGTAAATTACATTGTTATCTAGGAAATGAAATGACATTACGATAAATCAAACACACCACACTTGTGGAAAAGTAAAAACACCACACTTGCAGAAAAGTAAACACACTTGAATTAACATTAATGATTGTGGTAGTACAAGTAGTCCTTGGCTCCATGAGGTAATGCATAATGCTACCATGCTCTTTTTGACTATTGCTATTATCATTTATCATTTATCTACACTTTGATTTGATCATGAGTTAACAACTAAATGTAAAAGATAACTTATAAAAGAGGTTAAGCTACAAGAATTAAACCTACGGAAATAACCTACAGATCCACGGCTCATGCTCTCTAGAGTGGCCCCCCTCTAGAAAGCCAGATGCTAGGATCCACTACAACAAATTTAAATGTTTAAATTAGAATATATAAACTCACAATGACCATTCTAGAAGTTGTAAAACATAGTTTTAATGGCTCTGTATATTTATTCTCAAAATCCCTAATCTTCTACATTGTATCCATTCTCTCCATTCTATACATATACATCCAATACGAGAGAAAATCTCTCTCTCTCTCTCTCACACACACACACATATAGTTGTAGAGTGGAATGTTTTCAAAACAGTTTGTAATAAAACATATTTACAAAAGGACCTAAGTCTATGGCCAAATAACCAACTGTGCATTGAAGGTGTGTTGCATTTTTAGAGGGAACTCCCAGCCTAAGATACTAGAGTGCCAACAACCCACAAATTGCAAGGTATGGATTCATGGCCATGGATAAATGTGCTAAAAAATGCTCCTAGATTCACTCCCCTACTCATGCTCTAGATTCACTTCAGTTGATAAATTCGACTCATTCCTTGCCCCCATCGATCCTTTGGAGAATTATCATGATTGAACCTTCTATGATTGATGTATAGTAGCTTTAAATCGATTTGTAGCCTAAGGTCTATTGATCATGCTTAGATAGTATCGTTAGAAACTTTGTTTTATTGGAACTAAAACCCTTATTCTACTCTAATATTTATGATATAAACAAGAAAATTTTGAAGATGTAATCGATATTTACCTTTTTGGAAATGATAGCTAGGATAGGTGGAAATTAGTATTTATGAGGATCATAGGTAGCTTTATTTAGACTAAATATCATCAAAAGTGTTAAATAGATAGGTAAAAATGATATCATTTCACAGTCTTATCATTCCCCTTTTCCTAGATTTTTTCATGACCTTGTGCACTATCTTGTTCCTCATCTGGTGAATTATCAGGTACATCCATTAATTATTCAACAAATTCTTTTATGGATTTATCCTTGTTGGCACAGGGGCAGACCCAGGGTTCAATGTTACAACAACGCACCAACAAAGCCCTAACTACCAGCCCTTTCGGCAACACCTGCGAAGCAGATGAAGTCTCACCCAAGGTAGAGGCAGGGGTGGTTGCAAGACTCAGGTGTTTGCAACCTTAGCTGGGACACAGATATGTGATTGTACTACTTAATAAAGCACTTAGCACTGTCATTTCCTCAATATATAATAATTAATCACTTCCCTAATAAAACAGGGCTTCACAGCATTCACACTGTTATAACGTACTTAAACACTTAGCATCAATAGACAGGTCAGATCTAGAAGATCAAGCACTAGGCACATTCATATGGATCAGATATAATATTCTCACATATCATTAGCACTAAGCATAAGAAGAACTATCTAACCATCTTGAAGCACTTAGAAAAAAAAGACATAAACACATTAAGACAAGCACAAAGAAAGACAACACAACGTTTACATGGTTCACCCCCACCCTGGGGCTATGTCCACCAAATCTTCTTCTTTATTGTCTTCAGTCAATAAGTTACAAGCACAAAGCCATCAAAACCCTTACTCCACACAGGACAGAAGATCTGCGCAGCTCGCTAGATCCTTCTTCCTTGTGTTACAACACAAAGCCTTCTATAGTATCGCACAAGGACTTGCACTCAGCTCTGCAAGTCTTACACATAATGCATAAATCCCTTATAATCCACACTAGCACTTAGCCTTTAGCACTTATCTTACTGGCCTACTAGTTCTCTTTCTATATTGCCTAGCCTTCTATTTACACTTTACAAAATAGGCCTAAACATGGGTAAAACCCATGGGCCGACATCCCAATCCCGTTACATTATCCCAAAAACACAAAAAGGACCCAAAAGTCGGTCGAGGTCCCTTGATATCCACTTCTTCTTGCGCTCCTCCTTCAACAGGCTGTTAAAGTCCCAACATAGGCCAATATGACCAAGAATCTCCCAAAACTTGGTCAAGGGCCAATAGGCCCCCAACACTCAGCTATGACTCATCCCGAGTCACTCTGATCTGACCAGTTCTACTTCGAAAGCCTCGATCTTGGCTTGAGATGCTTCGACCTGCTGCTGTGCTACAACCTCTTGCTTAGTGAATTCCTGGATCATTGTGCCATTCACGGGCCCTTCTAGGCGTTGTTTTGCTGCAATGACAACCTATTCTAGCTCTGCTCCTCGACTTTCAACCTCTGTGAATAACTGGAATGCCTTATCTTGTACTAGTTAAAGCCGTTGAGTAAATTCCATCACTCTGTTTTGAATCATATGGATTTTTTGTTGGGTAGTGCGTTGCTCCTGAGACCTCTTCATTCTGTCTACAACTGACAGAGCTTTCAGTTGTGCCTGTAATGTGTCTACATGTTGTTTTCCTTCCTTGAGCTACGACTCCAATGCCTATAAATCTGGGTTCTCAGTGAGGTTCTCATATGTCTGGGCGCTCCGGTTACTCAACTGCTTTCACTCCAAGGCAAGAGCTTGTAATCTTTCAACTGCGCTGCAGGCAGTTGCTTCCCTTAGGTCTCTTACATATTGAGGGGTCTCGGGCACAGTGCAGAGCTCAAAGTCTGCTATGCGTTGTTGGAGCTGTTGGATTACCTCTTCAAGTTGTGCCACCTGCTGTGGAACTTGTTCTTTGCCCTTTACTTCGACAACTGTCACAGAGCTAAGTGCTATGTGAGCCATTTCCTTTACTTCGATTTGTTCAACGAGAAATTGTTCATTTCTTTGTTGCAAATGTGCTTTTTGTTCATCCCACTTCGCTTGCAGAGCAATATTTTCCCATTCTGCAGCACTGCGTTGCTCCTCAAGGTCTTTCTATACTTGCGCTAAATCCTGGGTGGCTTTTATTGTCTCTTCTTGAGCTCGTCGAAGGTGAGCTTCAACCGTATTAGTGATGCGGTGTAGTTGAGTTGGGTCATCACCTAGTTCTGTTGTTCCTACTGAAAAAGGCGTAGTAGAAACTGCGCGGCTGGACTGTAATGCCTGCTGCATCCCTTGGAGTTCAACCTTGATCCGACTGTATATCTCTTCCTGTTGAGCTTCTTTCTTTTCTTCTATCTCCAGCGAAGCATCGTTCAGTGCTGCGATGATGAAGTCGAAGTCGTCCGATGTGAGGGTGGTCTACATTTTAGTCATAGATGCTTTTGATTTCTTCCTAGAAGAAGGTTTCAGAGGGGAAACCTTCCTTTTCTTCGAGGGGTCCTCCTCATCTCTAGGCGATGTAACCTCACCTTTATTTTGTTCAACTTCTGCCATCTGTCTCTCTGCCATATCCTCCTTTCTCTGTTGATATGGAAGCGGTCTTCACGGATGCGCTATCTAAATCATGGACCTCTTCGGTCTTATTTATCTTGCTAGGTCCAGGTGTATCATGCACTATTCTAGACTATCTAAGTCGGACATCTCTGCAGGGTCTGTTGGAGTGAGGAGGTCCACCAACCAGTCTTTGGTGATCTCCTCCAAGTCCTCCTCCGTCAGCTTGTAGTAAGACTACAACTATTCCTTGTGTTCGTCAAATCGCGCTGTGATATATATGAAATGGAGGTCCGCACTGAACTTCATTGAAGTTCTGAAATGATGGAGAGTGTTCGGGGTTATACGCAGCTCAGACTGGATGGTTGTCTTCAACTGGTTGTAATATGTGTGGAACACAGCATTCAACTGCCATTGCTTGTTCATGTCACTAGAGTACCATAGCGTATTGAACTTCGCAGCCAGAGGTTCAAAGGGATCGATGTTCGGGAAGGTCGCACCTTCCGACATCTCCCATGTGATGAAAGTAATTAGTATAAGAATCCAGTTGAAGTGGAATTCGTATCCCTGATCTTGCGCTTCCTTGCAGTCCAGTTCCAACTGGTTCACGAGGTACTTCGCCCAATTCATTTGTAGGCCCTCTGCGCACTTCCCTGTGAGGTCAACTACAAATACAGTCACTTGGGTGGGTCGGTTCTTGCGAACTAAATTTCCTACGATCAATTGGCAGGCAAGGTGCACTGCGCTACTCTGGATAGCATCTACCTTATAACCTCATGTTCCCTTCTCAACATCTCCATAGGTGTCTTTAATCTTCTGCACAAGAGTGCGATCCATGGATTTTCCAGGGTAGAAATCTCATGGGTCAGGGCCTTGCATGGTTAGCCCTGTGATCTGATTGATCAACGTCGGATCCACTGTGATATGGCGGTTTATCCATAAGTATCTGCCATGGTAGCAGGACAATAGCAGTTTGATGCATGCGCTCACTTCTTGGTGCCTTCCGAAGTGAGGAATCTTCATGACATTGAGCAGTGTGGACTACGCGAGGTTCATGGTCCATGACTGGGGAATGATCTTTGAGTTATTTCCTTTGGTCCTGGTCAGATACTTATGTGGGGCGAGCATGTTATATACCTTCCTATCACCTAGGTTGAAGTCTCTAAACTTCAACGTTGCGATCTTATATTGGTTTGTGTGCACTGAACGTATCCCTTTCAAGAGGTACGTAGTGACCAAAGCGTACTCAAACTCTCTGGGCAGACTGTCTCGATTGATTGTGTCGCTCAGGGGTGGTAGATATGTAGGTAAAATACTCAGAATCAGCTTGGCTTTGCAAGATCGTCTATGTGCTTAGTTTGCTTTTCATCTACTGGTCGCGATGGTCCGGCTCAAGCAGTGGATGAAGATGTTTGCACGGCTCTTGTAGATGAAGCCTGGATTCCTTCAAACATCGACATGACTCTCTCAGTCATCAAGTCGAGGAGTGCTTTTGTTACTAATTATTCAACTGCGATGAGCTCATCGAACATCCGCGCTCGGGATTAATAATATCGGGTCAAGTTAGCTTAGATACTGCTATATAATAATCAGCAATGATCATTGTATACAATAGCAACTTAGTCTATGGGCTCAAAATTCTCAGTTATCAAAAGTGTTCTCGGTGCATGGCGCGATGAGATAAATAGGTAACTTGACAACGGTTCGCTTGCAACGGTTATGAGCCTCCATTAACTCTTGTTCGATCCATTATGGCACGATATAATGGTATGATGACGAACCTTTATTTCCTTTCTTCCTGTTTGGAGCATTTATCGAACGGTTATAATATCCCCAACGACTATATTGCTTCACCATGGCGGAGTGACATGTGTCATTGTTTTGATATCCCAACGAAGCTCCAATTCTGCAAATTTTTTATCTGTGAAGTTCCCTTTGGAACCTTTTGCAACTTAGCTCTCTTCTTACTTTGCTTTCTAGCCTTCTTTCCAGTGAGCTTCGTCTCGGTAGTTCATTTTCCATTCTGATTCTTATCTTATGTGGTCTTAGTTACTTTGCGTTGTTGATATTCTCTCCTAGGACTCAAGGGTAACACCTCTTCTTTATCCGAGATAGGTACTTCAGTCTCCAGTGAGTCTTCTAATGTTCTTGCAGCTTCGACATCTGGGTTTCTAGTGTTAAATAGCTTCGATATGTTCTCCTGTTCTTCGATCACGTGTGTGATCTGTCTGGTCATGAAATCTTTTAACTCATGTTTCTTATGCTCCAAGACTTCTTCTTCTTTCTTTTGTCTAGCTTGATCTCTGTCAATCCAAGGTTTTCCTATTAACATGGTAAACGGGGTGTGGTCTTCAACAAATTTAATAATCTCAAAATCTTCCTCCGTCGAAGTTCCATTGACATTCATAGGTATCTATGCGAGCCTTCCACACAGGTTTACCAGTTTTCCTTTGAATAACCATATTCCTCCTAATGAGGGAGTTATAGCAGGCCTCCCTATAGCTTCCCAAGTTCTCTCGGTCATGACATTCACCTGTGTTTCCTCATCTAGAACATAGTCAATGTCAAAGTCTCCTATTCTTGCTTCAATGCATTCTTTTCCTTTGAAGATCTCTGATAATATGACATGTCAATGGTTATTCAAGGTTTCTTTCATCTGTAGCAATGCTTGCTCGGATCCTTTCTGGTATTCTGTCATAATCTCAGTTTCTGGATCTGCCTTAGGGTTCTCTTGATTCAGATTCATTCTTTCAAGCTTAGCAATAATTCTAGGGCAATCCAATACTTCATGGTCTAGAGCCTTACAACAGAGGCAACTAGGTCTTCCACTAGGGAATTCCTTAGCCAGATGTCCCAGTCTTCTGCAACTGTAATATAGGGTTAATTCTCTCTTTCTTTTAAATGATCTCCAGCCTCTTCTATACTACGCACTAGGATCATGGTAGCTAACTTGCAACAAATTCTTTATAGGATCCTACATCCAGTCATTAGTCCAAACATTCTTTCTATGCATAGGTATAACATATCATTCACTATTCTTATCAGATCTACTCATATCAAATCTTCTTTCATCTATTAATGCCCTAGTTTGCGAACTAGGACAGATTCTATTAAACATACCTAGATCCATACTCTAGAAACACAAATTTCCACTTATCTTACTTCTACAGAGCACAAAGATTCTAGATCTAAAACTTTTAACTATTCTTACCTTTATCATAGCACAGAGCTTACAGATCTTACCTCTTTTTAATCAAGAATTCCCACTTTTAACTTTCTTAGGGCACAAAGCTTCCAGATCTTACCTCTTTTCTTCATATCTGATCTCCTTTCTTCAGATCAGGCTTCTTTATTTAGCACAAATCTTTATAAATCAAGTAGAATACTACGCGCTAGGGCATAGATCTATGCATAAATCTTCCACAATTTCAGGATGAATCTTTGCACAAAGCTTCTTCTTTCTCAGTTCCCAACAATCACGGTTTCAGGTCCCAACAACGAAACCATTTGTTGGCACAGGGGCAGACCCAGGGTTCAACTCTACAACATCGCACCAACAAAGCCCTAACTACCGACCCTTTCGGAAACACCTGCGAAGCATATGAAGTCTCACCCGAGGTAGAGGCAGGGGTAGTTGCAAGACTCAGGGGTTTGCAACCTTAGCTGGGACACAGATCTGTGATTGTACTACTTAATAAATCACTTAGCACCATCAGTTCCTCAATATATAATCATTAATCACTTCGCTGATAAAATAGGGCTTCACAACATTCACACTGTTATAATGTACTTAAGCACTTAGCATCAATAGACAGGTCAAATCTAGCAGATCAAGCACTAAGCACATTCATATGGATCAGATCTAATATTCTCACATATCATTAGCACTAAGCATAAGCATATCTATCTAACCATCTTGAAGCACTTAGTAAAAGTAGACATAAACACATTAAGACAAGCACAAAGCAAGACAACACAATGTTTATGTGGTTCAGCCCCACCCTAGGGCTACGTCCACCAACTCTTCTTCTTTATTGTCTTCAGTCAATCAGTTACAAGCATAAAGCCATCAAAACCCTTACTCCGCACAGGACAAAAGATTTGTGCAGCTCGCTAGATCCTTCTTCTTTGCTTTACAGCACAAAACCTTCTGCATTCTCGCACAAGGACTTGCACTCAGCTCTGCAAGTCTTACACATAATGCACAAAGCCCTTACAATCCACACTAGCACTTAGCCTTTAGCACTTATCTTACCGGCCTACTATTTCTCTTTCTATATTACCTAGCCTTCCATTTATACTTTACAAAATAGGCCTAAACATGGGTAAAACCCATGGGCCGGCATCCCAATCCCATTACATTATCCCAAAAACCCAAAAAGGACCCAAAAGTGGGCCAAGATCCCTTGATCTCTGCTTCATCTTGCGCTCCTCCTTCGACAGGCTGTCGAAGTCCCAACATAGGTCAATATGACCAAGAATCTCCCAAAACTTGGTCAAGGGCCAACAATCCTCGGGTCTTTCTATGGATTTATCTTCAAATGCTTCTATGGTTTTAACCTCGGGTACCTATGTAGATTCAACCTCAAGCTCTTATGAAGATTCTACTTCAAGTTATTCTTTAGAATCAAATAATGTGATCACCATATGATCCCTGGGAAGCTCATTTTGATACTTTTATGAAACCCTCGATTCAATTTTTCCAATGCTACAAGATTTCCCTAATCCTGTACTTCATCATTATGATGTTCTCATTTTAGAGCTTTTCTGTTTGGCTGAGAGGGTTTGTTTATAAATGATAAAACACTCCCATGGGTTTTTGTCTTATGTTATTTTGAAATCCTATCCAAGTAGTACCCAATCTCTCCATTTCTACCCTGAACAACATGGTTATGAACCCAGTATGACATACTCTTGTGGGTTGGGCATGTCTTTGGTAGGATTTTTCCATTTTAATTAAATCTCTTAAAATAAAATATGGCAAATTCATCAAATGTTGATTCTTAAGATGCAACAAGATTCTTATATGGTAATGAAAAACAACACTAAATCGACCTTCACCTAGACATTTTCAATTATAACCTTTTAATCTATTGTTGGTATCTCTTTGATATTCTTGGAGTTGATTATGGATGACACGAATCTAGAAGCTCTATTGAATTATTTTAAGGGAAAAATATTTGAACCTTTGACCAAGCTACTACAGGTCTGGTGCATAGCTGATTTATACAATTTATGATTTTGGTCTTGGATATTTTTGGTGGGTATGTAGGTTACCATCTAATGTATCTCTCTGCCAAAAATCTTGGATACCCTTTTCCTAGATTTTGAGATACAATCAAATCAACATCAAGACCTGTTTTGAATAATAATGTGCTTTGAATACTCCATTAATTTCTCCTCATTTTGATTATGTTGGTAAATGCATTAATGGAAAATGGTGATGGAAAGCTAAGGTGCCATCATTGTGTTTGCTTGTACAAATAACCTTTGTTGAATTAGATTGATCCTTTGTTTCATTAATCCCATCTTCACAAGTTTTGTTAATGCACACTTTCACAAAGAATACTCTAATTTGATGCACACTAGTTATATTATTCATGCCTTATGATGAAATGGTAATCAGGATTCTCATTCATTGTTGACATCTACCTGATTTTTTTAATGATTACAGTCTACATACATATGATATCATGACTATAGTTGTTACAAGATTTTTCATTGTCACAACAAATAATGGATATGTATGTGAGATTTTGAACTATGATCCTTTTCAAATTGATATCTTATTTGATGATTAACTTAGCCATAAGGTAATTAAGCCTTTAATTCTCCTCATATGGAAATGGAAAAAGGAAATAGGATAAGCAAGTGTAGGAAAATGAAAACTTTCGACAGAGAACTAGATTTTTAGGGGCACATATGGACAAGTTTTAATATGGATTGTTCAATCATAAGGTAATTTTAGGATTGTTGATACTTGTCATATGGAAAGAAAAAGGAATATAGAGAGAAACAAGGTTTAGGGACTGAAACTTTGTTTCTAAGGTCGAATATAGACGAGTTTCAATCTTGAATGATCATTTCCTTTGGTAGCATAACCCAAATTTTCAATTATATCTTTCCAAAAATTGAGTATTGATGAATTTTTATATTGGACTTAAATGATATTCATATTGAGAATGGTAAGGAATAAGGATGAGAGTTTTTAAATGAAAACTTTTGGACAGGGGATAAGGTAGATGAAGAATATGGATGAGAGATGGGTTATTTTTTTAGGAAAAATACAAGATTAAATCGGATTGATTTTCAATTTTCAAGTTTATAAAATAAAATCAAAGATAGAAAGATAAGAGTTACCTCAATCTTCAATTGGAAACAAATCCTTAGCTCATTTGGATCTTTTCTACAAAAAGGCATGTAAAATAAGTGGTTGTCAGTTAATGCTCTATCAATGGCACTATTGATCCAATAATGGAATTAGGTAAACTTAAAAAAATAAAATTGAATCTTGGAACTTCTTGGATAGCCAAACATGAATAATCTTTGCAATATATGGGTGTCTATGAAACTTTTAGATTATTTTTTGCAAAGATTCTAAAAATCTGCAAAGAGATAATTCTACAAATGGAGCATTCAATCTTCTTTTTCATCTTGTAACCTGGCATTGTAAAAGTTTTTTCTAAACTGAGGTATTATACTGCTAATTGAGGTGATGGATCTCGAATCCTCTTCATACTTCTACATAGATAAACAACTTTCTCTGGTATCTGGATCCTTGATTTGCCATTTTCAATGCTAAAGAGTGTACTTCCATTGCTACTAGATACTTGCAATTGAATGCTACAAACAACCCATTTTCACAGTTGTTTGTTGTTAAAGTTCACCATAGGAATATTCATGAATATAATAGTTGAATATATCCATTAGAGCTCTGTGTTGTTTGGAATTGTTCCTCAAGCATACTAATAACATGATGTTGTGAGATCCAAGTGATCAAGTTGTTGGAATAAAATCTAATGTGTATTGAAAGTAATATCATCAACATGAAAAACATCCTTATCATTTAATCAGAGGGGTAATTATTCATCTATCTTCCCCATTCTCTCTAAAACCAAGACCTTTATTGACCTAGAATATTACCATTTTCGAGCTTGAAATCATTCTAAATAACTTGTAGACCCAAAAATGATCTTGGAGAAATATTAGTTAGTTGAAATAAGAGGCAAGTTTTTCATGATATCTTGATGTTGATGACTTTCCAGAGTATGAAATGCATATGCAAATCTTGAGAGAGGAGTTGTAAGAGAGATTTGAAGCAAAAAAAAAATTGTAATTGTCTTTTATTCATGTAGAAGAAGAAAAGTTGATTCTTTAGAAAATGAAACTATTAGGTGTAACAACATGAAAGTCTTGCAACTAAGCACAACATTCTTGAGCAATATTTCTTTTCTTTTCTATTATTTTTCCATTTTTTTTCCAAACCTTGTCCGCCAGTAAGCTGGTTTTCAAACAAGGTTTTTCCAACTGCGCCTAAAAGAGGTTTTCACAATTGGATTTTTTTTTTCTTTTGATCCAAGTGGTACTAGCTATGATCTGGTTTTATAATACCAAAAGGTCTAGTAGCACCTGAAATAGGTTTTCACTACTAGAATTATTTATTTGTTTGTTTGTTATTTTTTCAATGTAATAAGTAGGGTAGCTAGTAGCTCAGTGTTTTAAGTGGGACGAGTTACTTTATTGAGTGGGTTAGGGGTGAATGGAGCAGGACATTGTGGAGGAAAGAAGTAGGCCAAACTTGTGATCTCGTAGCAGTGGTTACATGAATGATGTTCTAATGAATATTTGAAAACTTTGTGTCTTCTATGTCAAACACATAAGAAAATGAAACTTTGTGAACTTCAACAAACAATTATCTACAAATAATAAAATGCATGGGCTACCATGGTGCTTTAAGTTTTCCTGAACTATTATTGTGAAACAATGATTTTAATTATGTGGCATTAGTCTTCAATGTCAAAGAAAGGGGAATTATAGTGGTTGCAATAATATTTGAGATGAGGAGTAAAACAATGCATGGTGTCATTAGGCATACCATGTTTTGTAGCAGTAGAGAACATCAAGTCTTCTTGAATAAGGCATATTTAATGTTGTTTGCCTCTTGACTTCTAGAGAAATTTGTCTTCACTTTATTTCCAAAGAAACTCTTCATTTTCCTTGTACTTCATCCATTTACAACTTTATGGAATGTTCGTGTGTTGTAGATCAGTAGCTTGAACACTTTCGTGGCAAGTTCTTAGGAACCTAGTCTTAAAACATGTTTTTTTCATGGACTCAACATTACATAAAAACATACATTTTTTCATGTCTTGGTGATATGCCTATTTCATGAGATTTTTTCCTTCAAAAATCATGTGTTCATGGATTGACCTCCATGATCCTTCTTTGACCTGTAAAAAAAACTTGCATTTTATCTGCAACACAAGGTGAGATTATGGAGAAAAATGTATATGAGGACTTTATTCCTCCAATTAAACATCAAAATGATTGTAATAATGTGTATAAAACATATCTCTTGAACGATTCACAAAAAAATTCCATTGTTACCTGATGAGTAGTGGTGGCTATCTAAGACTACATGTCAGTGTTTCAATGGTAAATTATTCATTCAATGTCTGGTTAGAGTGATTCCAAAGGAATATTAAAGTGGATTTATATAGATATATTCACTATAAATAGGTTTTTAAATGACTTTGAAACAATATATCAAACATGTTGAGAAAACAGGCTGCATGGTAGAGTTATTTGCAAATTCTTGCCTAGACCAACGATCACCATTTTTAACATAAGATCTATGTTCGATGATAGATTGACATGATTCCACTTGGAGATGAAACTCTATTCACGTAGTTATCTCCAATTGAAATTTTTTTTACAAATACTTTCATTTGTCATCTCAAAAACTACTAAGGAGTAGTCTAGGAGGTTGAGTTTACCAATGTTGTTTTTAGGATAGGAAGTCACTAAAATAAGCATAATGTTTTTTTTTTACATCAAAATGAGATGATTCAAAAAAATTTGGAAACTATATTCCAAGGAATATATCTATTATAAACATTTTTTTAAATGACTTCACATGACCCCTCAAACCATGACTTCCTCAACTCTATTTTTAATATGTTTTCTAATTCCACTTGCTACAAGAATCTAAAAACATGCTACTTCTCTTAAACTCTAACCATGGTATATGGTATTTTAGGTGAGGGTGTCTATTATAATGTAATGATTTTCTACACCAAATATCTCAAAAATCTATTTGATAGATCTTATGATTAGATCTTTGGAAGATTCATAACACATTAAGGAATTTGTGACAATTTTTACATTGTTGCATGTAACAAAAAGAAAGATCATATGTATGAATTCTTGACTTGTGCATATTATTGCAAGATGAAATGATCAACCTATGTTCTATAATGCCCAGGTATTGTATTGGTATGGTAATTATCAACTTCCAATTGGTATTTATAAAATGATATTTATTGTAGTACATATGACTTAAAAATTTAGGTCATGGGATTTTAAGGGTTGATAAGAGATATAGTGCTACAAGAAAAAGTAAAAATGGTTACCTCCCCTATTTCTAAGCTTGAGTGAGAGTGATTTCTTGCAATCTTAATCATTTCTTTGCTTCCACCTTCAAATCATTGACCTAAAATGATGCCCAATTTATTAATGTAGCATATAAAACTACATTGACTTGAAAAGACAAATATGATAAGGTATGTTTTTTATTTGTGTAATGGAATGGAGGCATGCAATAGAAGGAATGAAAAGAGTAAGGTAAAATGGGTGAACAAGAAAAGTTACAAATGGTAGGTTGTTGTAAGGAGGCATATGGTAGGCAAGAACTAAGGAATTAGTAAGAGTGTGAAAGAAGAGAAGTATTGTAAATATGTGATGAAAGAAAAAGTGAGTGAAATGAGAGATGAAAATAAAATAGGTGGAGAAATAAGAAGGAAAAGATAAAAAGTAAAATAAAATATAAGTTGGATGGAGAAGGAAAGAATGATTAGTAGAATGAAGAAAGAAAGGATTTAAAATTCAACAACCATAAGAAGGAATAAAAGACCCTTAAGAAACTTAAAATAATAATGTAACATGGAAAATTAAGTATATAGCATAAAGTGTCCATGTTCCTCTTGTATTTAGTGCACCATAGGATGGCTCTAGAAGATGAATAATAATTGAGCATCAAGGTGCATACATGGAGGCTTAACTATTATTGGTCCTTCAAAACATAATAGTGTAATGGTTGTCAACATAAGATATAAGATGAAATGAAGTGAGTTGTCATGGCATGAGTGAATAAGAGGAAATATATTGAGTGTGAGGCCAAAATGAGGGAAATTATGGAAATGATGGTAGTGATGATAACATATTGTGGTAGAATAGAATGAGAACCTGGCATAACCACCATGGAAACTCCAGAGATGCTACAAAGTGTCTCGTTCAATGGAAAAATAGTAACTCCATATTGTGAGAGAATGAGAAACTGAAATAACCACCATGGAAACTAAAAATATCCCATAGAGTGTCTCATAAAGTAGAGTAGTGAATTAGATTGGAATCCATAGTTTACCCATGAATCTACTCCTTTTACTGAATTTCCTACAAAAATGGTTGGTGTTTTGAGTGGTTCTTATTGCACCACGAAATGTTTCTCGTGGATTTGTAAGTCTATTCATGCAACTATATGACCTAATTTAAATGCATCACACTATTTATGAGACCCCACAAACAGGGTAGTCGACAATTCCTCTTTAATGACCCCCATATCACGTGTTTTTCCTGAAAACCAATGCAAACAAATACGTTATGTGCCTTTGACATCTCCCAAGCAATGGCGCCAAAAAGATGGGATATTTTATTACCCTATAAAGAGAAACAAAACAGAGTGTGCATTTATTTATCAATCCAGATTTCGAGAGAAACTTGCGAGATGTCGTGCATTGTATGGGCAAACTTCATGTTCTCTATTTACAACTAGTTGTCTTATATGCTTCTATGGAAAGTAAATTTCATTGTTATCTAGGAAATGAAATGACATTGCGGTAAATAAAACACACGACGCTTGCAAAAAAGTAAACACACTTGAATTAGCATAAATGATTGTGATAGTTCAAGTTGTCCTTCGCTCTGCGAGGTAATTCTTAATGCTACCATGCTCTATTTGACTATTGTTATTATCATTTATCACCATGAATAGGTCTACACTTTGCATTTGATCATGAATTAACAAGTAAATGTAAAAGAGAACATATAAAAGAGCTTAAGCTATAGGAATTAAAAATAACATGTAACCTACATAAATAACCTACAAATCCACAACTCCTACTCTCTAGAGTGGGCCCCCTCTAGAAAGCTAGATGTTGGGATCCGCTGTAACAAATTTAAATGTTTAAATTAGAATATATAAAATCACAGTGACCATTATAGAAACTGTTAAACAAAGTTTTAATGGTTTTGTATCTTTATCCTTGAAATCCCCAATATTATACATTCTCTCCATTCTCTCCATATATATATATATATATATATATATATATATATATATATATATATATATATATATATATATCCGATACGAGAGAAAATATCATGTGTGTGTCTGTAGTTGTAGAGTGGAATTTGTTCAAAACAATTTTCAATAAAACATATTTACAAAAGACCCTAATTCTATGGACAAATAACCAACTTTGCAACTTTGCATTGAAGGTGTGCTACGTTTTTAGAGGGAACTCGCAGCCTAAGATACTAGAGCGACAACCCATGAATTGCAGGGTCTAGATTTGTGGCCATGGATAAATACACCCAAAATTGCTCCTTCGTTTTCTCCCCTGCCCATGCTCTATCCACCTATGCACTTCAACTGATAAATTCGACTTATTCCTTGCCCCCATAGATTCTTTGGAGAACTATCATGATTGAACCTTCTATGATTGATGTATAACAAATTTAATATTGATTTGCAACCAATGGTTTGTTGATCATGCTTAGAGATTGTTGTTAGCAACTTTATTTATATTGTAACTAAAACCCTTGTTCTACTCTAATATTTATGATATAAACAAGAAAATATTGAAAATGTGATCCATATTTACCCTTTTGTAGCTAGGATAGGTGGAAAGTGACATTTATGAGGGTCATAGGTAGCTTAATTTAGACGAAAGATCATCGAAAGTGTTAAATAGATAGGTAAAAATGGGATCATTTCATTGTCCCATAAGAAATATTTCCAAAATTTCCATCTTGACAAAAGATAAAAATGTTCTTTGTGGTGAGGGATTGGATTACTCTTTCTACAATTATGTATGGATAGAAAATTAACATCAAAGGATCCTTGAAGAAGATAATGTATATAACTTTGTTTTGGAATTGAAGAGAATCTAGTGGGACCATTCATTATGTACAATACTCAACTTGAAGACAATCATGATGATGGTCAACCTATTGACGAGAACAAAATTCAATTTCTTTGAAATTTTCAGCTAACTCCTTACCCTTGGAGAAAGGTACATAAAATAGGTATGATAGAACCCTTGATTTCCCTTCAACCTATGATTTTTTAATTGAATTGTTCCATGTTCATGAAAGAAGTGATAGGAGTAAGCCAATTGATGAAATATTTGGAAGTTATTTTTGTCATCAACATGTACCAACTCTAATGAGATCTTTGACAGCCCACAAGTTCCCCCCTGAATGGGAGACAAGTATCAAGTCAACATGCCATCATTTAAGTTGCAAATGGGTTGTGATCAACTGGGAATGAGTAAAAGTAAGGATTATAAGGATGATAGGGTTGAACATTTAAGATACTATTTGTGGAGGAATTAATTATTCCAGTAAAGAAAACATGTCATTTTTCACCTTTTGGAAATGCAACATTCTCAGATAATGAATTTCGTTAAAATGATTCTTCCCCAATTGATCCCATAAAGAGAAATTGTGGATTGTGTCAACTAGATTTATCTAAGCTGGAACATGATCAATGTACCAGTGAAATTAGTAACAATGGTCAACTCAAAGGGGACAATTTGTATATTACAAATTTGAAGTTAGAATCCTTAAGACTAGAGGATACCCCTACAAAATCTATTATGGAATCTAAGAATGTGCTTGATACATCTTCCTATTGTCATTGGAATCAAAGAAAAATGGGTAGGGTTGGTTGGAAGATGGTCAAGAAGATTAAAGTTGGGTTTTGGAACTTAAATGAGCATCACATGGATTCTAATTGCTAGGTTCAGCAACAAGTAATGCATAATATAGGGGAATATGCAAGATCAAAAGGTTTCATGATAGTGCATGGTATCCCAAATGCATATTGGATTCGATTTGAGGAAGGTTTATTCATACTTGGGATATATATCTTTAAAAAAATATTAAAGAAGGGAAAATAATTGTGGAAAAAAAGAAATGGGAGATATATTATCACACTATTACGACAAGTTCTTCAAGGAAAAGTCATATTGTAGAATGGAAGAATCTATAAATTCACGAAGTACTCTTGGAGAAGATGATGGGAAAAGAAATTATGAGGAATATTCAAAGTGTCTTATTGAGTAGTTAAAGGAAGGAAAAGGAAAATACTTTTCAAATATTGCGATTTGGTTTCAAGCAATCATGTCTAAAAGTTGAGACTCAAATGGAGTAGATGTCTTGTTCGTTTCTTATAAAAATGGGGATCTCGGAAGAGATATCATTGAAGTAATCCATATGTACAAGATAAATGCATCAATGGGGTGTATTGTCCTCGTTGATGAACAAAAATAAATGTTTTGTGGACTACAGATAATTTTGGAAAATTTAAGCAATATGGAAAGAATGTTGATCGTGAAGATATGATAACTAATGGAATATGACTTATCATACTTTTTCGTGGACCATCCGTAACTAGAAATAAAATGATAGTCGATGTTGTTTCTCACCATATAGGGAACTGTGTTCTTCTTGTATATTTTCATTCACTTCAGCCAGTTTCTAGAGAGAATAAGCATGTTGACCATTATGTTGAACTCTATGGACTATTTCAAGATGCTAATTGTTGACGTCTAAAAAAAGCGCAACATAAAGTTCCTGCCTGCAAATAGGTTTCAATGCATTATTACTTATATATATATCTTAAATAATACTAGATAGGTGGGACCCCTTGATAAAAACAATGATAGAAAGTGTTCTTCTTATTTACGCTCATAATTACCTTACAAAAAGGATTCACAGTTTGAGAATAAGAGTGGAAATCCTAACCTATTTCCATGTGCAACTAATTGATGATAAGGGTGCTAGAAATTTGATTTCAAAATAAAGGAAATGTTTATTGTATTAAACATATTAGTCCACTCTTTCTACCCTTAGGTTTTGATATATTTTTTCAAATACAAGCCATATGCCACTCATGGTATATTTGCATACAAGGGAAAATGATTATTATGTGAATATAATACTCCACTAGCAAAGTATGTGGGACGTATTATTTCGGTGCTAATTGTTAAATGGGAATATTATTGTTATGAGTTCATATGAGGGGTCAATTCGACTTTGAATTTGGAAATGGCACATTATCTTCTATGCATATTAGATATACGATGGCAATATTCTATGATTGGAACAAGTTTTTTGTTTGGAAGTTGGAAGCGCTCTATTTTTTTTGTGGTTGATGGCATTAAATGAGAAAATAAGGGAAGAAATGTTCATTTACTACACATCGTTCTTACCCTACCTCAAACCGGCCACCTTCACTTTCTCCTCACATTCATTTTCCTACTCTGGTTAGCAGCACCTCAATTGTGCTCGACCGTTGGTGGAAAAATAGTTGTTCTCTTAAGCTTTATAGCATTCTTCTCACAAGTATGTTGGCTCTTATCTCTCCATTCATGATGGTCATCTCTGCTCTAGATAAAATTATTATGTTGGATCTTATAGTTTGCATGTGAAATGTGTTTGTTTTTCAAAGCTTTTAATGGAATTACTGTGGGAATTTTGGTCGTGTAACTCGCATTTTGAATTGGGTTTCTTCATGTTGACATTAAAATGTTTCAAACTGGAAATAATGTTCAACATTTTATTTTGTTTGAAATATGTGGTTATATATTCCTCGAGTGAAGGTGATATTACTATGATGTGGAGGTTGGCAAATAGCTATGGGTGAAGATGATTCAGTTTCACTCATTTCATATGATTAGTTTTTAAGGTTTTCTCTATAAAATAAAATATACATTTGGGTCTTGTCACTATTGCATAGAACCCTTACCCTAGAGGATGTGCAGTCTTATTTTTACCATTGCTTGGATGTTATGGGTGGCTTATGTGTTTTATCTTGATATCATTTTGATGGAAAAGAGTCGTGTTTTACTTAGCCCAAATCCCATGTTTCAAACCCTACGCCTATATGTCTGCTCCATGCCTTTCTTCCTCTTCCAATACATAGGAGAATGAATTAAAGGAAATCCAAATTCAAAATTTTGTCGAGATATTTGACCCACAATCGGTTTCATGGTCATTGTGTTGTATCCTTACTGCATATCCCTACTTTTGAAGTCTCACAACCATTTCGTATTATCCTTGCCATTGTTTTAAAAGGTGATGGAGCTCTATGTATTATCTTACAGTCAATCTGGGAAGTAAATATTTTGGATTTGCTTGCAACCATACCTTGAGGCATGTGCCTATTTGTCATTCCCAAACCTTGTTTTCCCGTCTGATAATGTGGGCAAGTAAATAATATAAACCCAGTTTCAAAGTCTTTCTTAACTATTTGACCCAACATTCAGAAAGATTGATGTCACCCACAAAATCATGGCTCATTTGTTATTTACTTATGAGGTGATTTGGTCGACTTTAGGTTTAGTAGGAATTTTATGGAAACAATGCTTACCAGAATTGCATGGGGTTTCAAACCCAGTTTGTTTGCAGCTGTTATTGGAGGTTGTGATGTAAATGTTATATAACATAAAGGTGATAACTCTATGTTTCTCTTCCTCTCATGATGTTTGAAACATTCTGTATGATTATGATTGAGTTAAATTGTTTTGTAAACAATCTCCTACATGAAGTTATGATAGTTTAAAAGGAGAAATGAAATTCGATGTTTTAATTATCATATTAATTTCACTTTAGTTTTATATTACACAATTTAAAAAGATTGTTTCCAGGTTGTGGATCCTGTGTGTGAAGTTTAAAAGAGTGCTATGGCACAAACAACATTTGGTGGAAGTTTTAGAAATAAATGTGCATGGAAAACAATGGATATTCAAATGATTTTGTAGATATTGGCAATGTTGATTTTAAAGTTAATAAATGTTATTTCTTGTAACAGAACAATAATCGTTATTTTTCCCATTCATTGTTTTATTTTTCTCTCATTATACGGTTGCCACCTTCCCAATAACATTTATCCATCCCTTGTTATGTTATCTTGAATATCATTTTTAAAGTAAAAAAATTAAAGATGATTGGATAATGATTGTGTTGGAAATTGTGACATGGAAATATTGCTTTTGGAAGAAAAGGACTTTGTGTTGCTTGAACAATATTCATTGTTTATTCTCGTCCATGCTACTATTTTTCGTTCATTACAAACCCCCTCATATTCCCAATGACCCTATCATTCCATGTTCAATTGCAGTTTATTATTAAATTGGATTTGGTGAAGTTGTGTTAATGGATGGATTGCATATGCTTATGTTGTGAATGATAGATCCAACATCTTGATTTTATTTAGGTAGAGTATTAGCGAATGGATTGTTAAAAGTTGTCATATTCTGATTGGAATATTTCTTCAATATGAGTTTCTTTAGCAGCGGAAGCAATGGCATAGGTACAAACAGAGGTAGAGGAAACAATTGGCAAAGACGCCATAGAAGGCCATGATTCTCAATACATTTTGACGGTGATCCGCAAGAACTAAATCATCTTTTCCAAGCTGGGTTTTTTCAATCTAGTTGACCAAGGAATTCTGCAACCTAGGCCTCCTTTCCAGCTACAATTTTTTTTTTTTTTTATCTGTGTCCCCCCTCATGTTTCTATGTAGCCAGCACCACTTGCCAATGATGGTTGGAAAGAGATCGACCATCAACCTGTTGCACATCATAATGGTTGTCCTACAGTATTGTTGCCATTTCCCCCTCCTCCACCTCCATTTAATCCAAACACCCAATTTGATCACATTGCTTCACCATCCCAGTCTTCACATGCAAGCAAAAGGCTTAAAACTACCATGCCTAAACTAGAGATTGATAAAGGGAAAAAAGTGGCAATTCACCTAACCCTTCTGAAAATTCCTCTGAATTAATGTCCTCCCATCTCCACCTCAAGGATAATTTCTCCCATGTCATCAGCGAAATCCATCCTCAAGGTTCCCATCATCCTAAGTTTGCTACAAAAGTCAAAACAACAGAAATACCAAAAGAGATCAGTAGTGAAAAGAGACAAACCGCCTCTCATAGAAAATATGGTTTTTAATGTTGTCAATGTTATTTTCTTTTGAGGACGGTTTTTATTGATATGACAGAATGTTTGGACAACAAATACACATTTAGACATATTTGTTTTGGACAACATGGATATGATTCTATTTTTGGATATAGTCATGTTTTATTTTGATATTAAAATATTTGACTATGAATATGAGGATGGGAGTTACAAGGCGAATATTTGAGTTAAATTTTTGGAATATTGTATTTCATGTTTTGATGATTATTAAAGAAATGAAAATTGGAGTGACAAGGGGTCCCGCCTATTTAGTTATTAGTTAAATAGACCCTTATTTGTATATTATTATTTATTTGTCTCAACTAGTTAGTTAAGCTAATCAAGCTTAACAAAAGAAAGGTAGTTGAACTACCATAAATTATTGGGACAGAATAAAAGCTCAATCAATTGAAGAGACAAAGGGGGAGAGAACAGAAGGACAACTTTTGATATAAGGCATGCTCTGTACTTGTGAGATGCTTATTTTCTTCATTCATTCTAAGTTTACTAGAAAGCTAAACGATCTTGATGACATCAGGGCCTTATTCAAGGCAACAAGATTCAAAACTTAATCATATCTTTCAACAGCTTGTTTCTAAAGGTTATGATATTTCTTTGACAATATGTGTGTTCTTGTTTGTTTATGGATTAAATTTCATGACTGAGAAATGATATCTTGCAGAGTCAAGTGACAAAACTTTTATGGCAACCTAATCCATATCTTTAGCTTCAGTTTCTTTTTTGTCAATGTATTTTTGTATGGTGTCCATCAGAGACTTCTAAATCTGACTTTGGTCCCACTCTCGCAATGGTTTGTAAAGATAATTTTTCTTTGTATATAAGAATTAAATTAATATAAAAATCATATTTCTGATTTCAGTTTCACATGCATTTCTTAATGATATTGTTTAGATTTTTCTTTTATTCTCTTCTCTTTTCCTGTACACACTTATGCATATATTTTCTTTCTTTATTTTGCACAGTTACATATAACATATAAATTCAACCTTAGTCCTTAGTACACATTACTTGTGGATTAAGAGATTGTTTTGAATTAAAGGCTATAAACTCCGGGTGACATTCCCAATTATCTTGCCTTAGCCTGGAAAGATATGAAAATGCTTGAGTAAGGTTCTTAATACCTTTTCCTCAACACTAACATGAATGGTTTCATTCCTCTTTTTTATGAATATGAGGATATTTTTGAAAAGAGAGAAGGTGGTGGATATGGATCACTTAATACACTTTTGATGAAGATTCCACCATACAATCACCTTGAATTTGATGTGTCTCTATTCTGCATGATAATCAAGCACAAAGGAAAGGGGAGCTATACTTTTCAGTTTTGATGGAAATTCATAGGGTTTGGAGTTCATTCTCATATGTACATGATGATATCATAAGGTACTCATGCATTCCCAAGAAGAGAAAATGTACCCAATTTGATATCATATGTTATCCACCATTTTATATAATAGTTCCACATGTGATTCTCAGAACATTTCTCAAGAATTTTCCAAGGTGGAATGGTTGGAAGTTTTGTAGAAGATTGGATCATGTATTATTGGGCTTGATTTTGGAGGTAATATTTTTCCTTTTATCGATATTAAGGAGTGGAATTCATCACCTACATAACTCCTAGAATTGCATCTTAGTGGTGGTTTCATTATATTGGTCTCTCAAATTTATATATACAATGGATGTATTGAATAAAATAAAAGGCAAGTTGTCATCTCCAAGCATTTTTTAGATGGTTTAATCTCTTCCAAGTGCCTCGAGGATAGAGAACTATCCATGGGGAAATACTGAAATATGGTTTCAAAGAGAATGGGTGCCATTTTTGGAGGTCGCAAAGGTCACCTTCAACACTTGATCAACGATTTTTTTGAAGTAAAAAAGACTAGTAAGAATATTGATTTTCTAACCTTGATTCATCCAGTCAAAATAATATATACCAATCAAAATCAATGCTACCCAAAAGTTTGGGATGTATTTGTCACTTATGTGGTTGTAGACATTATTATTAGCATAAAATTTTGGAGTAATTTGATGGTTGAAAGTACAGGACCAAGTATTTCTAGGAGACCTAGGTATATTCCATCCTAATGAAGGGCTAGTTTTTGGCACTTTTATTCAACAATTCATCTCTCTCTCTCTCTCTCTCTCTCTCTCTCTCTCTCTCTCTCTCTCTCTCTCTCTCTCTCTCTCTCTCTCTCTCTCTGAGCAAGATCAGAAAGAAGACAAAGATAAAATATCATATCTGACGAAAGATAAAGCACTTGAATATGCTCATTATATTGTTTCCCATTGCAATACCTGAGTAAATGACGATTTTTTTAACACTTCATTTGCTTCTTAGAGATATGCATGGTTTATTGACATAGGTGCAACATGCCACATGACATTTTGGAGAGACTTCTTTGAATATTTCAATGACAATGTAGATGGTATAGTCTATTTTGTAGATAAATCAAGTCTCAAATATTTGGGAATTGGCACCATTAGACTCAAATTTCCTAGATTCTTGTATTTTCTTCCGCATGATGTGATTTATCTTCCTGGCCTACAAAGGAACTTGTTGTCTCTTGTGCACATTCGATAGAAAGGAAACTCTATTCATATCTTTGATGGAAAAGTTGAAATAAGGAAGGATTCCAACAATGTGGTCATTATGGTAGGAGTGAAGGATGAAATATTGCTAAAATTGAAAGGGACATTTGTTCATCCACAAAATTATGCATATCTCTCTCACCATGATGAAGGTACATTGCCATCTAGTCTTCGATTGCATGCTATATTTGGACACATTAATTATGATAACCTTTGTTTGTTGAAAAAGAATGGTGTTTATGGTTTTCCTACTATTCCTAATAAATCCAAGCAATGTGATGCTTGTATCCTTGAAAAACATAGCAAACAAAATTTCCATGATTCCACTTCCAGAGCATGTAGAAAAATTGGATTGATACATTATGATTTGTGTGTCCCCATGCATGTTCCATCTACTAATGGAAATAAATGTATCATGTATTTTATTGATAATTACACTAGGATGTGTTTGGTGTACCTGTTGAAAGATAAATCACAAGCTTTTGAAACTTTTAAAAATTTCATGTATGGATCCAAAATGAAGCACATTCACATATTGGCACTCTTCATACTGATAATGGAGGAGAATATACATCTAATGGATTTGAAAACTATCTTCACCAACATGGGATTCAACATCAAACCATGGTTCCATACAATCCTCAACATAATGGTGTAGCTGAAAGAATGAATAGGACTCTCTTAAATATGGTTCATTCCATGATGTTTTTCAAAAATGTGAAATTGATGCTTTGGGTTGATGGAGTTCTATATGCAGTACATGTGAAAACCAGAATTTCATCTCATGCTCTTGGGAACAAGACTCCTTATGAAATGTGGTATGGTCGCATTCCTTCGTTGAGGCATCTCAGGGTATTTGGTTCCACATGCTTTTCCTTAATTCCCAAGGAGAAAAGAAACAAGCTTGATGCAATAAGTCATAAGTGAATCTTCTTGGGGTACTCAAATAACACCAAGGCATATCTACTTTACAATGAGGTAAACATGAAGTTCATTCTTTCCAGAGATGTAATTTTTCTTGAATCCACCAAGAATGACAAAACCATTGAGAGACAACTTGATCATATGGATGGATTCACCCATGTAAAGATATATCACAAGTTTGATGATGAGATTCCACATATTGAAGGGGGAATCCCTATCTTGTATCAATCTCTGGAATCTCCTTTTGAAGCACCATCTCTCCCTCATGAAGAATTTCTAGCCACTTCATGAGAACATCAAGTTCATTTGGATGATGTGATTGAGAGGATTGAAAGGTTGAACCTTGATAGAAATGAAACACCATATCAATCAGTGGAGAAACCTGGACCATCTCATAAAGGTCCACCAAAGTGGCTTGTAAAGAAACTTGAGAGTGTTCATCTTGATGAGGTTGGAAAGACAAGAACTAGAAGTTCAACAAGACAAGATGGAGGAGATGTAGATAATTCAATTTTAGGTGTTGTAGATGATAAGGATGTTTCATATGATTGTGAATTGAATTTATCTACTAACTTTGAACCAAATTCCTTTGAATAAGTTGCTTCTCATGATGAGTGGAAAGAATCCATGCATAAGGAGTATGATGCTTTCATCAAGAATGGGACATGGAAGTTGTTGGACCCTCCATTTGGAACCAAACCAATTGGCTACAAGTGGGTCTTCAAGAACAAGTACAAATCAAATGGCTCATTTGACAAGAACAAATCAAGGCTCATGGAAAAAGGATTTGCACAAAAAGAAGGCATTGATTATGAGGATACTTTTTCCCCCACAAAAAAATGGGATACCCTTTGTACTCTATTTTCCTTGATGGCATAGAATGGATGGAAATTTCCTCAAATGGATGTGAAGACTACTTTCTTGAATGGATAATTGAAAGAGAATGTCTTCATGTATCAACCAAAAGGTTTTGTTGTGAGGGGATAAGAACAGAAAGTATGTAAACTCATCAAATCCTTATATGGCTTGAAACAAGCACCGCAAGCCTGGTATTAGAAGCTAATTGGGCATATTCTAAAATTGAATTTCAATAACTGTAATCTTGATGATGAAACTATGTTTTTTAATAAAGTTGGAAAAATTGTTGTATATCTTGTAGTGTATGTGGATGATCTGTTGATAATAGAGAACAATGAAAGTTATATTGCATCCATAAAGAAAGAATTGAATAAAGTCTTTGAGATGACCGATTTGGGACATCTTCACTATTACTTGGGCATTGAAGTGAGTCAAAATCCAAAGTACATATTCATCTCCCAAAAGAAGTACATTAGATAATTGTTGAACACGTTTGGCATCATTGAGTGTAACCCACTCTCTACTCCAATGGAACAAAATTTGATGCTCACATCAAAAGAAGGGAATGAATTTGAGGATACAATTAAGTACAAACATCTTGTGGGAAGTCTTATCTAACTTACCACCACCATATCATATATTTTATTCATTTTTGGGATTACTTCCAAGTTTATGAAAAAACCTTGTGAAGGACATTGGTCTGTTGCAAAAAGATTTCTAAAATACTTGAAGGGAACTCAAGATTTTGAACCCAAGTATTCTAAGGTGGATGACTTTAACCTAATTGTATATTCCGATTCAAAATTTGATGGGGATAAATAAAATGGATTGTCAACTTTATGCTATCTCATAAGTCTTGGATCAACAATTATCTCTTAGAGATCACGCAATCAGTCAGTTCCAACAAATTCCACAACAAAGGTAGAAAATGTGGCAGTTACAGAAGCAACAAAGGAGATTGTCTGGATTAGGAAACCACTTGAAGATTTGCAGGGGAAATAGGTTAATTCTAATCCTCTTTTAGTTGACAACACTTATGCATTCAAGTTGGCCAAGAATCTTGTTGAGGAAGAGGTATGAGAGACCTTAATCATTTTCAAATCTTGTTTGGCTAGAACAAGATATTTGGGGATGTTATCCGGGGTTTATAGCCTCAAAACATTCACCCAATCCAAAAGTATCAATTACAAAGGATCGAGGCTGACTTTTAAAGTTTATATTTGAAATAGTATAAACAAACTAATATTCAAATTAAATATACATCTAAAGAATATACAATTGAAATAGACATGGATACAGAAATGAAAATAAAGAACCAAGTCAATAAACACCAATATGAGATGGAACAATAATAGATTTTATTCAATTTTGAGATCATAAAATGTATTTCTCCTTTACAAACCTCTGCGAGGGTAGGGACCAAAATCAAATTTAGAGATCTTTGTTGGGCACCATACAAAAAGACTCTAACATTGAGATGAAACTAAAACTTAATGACCTAAATCAGCTTGCCACAACATGTTGCCACTTGTCTTTGCACAATATTCCTTATCAGACATGAAACTTAATTCATAATCA
Source organism: Picea engelmannii (assembly GCA_009831015.1). Classification (NCBI taxonomy): domain Eukaryota; kingdom Viridiplantae; phylum Streptophyta; class Pinopsida; order Pinales; family Pinaceae; genus Picea; species Picea engelmannii. Next base: position 180,514 of record ML792449.1, on the reverse strand, counting down.
AACAAGAGTACACATACTATCAAGAACAATTCAAACACCTTTGAGACAAGTTGTTGATAGATATGATTCAGCTTTGAATCTCATTGTCTTCAATAAGACCCTGTTGTCATCAAGAAGATTAGATCTTCCAATATTACAGAATTGAAAGAAAATTGCACTATCTCAAATAATTGGAGAGCAAACCTCAGTATTGTGGTTCTCCTTATATCTTTTTCTCCCCTTGTCTCTTCATTCAATTGGGATTTTATTATTTTCTCAATCAGTTGAAGAAGTTCAACTACTTTTGTTAGTTAATTCAAATTAACTTAAAAAATTAGTTTAGGAGAAACAAATAATAATAATATATAATTTAGGGTCTTAATTAATAATAACTAAAGTATGTGGGACCCCTTGTGACTCCCATCAATTCTTCTTTTTAATCATCAAATATAAAGCACTATACCAATAAGCCATATGACACCCTTGTAACTCCCATGTAATTTTAACTGCATATTTAAATATCAACCATAATTTATTTCATATCTCCACAAAAATATGGGTATCCGCATTATCCACATAATATCCAAAAACAATATATGTTGTCCAAAAATGTTGTAAACCACAAAAAATGTACTCATCAATGAAAATCATAAAAAATAGCACTTAAAAACCATAATTTCTATTTTGGGATGCATTTTTTTTTTCTATTGTTGTCTCCCTTGGAATTTTATGAAATAGTCCTTGGCTAGTTAGATCCCTTGGGTTGTATGGCACTAATCACATGGGAACAATCGTCTTTCAAGTGGAGGTGAGAGGAGACAGATTTAGCGGAATTGATGGATGGACAAGAAGGGGATTTCGCTGCTTTTCCTTGATCAATAATAGGTTGTGGAATGTCGGCCTTCAATCTTTTGTTGGCGTGGCAGGATTGCACTAGTGAGGCAGCATGGGTGGCTTGCAAAATTTTATTTACTAGTTGTGGCAGAAATGGTAGTGAGATGGTGGGCCAACCATGGTGATTAGAAGCAGGCTGGTTGACAATCTCTTGCCAACCATCATTGGCAGGAGGCTCAGGATGCATGGATACATGAGGGGAAACCAAGATTCTAGGGAAATTAGAAGGCTACTGGAAGGGGGGTCTTTCCGGTCGAGGGTGAAATATTCCTTGGTCGATTCAATTGAAAAACCCACCTTGAACAACTAGTCTAATTCTTTAGGATCAACGTCAAAATGGATAGAGAACCTAGGCCTTTGATGGCCTCGATTCCAATTTCCCCTTCCTCTATTATTTCGACCATGGCTTCCCCTATGGAAAAGCTCATCCTATAACAATGATCTGTCAGTAATGAAACTCCTTAATAAACCATACATGAACTTTGCTTTCATAAATCAAAATTTGGCTCTGAAATTACCACGAGATACATGCAAATCCATTCATAACACATCGTTTATTAATTGTGAGCAGGAAATGATAGGGTTCATAGGGAATATGAAAGGCTTTATAATTAATGAAAAATGATATTATGATAGGGATAATCACAGATATTGTCCAACAATTAATAAATAATTGATTGTGCATTTAAACCATCAAGATAACAGTCCTCAACCCATGTTGTCTCAAAATTATTTTCTTCCACACAGACCCATATTTTAAACAGTTATCACATAACAGGGATGAATTTAAATGAAATCAGGAAATGTAGGGAGTGAAATTAGCATAAAGGTGACAGAATGATGGGGGGGGGGGGGGGGGGAATCACAGATACTGTTAAAGTGACAAGTTTAACATGCTACCTCTGAGACAATCCAAGCATTATTTCGCCCAAACTCTGAAGCTTTAAAAAAATATTCCATTTTCACAACAATAACTCCACACTGATACAAAAAATGCTCACTGGCCACCAGACTTCATTATACAGTAAATATTTTGACATGCCTAAATTTTATAGTGACCATAATAGTGTTTTGCATGATAGCATCAACCAACAACCATAAAATTGCAACAAGAATACAACCATAACGTTGAAGTATACGAATTATGATTCATAACATTAACCCCAACAAGAGTCCCTTAAAACCCATAGGGTCACGCACAACGTCCCAAGAGATTTCATAATCATTATTTCATCGAAATTTCCATCACCTTAAACCCCAATTCATTTCATTTGTCTATATTATTTTAATTTTCACATCAGATATTTCATACACAGTGAGCGATATATCATTTCAACCAAGAAAATGCAAGAATAAGCTTCCATAGTCTGTAGTTTCCAATGAACAGGTGTGCCTTACAATCCTTCCACCATTTCCAAGCAACAAAACTATTAAACCCGTGCCAAGGAAAGAGAGCGAGGACATTTCCCTCATCGAGTCAAGTTGGGGTAAGCAATGCCCGAATGAAATGCATAGGGTTCGACATTTTTCAATAGAGTAAATTGCAGAGACAAGGGCCAAAAAGAAATGAGGGTTGGCAGAGACACAGCATGGTAAGTTCACTTCATAGTTGCATTATCTCTATAATGACTAGGTCAAGGTTATGGGGTGTATATTGTTAAGAACCAAATATCAATATAGCATAGAAAAACCTCAGAATAAGTACTCAACACCTTGAAAAGAGAGAGAATTTCAGATAATAAGCCTCTTCGAGGGGGAAACCTCCTTTTACCCCACATAAATGTTCAAGTACAAGATGATTCCAAATGAAAATGTCTCCTTGGTATATATAGGAGACTAGGAGGTATAATCACAATTAATGGAATAAAGCCGACATAAATAAAATAAAATTAATAATGTAATATGCCCCAATTAAGGGGTAATGAGCCAATATTAGGGCTTAACATGCCCCTCCCCTTGAGACAAGTGTTGTCTGCAATGCTTGAGTAACTCTATATGCTTTTGTTTAAAAGACTCATCTTCCCAAGTGGAATATTCAGCCGGTAGTTTCCTCCATTTAATGAGATACTCTAAAATGGATCTATTCCTCAACTGGTGAATTCTTGTGTCAGTGATGGCTTCAGGATCCAATATGATTTTTCCTTCCTCGTCAAGTTCTGGAAATATAGTTTGAACTGGTATCTTGTCACCTATGACCTTCTTTAAGCATGAAACATGGAAAACTA
>ML792449.1:146978-164028 GCA_009831015.1 Picea engelmannii | reverse complement strand
GACCGTTGATTCGACTCCATTTCGGAGTTTCACGAATCGCGACTTGGAGAGGCAAGAAACATAACCACAAGAATTCCGAAATCGCGATATGCGAAATCGCGATATGATCTGAGCCATTGAATTTAGATCGGATCTAGACCATCGAATCATAGGACAAGTCGTTGACTTGGAGTCAACGGAGCATGGTGTGGAAACTCGCGAGATGCGAGATCACGATAAGATATGGACCGTCAGATCTATGGAGATTTCAACCGTCGATCAAACTCAATGAATATTATAAACTCACGAAATATGAAGCGCCTTTTGGTACAGCCTATGGTCACTGCCAGTGGTCACAAGAAGGGAAGGAGTCAGTTCAGATAAGCTCCATTTTTGGGTTTCGGGGATCGTGACTTGGAGAGTCAAGATGCCTCATCTCTAGATTCACGAAATGTGAATTCGTGAAAAACACTTTATGCATAAGCGCTTGGTCATTGCATGGTCATATAGTGGAAGGAGCTAGCACAGAAAAGCTCTGTATCGGAGTTTCGGAGATCGCGACATGAAGTGTCGAGACACTTGGCCATAGGAATGTCGAAATGTCGAAACCCAATTTAAAGGCAAGATAAATAAAGTTCATCCAACGGTGCAGATAAACTTGAATGGAGGGATATTGTTCTCTCTCACAATTAATTCATCAGTTACGAATCAGTTAGCAAAAATGATTAATGATTCCTGATCGGTTGGCGTTTCAATTTCTTAGACAGTTTTTCTTTTTCCTCGGAAGATTCGAAGTGGAACGGTTGTGGGTGTGGTGCATAAAAGAAAAAGATACAGACTGTGTGTGGTTAGTTGTTCTGGACAAAAAATGAATTAAACTGTAAGAAAGGGAAAATCACAGGATGCACAGTGTGAGACTGAGAATATGCGCAGTGTGAGATAAAACTCAGAGAAGAGTAACAGATGAGGAAAAGACTTGAAGCAGAGAAGAATGACAGAACAAGTTGAAGCAAAGCAGAATGACAGAACAAGTTGAAGCAGAGCAGATTTGCAGAATAGACAAAGGAAGAGAAGAATTGCAGAACAGTTAGAAGAAGACTAGATTTATAGAACAGATAAGAAGTGGTAAGAATCGATTTATCTGTGTAGTTGGTTGTTTAATTATTCATTTATATTCCAGGGTGGTTGGGAGGTGCTAGGGAGGACTATTCTCCTCATAGGTTCAAGTGGGAGCTTGAACACAGGGAGTTGTAGCTTCCATCTGGTTGCAGCCAGAGAAACCAGGGTGGCAGGGTGGTGCAAGGGAGAACAAGTGTTCTATGTTATACAGGTTGGAGCCTGTGTAACTGGAAGTTGGTGCTTCCATCTAGTTGGTGCTGGAACATTAAGGGAGTTGGTGCTTCCTTCTAGTGGGTGCTAGAGAAACCATAGAGTTGGTGCTCTCAAACAAGTTGCAGCTTGTAAAACAGAGGTAGCAGCTTCACATTGAGTTGGTTCTCAATTATAGATGATGTACAGAACTTAAAAGACTGCCTATCATTTTGAAGAAGAAGAGATTTTCTCCCTTTATGGGTTTCCTCGTGAAAATATGTCTCTGTGTATACCTTATGTGTGACCGATGCTCATTACTTTTATTGTCCATATGTTGTATAATGTTGATGATCACTTGAAGAAAGATTAAGAATGTATTAATAGACTTAAAATTGTTTAAGCACAATAACAAATGATTCACCCCCCCCTCTCAGTTGTCTTAGTAATTTCAACAAGAGAACTAAGAGAGACCCATAGTTGTCAAGATAGCGCAAGGAGGAAGAAAACTAGGAAGTATACCTCTTTCACGACCGAGCAAAGTGGAGAAACAACAACTACCAGTGCACAATGCAAATGGCTAGAGTGGCGGGCTCGAGGAGAGTAAGAGTAACGTGCATTTATTGCATGTCGCTTCTCTCTTGGACCTTCATCAAAGCTAGTACGAGCCATATGCATTGTCCATCTCATAGCCCATTACCATATTCAATTTACAATAAAACCTAATAATCCATAGTTTTCATACGACCCATTTCTTAACATATGACTTCGTTGCTTAGGAATTCCATTCTTATTGCAATTTAAACCATATGCACCACAATGTAACAAGGATGGGTGGTTATCCATAATTTTATAATCTCTATAAAATAAATCCAAACTATATCATTATTCCTTCACCCAAAACAATATAACACATTTTGCAAGAAATAAACAAAGCCATTTTTTCCATTGTTTCAACCACCTCGCTCAGAAAATTTCGTCACAATCATTTAATCCATGTTTTGAATGAACAAACTATAGAATTTGTGATGCAATCAACATATAAGTAATCAAAATATAGATGTCTCTCTTCCACCATAGTGTCATTAGTCAAACAAGGGGTCCCACCTACTAGTATATTATTAATATAGTTAAAATAATAAGGCTTGGCAATACTTTGCGAGCATAGTACCCAACGTTGCACTTTTTAGCGTCAACAAACTGGAGACTCTATAGGGAAATCTGTTTCCAATAGATTAAGAACTCAGAACATCTAATTTAGCAGACCAACGAGTCATAGATCACGGAATCAATGACCAGAATGATTATGCAATAGGGGAAAATGAGGCGGTAAAAGGGGAATGATGAAACGATATTTGGGGAATAACTCATGAAAAGTGGTATGTATGAGGGGGTTTGTCCCTGTAAGCATAGCATTCGGTCAATCTTGATCACATTATTTCTTCAATTTCCAAGGAGAAAATTTATGATATGCCCTCTTGAATCTCAGGACGAAGGGAAGAAAGGGATAGCAGAAAAATAGGGAAGAAGACCAAAACATCTATCTAACAGCAGTACTGAAAGAAAAAAAAACATTTTCATCAATGTCTAAAAGGAGGACATCGTGACAGTTGTGTAAACTTTATTTTTATTGATCAACAATACTTGCATAATGCAATTGTTGTGGAAAAAATGATACAAAAATTATTTATGATAAACATCAAAACAATCTAAATAGAACAAAAAAAAAATGAAAGACAAAACTAAATAAACTAAAAAACCAATTTATTTTTAATGTACAAAGGAAGGGGAAAGCATTCTTGGAGTTAGGTAGGATGACATTTTAGATAGAGAAATGCATCATCTATTTTGGATGGATGATTAATGAGTTGAAACATGATGCATAAAGAGTGTCGATCACCCTCCCAACCAACAAATGCATGTGGCAAGGGTAATGGGCCTATCAAGATCCAGAAAAAGTGATTACCATCTTGCAGGACCTGCAAATGAACAAGACGGGATTTTAGATTGATATTGAAAACATGAGCATGATCAATAACATTAGAATGATGGTTAGAAGTTTTGATGTTGAGGATGGAGTTAATGGGCTCTTCAAGCATTATAAGGTCATCATTTATAATCTTCTGAATAGGAAAAGAACTACCATGCACCGAGGGAGAAAATAAAAGATTCAAATATATAGGAATCCCTTTAAACTTATCATCATCAAAATAAATCGTGCATGCAAGGGAGATATGTATATCGTCATTGAATTCCTCAACCTCTTTGAACTGAAACAATGGGTTTGTGAAGGAATTCTACAATGTAAAATCTTTATAATCCTTAAGGGAATTTTCAGAAGGGGAGTCAACATATGAATATATATGGCCTCTTGAACCCCCTCTTTCATATTCTTTAGAATGGTCCTGAGTAATATGAGGGATAGTGCTATTCAAATCAAGAGAATCCTCCTTGCCAAATTCATCCATGAAGAGTACTTAATTAGACACAAGTTTATCTTGAGTGGGATATATTTCAAAAAGGTCATCATTAAAGGGGAAGGCATCAAATAAAGCATTGTCGGAAGTAGGATTAGTAGGCATATCAGGACAATAATCCTTACAATCCTCTATGAATATAGCACTACGAGATGCAAGATTGTCCTCTTGCAGACTCGTCATGAAGAGAGAGGGGTTTGTGTGATATTCATGTTTAGCCTTTAAGAACAATCCACGGGTTAATTGTTCATGAGGACCATAGCAAAAGTTACATTGAGGAGGATCAAGGACGCTTTCAGGTAGAAATTCAAAGTGATGAAAAATAGGCGGAGGAGGAAAGTCAATAAGAAACTTTACAAAAATTGATTCTCCCGTAAAAAATTGACTAGCTACTATACATCTGGACTAGTCTCATGCTTTACCATGAAGGGAAAGAGGAAAAAGATTTGCAGAAGTATGTATATCATAAACCCCAATAGATTGACAGAAGCTAAGGAAATCATCAATATGGTTCTAAGAAGATTCCCAAAAGTTACCCTCGAAAAGAGGACAACCAACCATTGACAATGAGCTCAAATTAGATTTATAAATGATCATGCAAGATAGGATTTGAGAAAATCATGAAAAAAATAAATAAAAATAAAATAAAAAACTTATAAATAGAACAACATATAAACAATAAATACAAAATTAGAAAGTATTAAAATACAAGAAACCACATAAATATGGATAATGAGTTTTTTTTTTTTAAATTGTCCCCAGTATGGTCGCCAAATAAACGTTGAGGAAAAGGTATGAGAGACCTTACTCAATCATTTTCAAATCTTGTTTGGCTAGAACAAGATAATTGGGAATATTACCCGGGGTTTATAGCCTCAAAACATTCACCCAATCCAAAAGTATTAATTACAGAGGATCGAGGCTGATTTTTAAAGTTTATATTTGAAACAATATAAACAAATTGAAATTCAAATTAAATATACATCTAAAGAATATACAAATAAAATAGACATGGAGACAGAAATGCAAATAAAGAACCAAGTCAATAAACAACAATATGAGATGGAACAATAATCGATTTTATTCAATTTCGAGATCAGAAAATGTATTTCTCCTTTACAAACCCGTGCGATGGTAGGGACCAAAATCAAATTTAGAGATCTCTGATTGGAACCATACAAAAAGACTCTGACATTGAGATGAAACTGAAACCTAATGACCTGAATCATCTTGCCACAACATGTTGCCACTTGATTCTACAGAATATTCTTTATCAGACATGAAACTTAATTCATAATCAAACAAGAGTACACAGACTATCAAGAACAAGTCAAACACCTTTAAGACAAGTTGTTGATAGATATGAGTCTGCATTGAATCTCGTTACCTTCAATAAGACCCTTTTGTAATCAAGAAGATTAGATATTCCAATATTATAGAATTGAAAGAAAATTGCACTATCTCAAATAATTAGAGAGCAAACCTCAGTATTGTGGTTCTCCTTCTATTTTTTTCTCCTCTTGTCTCTTCATTCAATTGGGATTTTATTCTTTTCTCAATCAATTGAAGAAGTTCAACTACTTTTGTTAGCTAATTCAAATTAACTTAAAAAATTAGTTTAGGAGAAATAAATAATAATAATATATAATTTAGGGTCTTAATTAATAATAACTAAAGTATGTGGGACCCCTTGTGACTCCCATCCATTCTTCCTTTTAATCATCAAATATAAAGCACTATACCAATAAGCCATAGGACACCCTTGTAACTCCCATGTAATTTTAACTGCATATTTAAATATCAGCCATAATTTATTTCATATCTCCACAAAAATATGTGTATCCACATTATCCACATAATATCCAAAAATAATATATGATGTCCAAAAATGTTGTAAACCATAAAAGTTGTACTCATCAACGAAAATCATAAAAATAGCACTTAAAAACCATAATTTCTATTTTGGGATGCATATTTTCTTTTTCCGTTGCTGTCTCCTTTGAAATTTTTTGAAACAGTCCCTGGCTGGTTAGATCCCCTGGGTTGTATGACACTAATCACATGGGAACAATCGTCTTTCAAGTGGAGGCGAGAGAAGACAGATTTAGCGGAATCAATGGATGGACTAGAAGGGGATGTTGTTGTTTTTCCTTGATCAATAACAGGTTTTGGAATGTCGGTCTTCAATATTTTGCTGGCATGGGAGTATTTCACTAGCGAGGCAGCATGGGTGGCTTGCGCAATTTGATTTACTAGTTGTGGCATAAATGGTAGTGAGACGGTGGGCCAACCATGGTGATTGGAAGCAGGTGGGTTGACAATCTCTTTCCAACCATCATTGGCAGGAGGCTCAAGCTACATGGATACATGAGGGGAAACCGATATTCCAGGGAAATTAGGAGGCTGCTGGAAGGGGGGTATTTCTGGTCGAGGGTGCAGTATTCCTTGCTCGATCCAATTGAAAAACCCATCTTGAACAACTAGTTTAATTCTTGCGGATAAACGTCAAAATGGATAGAGAACCTAGGACTTCGATGGCCTTGGTTCCAATTTCCCCTTCCTCTGTTATTTTGATCATGGCTTCCCCTACTAGAAAGCTCATCCTGTAATAATGATATGTCAGTAATGAAACTCCTTAATAAACCATACATGAACTTTTCCTTCATAAATCAAAATTTGGCTCTGAAATTACCACGAGATACATGTAAATCCATCCATAACACTTTGTTTATTAATTGTGAACAGGGAATGACAAGGTTCATAGGGAATATGAAAGGCTTTATAATTGGCGAAAAATGATATTATGATAGGGACAATCACTGATACTGTCCAACAATTAATAAACAATTGACTGTGCATTTAAAACATCAAGATAACAGTCCTCAACCCATGTTGTCTCAAATTTCTTTTATTCCTTAGCTCAACTCTTATTGTGTATCTCTCAAATATTTTTATCCTCTACTCTTATGAATCCATTCTCTTCTCACCTCATCGCATCTTCTTCTAGATCCATTCTACTGGAACCACTCTTTCATTCATGTTTTCTTCTTCCCCCTTCTTTCCATCCCCCCCTTTGCGCAGGGGGGTTTACTCGGCCATCCTATCAGGCTTCATGTGCATCAACCCATTTTCCATGAACAACATTTTATCCATAGAGGGATTTCTTCCAATAATCTCCTTCTAGGGTTAGCTGCAAATTTTCTTTCAACATTGTTGGAGGATTCGCTACACTAAAATAGAAAACTCATAGTATAACCTTCTTTAGCATGCTCCAATCATAAATCGATAGCTCTGGCCCACTTACTGTCCAAAAATATCATACTATTTCCTACATCTTGGTCCCAAACAAGTGATTCTTGGGCTCCCCACACAGATTTAATCTATGTCTGTCTCTTTATCCACTCATGCAATAAACAAGGAAAATTAGAAGATAAAATTACATGTAAATCTATATAGATGTACCTTTGTTTCCAATGTTCAAGGTTGATTTGTAGGTTCTTGGTCTCTCATTGAATGAACATGTTCCCCTTCTTATAAAGTCAGTCTTGTATCTCCTTCTTGGAAGGTTTCCATGTCATTTCCTTCCTTCAACATGTAGTACAAAACCTTCAAGTCCCGACAATAAAACCAATTGTTATGTTTGGGTGTGGGGTTAATACCCAAAGTTCAATAAGGTTGACCAACAAGTACCCCATAGGCATCGACATATTCAATCTTCAAGGACTAAATAAGGTCTCACCCGAGATGCCATGAGAATCACATAGACCATAGGTTTTGTGTAAGGTGTGAAGGAATAGAACATACAGGAAATGTTCTTCATATAGCCATTTATTCATTTATAACTACTACAATATTACTGCAAAAAGTAATACAGAACATGCATACATTCAAACCATGACTCATCAGATGCAGAGATAAATGTGCATTGCACTTTATTCATTAAAATCAAGGATTTCAGATACGTTTCCATACACAGAGGATAAACCCTACTCAAAGAATTCATAGAAAAACAGAGACAATCCATTCACTCAAATATCCTTTCTCTCTCCTATTCACACACATAATATCTTTGAACATAGGAATTATCACAAAGTTGATCTACAACTCTAACTCAACTAGAGATCACATACAATAATCTACTGAAAGAATCATCCTTAGTGAAAAAAACCCAACTCTTACATATATGCATGCATCCCCCGTATCTCCCATGGAACGTGGAAATCATAACAACCTTGCTGGTACACCCACAAGCTCAACCATGATTGGTCGGGTTGTTACAAAAATGGTTACAATCATTGAATATCTTTGAGGATATGGCATGTATGTAGTCTCTTTAAGTCTTTTTGCGCAGTACAAAACTAGGTTGATGTGTTTAGTAGATCCTTAGTTGGCTCAGACACTAAACTTGGTGTTGTGCGATGCATCTTCTTGGGCACGCGCGTAGTGCTAACTTATGGCGCATGCCCAGTATCTACAAAACCTCAGGGTGCCAACATTGCCTCCACTCCATAGACAAGTTGGAAAGGTGTGAAACCAATGACAATTTTGATTAGGGTTTGGTATGTCCACAATGTAGAAAAAAACATGAGATTCCAATTGGTCTTGTTCTTACTAACCATCCTCTATATAATGGTCTTCAAAACTTTGATTATGGCTTTGAATTGACCATTATAATAAGAATAGTAAGGGAACAAATTTTGTTTCCAAAAACTGAACTTGGCCACTAATTTGGTCATCATCGTATTCTAAAAATGAGATCCATGGTCAGTGATAATTGTCTAGGGCACGCCAAACCTATCAAAAATATGGTTGAACGTGAAAAGGGTCATTGTAGTACCATCATTTAAAGAAGTTGGCATAGCCTTGGCCCACTTATTAAAGTATTCAAGAACCACAATGATGTAATTGTGACCATTAGCCAAAGTAGTCTTACGTTTCATGAAATATATTCCCCACTTTAAAAAGGGACCGATGGTAACAATAGGGTGTAAAGGAGTAGGGTAAGCACATATTTTCCTACGAAATATTTGGCAAGGATGGCACTTCTAGACTGCTTGAATGAAATATTTGAAAATGGATGGAAAAAATTAACCTATGCATGAAATTTTCTAGGTTGTGACCATTCCATAAATATGACCACCACAAGCTCTAGCATGGAAATCATTCAAAACCCTCTTAGCTTCTTCATGGACTAGGCATCTATGCAAAATCAAGTCTACACCCTGAGCATTGTCAATGATGAGATCAATTTTGTCTCGACGGTGAATACATTTATGTTCATCATGAGATAAATGAGGATTAAACCATTGGGTTTGAAGATACACCAAGACATCTCTATACAAGGGATCAAAAGAGTGAATGAGGAATAAGCATTCGTCTAGAAAGGACCCATTAACCACAATTTCCTCGATGTCTCAGGGAAGATTAGACATTAGCTTGGAAAATTCCAAGGACTTATTGGATGTTGAGGTATAAAATTCAAAATCAAACTCATATAAGATGACTATCCATTTTGAATATATTCCCCAAATGAATTGTTTGGTCAAGATGTGTCACATTAGGTTGGATTTTGCTAGAACAATTGTTTCCCAAAGAATAATGTAGTGCATGAGACATTGGATAGCATGCATATTTGTCATAGCCAACTTCTTGACAAGACCCTTACTAAAATAATAAACCACATGTTCTTGTCATGATTTGTCTTCTTGTATCAACACCATACCAATGGTGGATTCATATGTGGCAAGATAGAGCAAAACACCCTTACTGTAGTTCAGAGGACTCAATAATGGGGATGACAATAAATATTTCTTCAAATCATAAAAATAACATTGGGCTTGGTCATCCCATAGGAATGGCATGCCATTTTTCAAAAGGCACATAAACCTTTTTCCAATCTCTGCATAATTCACGATAAACCATTGCAAATTTTTTTCCTTCCCTTGAAAAAATTGAAGTTGTTGAATTGTGTGTGAGGGAGGAAACTGAACTATTCCCTTGACCTTGAAAGAATCAACCATGATCCCATACTTGGACATGATTAACCCAATAAACCTCCTATATATCACACAAAATATGCACTTATGTGGGTTCAAACTAATGTTATAGTATGAACATCGATTAAAGACAACATGAAGGTGATATGGATGGTAAACTTACCCCTTGGACCAAGCATCTAAGTCATCCAAATATTCTTCAAATATATGTTTGATGTCATGGAAATCATATGACATGGTACACTAGAAGGTGGTTCTATCTTTTTTAATATCAAATGTCATTTTGTGATAGGAAAATGTACCCCAAGGAAAAATACAAGTGGTTTTGTGTTGTTCTTCCCATTTAATCTGTATTTGATTATCACCGAAGAAACAATCCTAGAAAGAGAATATTCCACTTCTATCACATTCATCAATGATTTGGTAAATGAATGGGGAAAGACAATTATCCTTTGGACAAGCTTTTTTGTGCTCCCTAAAATCAATAGATACACAAATGGTACCCTACCTCTTATCAACATGAACTAGGATGGAGACCCACTATGTCAAGGGAACCAAGTAAATGAAACCAACATAAAGCAACTTATCAACTTCTTCCTTATTAGGATGAATTGGCCATAGTTTTTTTCAAATAGGATTAACATCATCATAGTTTTTAATCTCATGCTCGACAATCCATGGATCTATGCCTGGAATTGCTTCGTATGACCAAGCGAAAATGTCACAAAACTCTTTGAATAGACTGGTATAAAGTTTGATTTTTTCAAGAGAATGGTTTGTTCCAATCAATATTTTTTCAACAATGCCAAGTTTCACAGAGATATTTATGGATATTTTTTTCAAAATTTCACCAAATTCCATTCCACATGTACATCGTGCATGAGGATAGAGCATTGGTACCACTCAATATCTTTAGGTGAAACAAGGCTTTAAGTGTCAACCTCCATTTTTTTCAATTCAGGAAGAAACAATGATTGATGAGGCATATATTCCCAAATTAATTCTAACTGTGTCATTGTTTCTAAGATAGATGCATCAGAAGGCATAATAGCATCTAATAAATCATGAGAACTGGGAGGGTGGACATCCTAGATGGCCAAAGTGAACTGAGCTTACTCCACACTAGGGTGAATATTTTTATCAATATCTATGGAGTCCATTTGAAAATATTGATTAGAAATATCAATTGTAGTTAAATGCATACTTGAACCTAAATATCTATCCTCTGAGGGATGGGGCACCACTCAAGAATCCTAACCAACCGTGAAATAGTTAGAGTGAATTAGGTGTGAAGGCATGGGGTCGACAACCAAGAGTGATGCAGAGAAAAGGTTGGTTGAATTAGTGGTACCAGAAAATATAATACTTATAGGGGATGATTACGTTGAGCACTCCACTCACCCTCAAAATTTCTAAAATTTTAGGGTACCACTTTTCTTTGATTTCGTCCTTATACTTTGATTTTTTCATGATCATGATCATTTTTTGAGTTTTTTCTTTTCTTTCCCCTCCTTGGAAAATTATCAAGCTTAATAGAGATTTCCATTAGAAGAGAAAGGAGTCTAGGTGGTTTAAATGATGAGATAGGGTATTCAACACTTAGTACTTTCAAGATTATCCATTTTTATGACAGTGTCTGACTTCTCTCGATGCACGATAGTCACCCCTCAAGAGTGTCGACGCCGATGAATTTCGGGTGTCACCCGTGTTGACATGCACATGGTGTCACTGAAAAATTGGGAAAGGAATGTACCGACGCCAATGTTCATCAACCATCGGCACACAACTTTGAACATTAAAAAATTAGCTTGAGACAAGCCAAGCACCAAAGTCAGTATTTGATCTGTACTTGAAATCATGACTGCCCAATTTTAACGAAAGGCTATCCTAACCGTTGATTATTTAGGTTGAATTTCACCCGATTCTACTGCAAGGTAATCCACATCAACAATCGCTATGTTAGAATCAACATGTCTTTCACCATGTGGTTATATGTACATCCTTCCCAACAACCATGTCATCACGTTACCCACCCCTGGCCACATCAGTTGAGTCGCATCCGTTATGCCACGATACCACCACATCATCACAAGTGACTCACTAGTTTCCTTGGGGCATGAGAAACTCTTATGGATAAGATCAAAGGAAGAAGACGATATAGTGGACTCATCGATGACCATGTTACATCGGTTGTCAGCTAGTCAATTGTAATACTATGATAACCCTTATAAGCTTCTCAGCTTGTCGATGACCGATAGCTCAACCTGACCTCTTACTTTTTGACACATGAATAAAGTTGTTGATGGTCGGTTATAAGAAAATAAGCTACATTGTGATTCGTCCATATGACCTCCTGCATTAATTTAGATCATCCACAACTTACACGAGGGATCTCAAAACATCGAAACTGCAAACGCTGATGGAATTTTGTTGATGTCGATGTCATGTCAGTGATCAATCAAGTACACCCTCATGACACAAATACTAAGGTATATTGAGTGCATCGATGGCCAGTAGCATGTCGGCATCAATGAGCCCCAACCCATCATCTCCCGATGAGACACGTGAATGATACCATCGATGGTCGATTTTGGTAGAACAAGTTGTGATATTAACCGTTCATGTTGTCACACGTTTGATCTAGACTGTCCATATTCTACAATAAATATTTGAATGCCTTGTGTTTTAAGGAAAACGACATCATTCATCGATCATTTGTAACCTATCTGAGTAGGCCACATTAGCCTAGGCATGCCCCGAACTTTATGTTGCACGATTTGAATGCCACCTCATTATCTCGAAAATCTCATCACACATGAATGTAAACTCCAACACTCATCTTCATTAGGATCGATGACCAAATGATTGAGACAAGTCCTTCAAGAGATAAATAGGGACATATCCCCGACCATGATATTAATAGTCATTATGCATCAATCGATCATTGTTCAAAACCATTGATCGACCAACTTAACATTCCCTTGTGTCGTCAGTTGATGTAGCACATTAATTGCATGAGCATGGAACTGACGATGAATTTAATTCCCAAGGATCCGCAAGGATTTTGTTGTACTCTAAGTCTGTGAATTTGGATGGGAACAATAAAAACAATTTATTTGAATCGGGTTTTGCGCATTCATCTTATCATTTATTCCATGGAGAAATAGAGATTTCCACACAGCAAGAGATTTTTTATAACCAAGTTTTGCACTCGTTGCAGAATGAATTATTTTCAATTTAACTATTATTTTGAAACCGGTAAGTGTCAAAATCCTAAAACCCCAGCTTTGCGCAGGTATTGTGGTCATTTTTTTTTGGTGATTTGCTCGCAGTATTCAATTTATTGAAATTTAACAATGTTGTTTTGGTAGGAAAAATGCCTCCATGATGACCAAATCGACAATCGCCAAAGATGCCAAAGGGGAAGAAGTTATTAGTTGCAGAGGCTTCTAGTCCTACTACTGCTAGAGAACTAGAAATCACACCCAAGGTTGATCCTGTAATCAAGATGTCGTAGAAAAATCCATCAGCTCCACCACCGCTCTATAGAGATATAGATACAAGCACGACATCCAAGGTACCTATGCCCACCTAACTTGAAATTTACAATAAAATTCATAATGATGATTTTCCTCAATTCCCTCTGCATAGTTATCTGAAAGTAAGAGTCTTGGACGACCAGGTCTTTCAAACTATCAAATTATCATCCTTGTACATGGTAGCCTCCAGAACCTTAGTTTTACCCTACATATAAACCTTAGAATGGATAATTAATCACACCAAGGATAATAAATGTGTGATTAACAATGTGAATGATCAATATGTTGTTGTTTTTCTGCCAATGGAGGTCAACAAGTATTACAAACTCAGGGAGCCTGAATTTTGTATTAACACCAACTTCGTGGTCAAGTTCTATGAACAAAACAACACTAATCAGTTGTTGGCATCTTGGTGGAAGGAAGATAGGAAATTTGTGAATAGAGCATATGGATGGTACAATACTATAAACCTTAGAGAAGCATATGTATTCCTCATGGCCCTGATATGTCAGTTGTGTGAGGAAAAGTACTCCTCCAAGTTTTCAGAAGCCTGGATTCCCTTGGCATATGTAGTAGCCATATCTGAAAGTGTTTTCAATTGGGATGCCATAATTTCAAAGAAGTTGAGAATTAAGGTTGACCAAGCATAGAAACCAAAAACATGATAAGTCACCTCTTTCTTTATAGTC
The DNA here is from genome assembly GCA_009831015.1 of Picea engelmannii. Lineage (NCBI taxonomy): Eukaryota > Viridiplantae > Streptophyta > Pinopsida > Pinales > Pinaceae > Picea > Picea engelmannii. The sequence continues at coordinate 150,040 of ML792449.1, read as the reverse complement.
TCATATCTATTAGATGCAATGTGTGATAGAAATGTATTTCGAGGGATGGGGTTAAGTTGGCATGTCTCAGAGTTACCCTTCCATGCATATTTCAATGTGTTATGGGAGAATAGGTATAATAAGTTTTATGCTGCAATTTGTGATGAATTATTGGCTAGGGTATATTTCTTAATCTTTAAACAAAATTTTCCAAGGCTTTGTAAGCAGCTAGAAAGGTCATCTCCAAAGTAGGGCATTGGTACCTAGAATATAAAAGTACATACCTCAGGATTTTCAGAGCTACTGGGGCACCACATTTGTTGCCAACTTATGTGCCAAACCGGTTGGTATTGGGGGAGAATTGTCACTAGACTATCTTGCGGGTTTTCAATGCCTCCTTGGTGAAAGATAAGAAAAGAGAATTCATTCCATATGGATTCTATGTAGGCTATCATTTCATAAACGATACCACGCATGTTAAGAAAGAAGCTCAAAGCCAAGTAGAATACAGGTTTTACATGGGTGAACATGATCCAAAAAACTTAGTGGCACAATACGATTGATAGGTAGTATCTCACTAGTTGTATGCACATGCCATTTTTGAAGATGAAATATTCATTTAAAATGCTCTATATTGGGAAAAGGCCCTACGAAGGAAAGAGAAACCGAACCTGACCCAATTCAAGGCTATGTCAAGAGATGAACAAATTAGAATAGTTGGAACAAACAACAAGAGTTGTTGTATGAGTACAAAATGAAAATGTAGAGCAAGCAACAAGGAGTGTTGAAGCACTAAGGCTCCTAGTGGAAGTTGAGAGAGTATTCCATGAGAATGGGAAAAATCCTACCATTCAAGTACTAGGACCACCAAACATAACTCCAACGATACATATAAGAGAAGGGGAACTAACACCCTCAAGGGACACTACACCTGAGAGAAACAATGAACAACGAGTTGTGGAGCAGGTACCGGTAGAGAAATTGGGACCTGGATCAACAACAAAACCCTTAAGAGTGACACTATGACCAAGTGCATCGACACCAGTAATAGTTGATCTAATTACAATCTATGATGATGAAAGTGAGGATTTGGACCATATAGCAGTTCCCATTATCAATGAAGTTGCTACAGAAATATTAGACTCCCAACTACCTAAATTACTACAGCCCATGGATATGGGGACAAACTTGAATACAACTGAAATCATTACTACCCCCTTAGGATGAGGGTCACAGTCTCAAGCTAAAGGAGAAAGTGGTCAAGATAAAAAGGAAGAGGAGCAGGACACAGGGGATGCCAAACTCAGTAGTAAAGGGAGAGACACGATACAAAGAGTAGGAAGGATCTCAAGAAGATGAAGAGGAAAGTAATAGTGAGGGTTCTATCCCAAAATAAAATACCATGGATAAAGAAGAGAGTGAGGAAATTTCATATGTTGAAGGTGATCTGGAGGTGACAGACCCATAATCCAAGGGCATGAAAAGAAAAACGATGATGAAGAGTTTGAAGAAACCACAAAAAAGACTCCAACCCCCTCTTCATCGAGGTAAATGATAGCACCCTCTATAGCAACAACAAATAATGTCACAGAAGTCACCACTAACACCAGGCAAGTAGGAGAGCTTCTCCAAGATGTAGAGACTGAACTCACAGATAGCCCCGAACAACCTTCTACGAAACCAGGCTAAGAGCATGTGTCGGGCAGAGATGGAGAAAGCATTAGCAACCAGGTATCAGTGGCTGACAAAGGAAAGGAACCAGCCCTTGAGCACTTTCATACTCCAGGTAGTCTGAGCAACGCCATCTCATGGGGGGACCAACCAATTACAGAACCTATAAACAAGGTGGTTGATGTGCAGGCCATAGCATACGACAGAAGGAGGCAGGTGGTGGTTAAAAGAACTAGTAAGAAGAGAAGGCTTACTTTGGATAGTGTTGTGGTGATCACTATGAAAGAAACTATGTTAGATGCCAAGAAGCCCAAAGTGAGTGAACTACTTGGAGCTAGAGTGGCCATATATAGTGTTACCATCGACAGGGCAAGAGAAGACGAGCGAGAAGCAGTCTGTGAGGGTGAAACTTGTGCATCTCATACATCAAGTTGAGTATTATCAAGGTACCTCCAGAGCGATCACCTTCATGAGAGTAGAGTGTCAAGATGGATACAATCGATTTAAATTAGATAGGGACATCTTTATGGCTTAGATTATAAGCTATCAGGAGGATACCTTGTTTGGTATAATAGCACACAAATATATGATGAGGTAGTCTGAAAAATCACACAATGTTTTGGAAAAAATTACATATATCAAAGAGATCCAGAAGGGCCGAAGTGAACAGGACCATGGTATCAGGATGCTCATGGATGACAATTTGGATAGATTCCAAAATGTAGTAGAATATTGGACACAGCTAGTGGCAGAACCGCAATGGAAGATGAAAAATAGATGGGAGGAATGTGTCAGCAATTAGGAAAAGATAAACCAGAGGATGAAAGATATTCAACTCCCTAAATATGGTATGCATGAATATTTCGTTGATCCAGGGGATCAAATTTTGCTCAAAATTCAAAGTGCTCAGAATTTCTTCAAATCAAACAGGAGCGTAGGCCTCGTCGTCACGAACCCAACGCAACTTGTTTGGGTTCAAATGGACGTCAGATGAGAGAGATGTCGTGTTCTATTCAAAACAACAAACAGGCAAAAAAAATGGGTTGACTGTACAGTCCGTACGGACGTTGACGTGGCAGGGCCATACGACACGTGGCAGGCAGTCATGTGGACAGTTGGCGTATGAAGTTGTTTGTGGCGAATGGGATGGAGACATGTGGCCCAATCAATGGCCTCCACGTGTCACCTGGATAGTGGTTTAAAATTTATGTTGTTGGTTGGATTCGACCCCACGACCTCCAGACAGGGGTAAAGCCTTGGGAAGGACCACCCAACCGGCGCGCCCACATGTAGTTCTTAACATATATATGAGTTTTAAATTATTTGAATTTGAAATAATTTGAAATGGGGCGCAGTCCAGGCCGGGGCTAAGCCCCGGCCCGCGGTTATATATATATATATATATATATATA
>ML792449.1:127249-141472 GCA_009831015.1 Picea engelmannii | reverse complement strand
ATAGGCCTCGTTGTCACAAACCCAACGCAACTCATTTGGGTTCAAACGGATGTTGTATGAGAGAGATATCGCATTCTGTTCAAAATGACAAACAGGCAAAAAAAATGTGTTGATTGTACAGTCCATACGGATGCTGACGTGGCAGGTTCGTACGACATGTGGCAGAGTTGTACGACACGTGGCAGGCAGTCGTGTGGATAGTTGGCGTATGATGTGGCTTGTTTGCGGCGAATGGGATGGCGACACATGGCCCAATCAATGGTCGCCACGTGTCACCTGGATAATGGTTTAAAATTTATGTTGTTGGTTGGATTCGACCCTGTGACCTCCGGGCAGGGGTAAAGCCTTGGGAAGGGTCGCCCAACCGGTGCGCCCACATGTAGGTCTTAACATATATACGAGTTTTAAATTATTTGAATTTGAAATAATTTGAAATGGGGCGCGGTCCGGGCCGGGGCTAAGCTATGGCCCGCGGTTATATATATGTGTGTGTGTGTGTGTGTGTGTGTGTGTGTGTGTGTGTGTGTGTGTCATGTGACCATTGTTGTGTGCGTGTGCATTTAAACCCCGTGGTTATATATATATATATATATATATATATAGTTTAAAACTTAACCCATGTGTGTATATGTGCGCGGTCATGTGGTGGCCCATGTGCCCACGGGCCTTGGCGGTTAGGGGCTAGCGCATAAACGTCCTACAATACGCACCATTTGTGCGATTGCGCCTAGTGCTGAGTTTTAACACATAAATTCACGTGGGGGCTAGGTTGAGGAGGCAAGGGTGCATTTTGGCGATCCAGAGACAGCAAGTTTGAAGGGGAATTTCCAGGAAGCCTATCTTCTTCAATTTTTGGCCAAATGAGGTGCCGAAAAAGACCAGCTAGGGGTTTTTGGATGTTCTGAAGCCATTGGAGCCATCTATTTGGCATTTTGAGCATTGTAAAGCACATATTTGAGCACTTTGAGCAAATAATACAAAAGATCCATTGGAATTTGGACCAAGAGATGTAGCCCAAGAGAGGGGTGAACTCCTTTATCATTTGTTGTGTTATGTGTTTTATGTTCTCTGTTATTTTTTGTTGTTTATATGCATCTTAAATGTGTAGTTTCCATAAAATTTGTGTTTGCAAAATTGATCCATTTTCATTTGAACACGTGAATTAAAACTTGCAAATATTTTCAAGAATACAATTCTTCATCATTTTTAGATCATTCGTGGACCTCAGTGACATAGTCCAGCAACTAGAGGAGCAAGATCGGAAGTTCGAAGGCGATGTTCTTGAAATCAAAACTTTAGAAAAGGGTCAAGTGCGAAGATTTACTAATGGATCGATAGGAGTATCGACAGTCTTGCAGTACTTGAGTGCCGAAATTAATAAGTTCAAACATCGAGTAATGGAGATGAGAGATGAGCTTAGTGCACCAATGGAACAACATTCCTTTCTATACCTCCACACCTGCGAAGATATTTTCGCCCAATGGTCCGAGTATGATCGAGCAAATCCGTTAGGATGACAAGAATTTCACTAGGAGCTTACACATGGATGAGTTCACTCTATTGATTATTTTCATTACTTTACGTGAAATTTTATGTTATTTTTAGTAGGTCTATTTTTTATAAATAAAGACATCGACCTCATTTTGAAGGGTCAATGGTTTTTGTAAGAACTAGGGAGTTAGACATAGAATTATTTTTGAAGTTTAATATTGAATCTCATAAAGATCCAAAGACAAATGTCTTCCACGCTTGTGGGTAAACTCGATCTATGGATTGTTTTGCAACAATTATCAGCTACATGCCCTTTAGTAAGATTTTGATTATGTTAACTTATCTTGAATTATTATGATTGCTAAATGAATGTTGGTTTAAATGCAATGGTGGTTTTTTTACATTGCATGCAGATAATATGTAGAATTAATTCTGGTATTTTTTTTACATGTGATTTGTGCGTAATTGTTTCTCTCTCTCTCAAACAATATTTGTTGATTGATTAATAATAGTATTATCTCATAATATTGATTATGATCGTGTATGTTTTGGCATACTGTTGGCAGAGGGTTACCCCGTGCTCGGTTTTCTTCAGATTGAGTCATCTAAGTTATTTATGTTTCTATCATGTTTGAATATTAAAGAATAAAATTACAAAACAGAGATACACAGTTAGAAATGAAACTTTATGAAACGACATTTAAATCCCATCGAAACTTGTTGGACTATCAATCCGGAGAATCATGCTACTTTAAACAGATAAGAGACTAATTGGTCCTCGTCTCCAGGCATGATTCATACTGTTGATTTAAAGGGAATTTAGACCCCTCAACAAAATTGGTTCTAGAAGGAGGGTCGAATGAATGCATGGCTAGTCAAAATAATTTTTTTAGTAAAAACATATCTCAAAATATATTCAAAACAACCCACATACATGGCTAGTCCTTCTCAATATATCCCTATTATAGAAGGTACTCCTACCACCAGTGATTCTCCGCACGTGGAAGACGATACATACCTTCACACAGAAATACCTTACGCAATCCCTCGCGATGAAATCGACGCATTTAGAAGGATTACCAGAGCTTATGCTCGAAAAATTCAAGCATTGTCGTTAACTATGTTTCTTCCCCCTAGGAAGCAAACTGCAAGACCAGTTGTTGATACCACAGATCATAATTTTGTCCACACGATTGAGGAATTGATAGATTTTTCCTTGACCAAAATCAATCAACCTCTTAGTTTTATTCTTGTAACTCCTCTCATTACCCCACTGGCAAGTACATGTTATGATCCTGACAATTCAGAATCTGAGGAAGTAGGATGTAATTCGGGTACCTTTGACGTTGAATCAAACAATATGGGAGATAACAATGAAGAATTTCCAAAGGGTAATGAGCAACCTACAAACAACCATCCATGGTTGGCTAGGGATTCCTTACCATATCGTGGCAACTCCATCACTTTCCTAGCACCCAAAGAATCTTCTACCCAAGTTTGGCCCTGAAACTTTTGGTTTTCCTGAAGACCATATTAAGAAATTCATATTACCAATAAGGTTGATGAACTGCAACATGAAGATTTTGTATGTAGAATTTTCCCAAATACCTTTGAGAATTCAAATTCAACCTGGTATTTTAATTCTCCAGTTGGCCCCATAACCAGCTAGAAAAAATTCAAGAAGGACATCCTAGATAAATTTGTTGAAGAAACGACCATAAGAGCCCTTATGGCTGAACTCTTTTCTTCCACCATGGGACCCAAGGAAAAGGTCAAATATTTTAACTAGAGGTTTACAACTATCCTAAATAAATTTCAACTTGATGCCAAACCCTCCCAAGAACTACAAATTGAGGTATATGCCAATGCACTACCTACCTCTATTTCCATGTTTGTAAAGAGGGTTGCTAAACCAACTTTGGCTGAGAACTTTGTGGAGAAAAAAATTATCGAGTTTCAGATGAAAGGCTGGAAGGAGAGTCAGATCTCTCTATCGAAGAAGGAAACCCAACAACCACCTATAAGAGGACTTTTGTTGACATGACCACCAGGTAAATAAGTTGAGAAAAGTTCTGAAAAGGACAATGCACATATGGAGAGTCTACAAAGAATTATTAAAAAAATATATAACGATATCGTAGACATGAAGAGGAATGCAAGGGAAGGTACATCAAACCCTAGGCCTTACAAACCTTTCTTTAGAAATACATCACCTTACAAATCCATTGAGCCTCCCCCCGCTAATTTAAACATTGACTTAGGTGAAGTAGCCTCTGATTCTTATTGTGATTATGATCAAGAACGTCATTTAGAGAAAGATTTCCCTCAATGGGTGAATTCCATGAATCTATTGGCCAGTCATTTTCTGGATGGTTATGCCCTGACTGAATAACCCAGTGATCAAACATTGAATGTCATAGAAAATGAGGTTAGTGAGCCACCTAAGAAAAAATCCACGGTGTTGTGGGATGTGAATCATACATAATCTTTTGATGATCCCACCAAAGAGGAAGAACCACCTGAAATATTGGTATTCCAAACAAGGAGAAAAGGAACCATCATACAAAATCAACCTATCATAGCCCAAGCTCCTAAAAAACCTAAAAGAACCACTTCTTCTACTCAACCAACCCATCTACTTAGTACTGCCCCAAAATTCCAGAATCGCGTAACATCAAAGATGGAATATAATGTGGAAGAGGATCTCAAAAAAATGAAATAAAATATTTTGGGGATGGACTTATGAAAAAATCCTCAACAAAAGGACCTTTTGTTGCAGGCCTTGAAAGAGGATAACTAGCCTATGGTAAATCCAAATCTGAATCCAAGCACAAGTAGAGTCACCTTTAGGGAAATCGAGCAACCTAATGTAAACACAATGTTTACTGATAGGAAACCTTGGTCATTTCTCCCGCCATTTTTGTTAACCTTCAAATTTTACAATACGAATCTACACAAACGTTCATTTGATTTTGGTGCATCCTCAAACGTCATGGCTCTGTCAGTGTGTAAGAAGTTGAACATTTCTCCTACCAAAAGTGACACACACATTATCCAACTGGACAGAACAGAAGTTAAGGTAATCATAGAACTGAAAGATGTTATGATTTGCATTGCCTCTAACCCATAGTTTCACCAAGTCATTGACATCATTATTGTAGATATTCCATAAGCTTGTGGAATGTTGCTAAGTCGGGATTGGTCTGAAAAACTACATGGTTACTTCAGCATGAATTGGTCCCACTTATGGTTACCACTAAAAGGGAATCCTAATATGATTAGGATCAATAAGGAAAAATATTTGAAACACGTTGTTACTAATTCAAAAGATTTGAATGAGCCTTCCTCTACAGAATTCCCTATGTTAGATAATTATTCTTATGACTCTAACTTTGGGAATTTCTCACCATTATTATCCAAAGTGTTATCCTCACAAAAGTTAGAGTTATCACTGCAAGAAAACTCAAAGATAATTGGGAAATGTAGCGAACCCAAGCATAGATTCTAAGTACATATCCTAGAAGAAAAAAATGAAACTCCAAGGGTGGACCCCAACAAAAAAGTACCAAACTTCACCTCTAATATATGGACTCTATTCTTTGATGTATCCAAATCCCAGGAAGGAGCTGGGGCAGGTTGCATTTTTATTGATCCAATAGGAAAATGCAGACTCTTATCCTCTAGAATAGAGTTTGAATGTACAAACAATACAGTCGAGTACGAGGCACCGGTTCAAGGATTCAAGAAAGTTATTGACCTAAACATCAACGAACTAGTTGTCTTTGATGATTCAAAAATCATTGTCAGAGATGTAAAAAACACCATCCACTGCAATTCTCCTCACTTAAGAAACTATTAATAGGAAGTACACAGGTTGATAGATAACTTTCTAGTATTTAACATCACAGCAATCCCCTAAGCAAAAAATATACTTGTTGATTTTATGGCTAAAGAAGCTTCGAGATATCTCCCCTCGGAGATTATGTGGCTTCTAGGTGTGCCATAGAATTGTTATACAAACCTTTAGTCCCTGATAACATCACCAACTGGAGGGTATTTGAAGGGGATGAACAAACTATATCTTTCTTGACCAACGAAGAAAATTTTAGGGACTTGGCCATCGATGATGATGTTTTTCAAAAGATTCTCATTGAGCATGAAGATGGAGAGCATAATGAAGATAAATACAATAGTACAACTCAACCCAAACTTCATACTATGCCCAAGGGAGTATTCAACCTTCAAAACCTTTTCGATTTACAAGAGAAATTTTTAAATCCCAAGAATGTCAAAATAGGTACTTCTTTCCCTATGTATGAAGTCATAAACCTAGGAATTTTCGATAATCCTAGAAACATTAACCTCGGGAAATCATTGTCCCTTGAGGAAAAAGAGGCTTACCTAAAGTTATTTAAAGAATATTAGGATGTTTTTTCCTGGTCCTACCAAGATTTGAAAACATATGACACTAGGATCATCCAACACACCATCCCACTTAGACCTAAGGTCAAGTTGTTCCAACAAAATTAAGGAAATTTCATCCATCTATAGAGCCCTTGATGTAGAAGGAGCTCAAAAAACTATTATATGCTAACATAATATTTCAAGTGAGACATTTTGCATGGGTATCCAACTTAGTTTTCGTCAAAAAGAAGTCATGAGAAATTTGTTTATGCGTAGACTTCATAAACTTGAATAGGGATTCATCAAAAGATAATCACCCCATTTCCCCCATGGAATATCTCCTACAGACTGTGTCTGGATTTGAGATTTTCTCACATCTTGATGGATTCTCAAGGTATAACTAGGTTTTGGTATCGGAAGAGGATAGACTAAAGACAACCTCCCGAACTAAATGGGGAACATTCACCTACAAATGCATGCCATTTGGATTAATTAATGCAGGAGCAACCTTCTAAAGGGCCATGGATGTGTCCTTTCGAGGGTTAATCAACAAGTGTGTAGTGGTCTACTCAGATGATGTCATTTTTTACTATAAATAATAAAGTAGACCACATTGCTCACCTTACCCATATTTTTGAAAGGTGCAGGAAGTACGGGATATATTTGAACCCAAAAAAGACCATATTTGGGGTAGAGGAAGGAAAAATCCTAGGTCATATTATCTTTAAATATGGCATCAATAATGACCCTGAATGATTTAAGGAAATTTCACACCTTTCGCTCCCCCACAATAAAAAGGCTATGCAATCTTTCTTTGGGAAGATCAATTTCGTAAGGAAATTTACACCAGACTTTGCAGAAATAAATAAACCATTACAAAGACTGATACGAAAAGACGTGAAATTCAAATGGAGTTAAGAAGTTAGACATGCCTTCAAAAGAATTAAAGTCATTATATCTCAAGCCCCTATTCTATGAATCCTTGATTTCATCAAATATTTTTTCCTTTACACTTTTGACTTAGACCAGTCCTTAGTCGTAGTCCTCACTCAGAAGGATGATGAAAACAATTAGGCCCTTATCTCTTTCATGAGCACAAATATCCAAGGACATGAACTTAATTACCTGACTATTGATAAACAAGCATATGTTGTCTATAAGGCAATAAATCACTTAAGATCCTATATCCTAAAGAATCATACAAAGGTTATAGTGCCTCACCCAGCAGTAAGGTCACTTTTCATGAAATAGGAAATGGGAGAAAGGAGAGGTAATTGAATGGTTGTCATCCAATAATTTGACCTAGACATCAAACCAACAAAGATAGTCAGGGGCCAAGGGTTGTGTAAACTAGTTTTTGAATCCCAAGACCTAATCGAATCAAAAAATTTGGGTTGGGAAAATGAGTTGTCTTTATGGTGTAGCGAAGTACTGTATATCCGACCTAGGCAGGATTCTTGGTATGTTGATATATCTTATTTCCTCCATCATGTAACTTGTCCTAAATACCTTAAGACTAGAGAGAGGAGAGTACTTAGGTTAAAATTTTCCCAGTACCGTCTCATCAATTCGATATTATTTCGCATGAATTATGATAGTGTATTACTAAGATGCCTTTAAAAAGAAGGTGTTGAAAACGTATTGAAGGAACTTCATGATAATCCTGCATGTGGACACTTCAAATGAGAGACTATTGCTCGTAAAATACTAAGGGCATGTTATTATTGGCCAACTTTGTTCAGGGACGCACACACATATGTGAGAAGATGCAAAGTTTGTCAAATAAGTGTTGGGAAAGAGAAGAAGGCATTCATCATGTTGCATCTGGTGTCAATGTCTAGATCATTTGAGAAATGGGGAATAGATTTTATAGGAGATATCGACCCAAACTCTTCCAAACAACACAAATATATACTAACTACAATTGATTATTTCACGAGGTGGTCGGAAGGTATCCCACTTACCCATGTCAATGAAAGGGTAGTAATCTAGTTTTTAGAAAAGCACATAATAACAAGGTTTGGGGTACCTTCCAATTTGGTTTTTGATAATGATGCATACTTTTCTTCCACTCTTTTGAATAAATATGCTCTAGATAAAGGAATTATTCTGAGATACTCCAGTAACTATTACCCGCGGGGAAATGGTGTTGCAGAGTCAACCAATAAAAATTTGGTAATAATTCTTAAGAAAACAGTAGTAGAAAATCATCAGAATTGGCACAATGCACTTTAAAACGCTCTATAGGTTGATAGGGTGACCCCCAAGGAAGCCTTAGGGAATTCACCTTATATCCTAGTGTATGGACAAGAAGTTATCCTGCCAACTAGTTATATCTCCCATCCTAGCAACTTTCCCAATCCTCAAGAGGACAACCCTTGTCAAGCAAGCAACAGAGGATAAATACACTTTTAATGGTTGAGGAAGAAAGAGAATGGAATAGGAGGAAGTTTGCAACTCATCTACAGATAGTTAAAAGATGGTTTGATAAACACAAGGTTGGGGACAAATATTTTGAAGTACGGGATTTAGTCCTAAAGTGGGAAAAAATCAATGAGCCAAAAGAGAAACATTCAAAGTTCCAAAACCTATGGCTTGGACCTTTCCAAATTGTTGAAAAGCTTGGGATAGGCACGTATTGACTGAAAAATATTTGGGGTGATCTTGAGGCTCTCCATGTTAATGGCCAAGGTTTGAAACGTTTCTTTTCATAGTTGCCTTTTAGGCAATCTCTTGTACCATATTTTACCTATGTTACCTTTTCACTTTGTTTGATTAGATAGATTATTCTTTTAGGTCCTTGTGTTCTCATTTTATTTTAGCTTATCTTTTCTTTTGTTAAGAATTTGATTTTCTGGTTTTTTTTCTTTATTTCGATTTTGAGTATGACCCCGAGAATATTCTCATACCCCAGATAGAAAAGAGTGTGTTCTCATTCATGTTAGTAAAGACAATAAAGAAAATTAATCAGTGTTGGTTCCTCCACTACAAGAAACACATATCCTCCTCCATGGTTGATTCTTGGCACTTGTGCAATAATGTCGTATATAAGTACAAGAATAAAACAGATTTTCATAACAAGTCAGAATGTACAATCAGGAAGGGTATGCAAATATCTTCGTCGGGCCTATGGAAGCTCGTTGGTAGCAGAGCGAGGTCTGTGATATCGAGGTGACTCCAATGGGGCTATGGACACTTGCTGGCAGCAGAGCAACACCATGGGAGGATCCTAACTTTAATAATTAAATATACCGACCTTTCTATCAATCATGAATTCCAACTCACCTCTCGTCAGATGGATATGATTTATTGGTTTAATGAAAAGAAGCATGAAATCAGATGAATCTCCATAAGTGGCCAACATAAATTTTCCCTGGGCCATATGCATACGGATTTATGAATCATCTGTGGGTCTTTATCTCAAGTTTAAATCCAACTCTCAAAATTTATTATTGATAACAGTGAACAAGGAAGGAAGAGATGTTGGTTTCACCTAATGAATCACAATTTGTTGAGCACTCAACACAAAATTTCTAAAATTTTAGGGTATCACTTTTCTTTGATTTCATCCTTATACTTTGATTTTCACATGATCATGATCAGTTTTGGAGTTTTTTCTTTTGTTTCCCCACCTTGGAAAAGTCTCGAGCTTAATACAGATTTCCATTAGAAGAGAAAGGAGTCTAGGTGGTTTAAATAACGAGATAGGGTCTTCAACACTTAGTACTTTCAAGATTATCCATTTTTCTGACAATGTCTGACTTCTTATGATGCCCGATAGTCACCCCTCAAGAGTGTCAACGTCGATAAACGTCGAGCGTCACCCGTGTCGACATGCACATAGCGTCACTGAAATATCAGGAAAGGAATGTATCGACGTCGATGTTCATAGGCCATCAACACGCATCGTCAAACATTGCAAGATTAGCTTGAGACAATCCAAGTTTCGACGTCGATATATGATTTGTACTCAGAATTGTGACCGCCCGATTTTAACGAAAGGCTATCCTAATCGTTGATTCTTTAGGTTGAATTTTGTTAAGTTTTGAGCTATTATTATGTTTCTTTTCAATTTACTAGATAACAATAGCATAGGTAGGATCACTGAGAGAAACAAAATCACAATATACACAACATATATCCTAGGAAACCCTCATGGGGGAGAAAACCCAGTAAAACTTCCTTAATATAGATAGCCAATACAATGCCAAGACAATAAACCAAAAACAATAGAGAATATCCAACATTGAGCAATGTGCCTCTCTCTTCCTTCTTCTCCTAACCGTAACTACCAAACTTGCGCACTTGATGAGAAAATGAGTGAGTGATCAAATGAGGCGTTGGCTTCCTTTAGTTATACAAACTGGCAGGTGCGGGAAAGGTGTCTCTTCATTAGGCAGGGCCGACTTGTCTTCTTAGTGGTTAAAACCACTTTAATTTTCCTAGGGGGCGACTTCTCAATTTGCATAATATATTTAGGGTTTGACCGATCCACAAAATGGGATTTGGTCAATTACAATGGCCGACATGATCAATCCACAAAAGGGGATTGATCTAATGAATAATAACTCAATAATAAATAGAATACTCTTTGCAGTTACAATATTTCAACACTCCCCCTTAACAAGAAGGGTATTCTACAGACACAGCTCAATACAACATCATCAGGAAAGAGAGAGGGCAGCAACATCAACAACATCCGGAACACTAACTAGCATATCTATAAATCATCAGAAGTTTTTCTCATCATCATCATTCACATCATGGAGCTAGAGTAACATCATTATCCTCATCGGCACGAGGCTAAAGTAACATCATCATCATCTTTAGCGTGAGGCTAAAGTAACATCAGCATCTTCTTTAGCATGAGACTAAAGTAATATCATCAACATCTTTAGCGAGACGCGAAAGTAACATCGTCGTCTTCTTTAACATGAGGCTAAAGTAATATCATCAACATCTTTAGAATGAGGCTAAAGTAACATCATCATCTTCTTTAGCATGAGGCTAAAGTAATATCATCAACATCTTTAGCATGAGGCTAAAGTAACATCATCATCTTCTTTATCATGGGGCTAAAGTAATATCATCAATATCTTTTGTGTGAGGCTAAAGTAACATCATCATCTTCTGCATTAAAGTTGAAATAACATCATCATTATCATCTTCAGTAAGAATTTGAAGTGGCATCATCATCATCTGCATCAACATGGATTAGTATAACACTAATACATCATCATCATCAATAACAGCACAAGGTTGATACAACATCAACAATAGCAGCATCACAACACAAAGGTTGGAGCATCATCAACGTCAACACTAGGCTGTAAATATTCAGCACGAGGATGGCATCACAAAAACATCAGCACGAAGCTGGAAATCTTCAGCACGAGGCTGGCATCAACAACATCAGCACAAAGATGGAAATATTCAGCATGAGGATGGCATCAACAACATCAGCACAAAGCAAGAAATATTCAGCGCGAGGTTGGCATCAACAACATCAGAACGAAGCTGGAAATATTCAGCACGGGGTTGGCATCAACAACATCATCACGAAGCTGGAAATTTTCAGCATGAAGCTGGCATATCAACAACATCAGCACGAAGCTGGAAATCTTTAGCATGAGGCTGGAATCACAACAACATCAACATGAAGTTGGAAATCTTCAGCACGAGGTTGGCATCACAACAACATCACCATGAAGCTGGAAATCTTCAGCACTAGGTTGGCATCAACATCTTGTGGTACGATGACATATCCAAAGGGTCTACCCATGAATCAAAAGATTCCCTAGGATATAAAATCCTAACTGAGCTACCCTCTATTAGTCAGGATACCATAGTATCATCATCACTACTACCCCTTTCAAGGGACATCCTTTCAAACTATACCAAGCTTGTCTCAAAAGTGCTCAAACTTTACACGAGACAAAGGTTTGGTCTACAACCTGCTCATTTGCGCCAACATATTGGAGCTTTAAAGCTCCCCTCTGCATCATATTATGAATGAAGTGATACCCGATCTCTATGTGCTTTGACTCATCATGGAACACATCATCTTTATACAACTTTGGTTATCGCATAGGATCACGGTGGTTTCCATCTCCAGATAAAATAGATCTATCAACAACATCCGAAGCCATATGGCTTCACAACTAGCAGAACATGCAGCAATGTATTCTGCTTCTTTCATGCTGGGAGCAATGCTAGATTTCTCCCTACTCTTCCATGAAGTCGTGGTTGACCCCAGACTGAAACAAGATCCTGAAGTGTTGTTTCTATCAGAAACACTTCCAGCTCAATCTAAATCAATATATCCATACAATCTGAAGTCATGATCTCTAGTATAATAGAGAACAAAATCCAATGTACCCTTAAGGTATCTCATCACATGTTTTGCAGAAACAAGGTGAACACGTATGGGCTCTACCAGATAATGACTCAAGGTGTTCACAGCAAAACATATATATGGTATGGTATTCGTCAAATACATCAATGAACCAATAATTTGTCTGTACAAAGTAGCATCAACCAATTCTGACGAGGTATCTACCGGGAGCTTCAACTTTGTTTCCATGGGTGTGTACATGGATTTACATTCCAACATGTTAAACCTCTTCATTATTTCAACTGCATACTTCCCTTGGTTAAGGAAGATCTTCTCTGGGCTCTGCCAAACTTCAAGATCTAAGAGATAAATCATTAAGTCTTTCATAAAACTCTGTAGCGAGCTTCTTTTGCAATATGTGATGAGATTTTCTTAATCTTGTCACGAATACATCATCTACATATAGTAGTAACACCATTGGCTCAGCATTCATAACCTTGAGGTAAAGGTTAGAATCATCTTTACTCTTGGTAAATCCCAAGCTCTTCAGGAAACTGTTAATTCTGCCATATCAATCTCTAGGAGCTTGCTTCATCCTGTACAGATCCTTCTTCATCCTGCAGACCTGAGTCTTTCTATATTCAACTTCAAACCAAATTTTCACATTACATTATACCAATCTGGAACACTTGCTTAGTTGCAACTCAATATGCATAATCGTGTGCTAGCTCTATGTGCTCTCTGCAAAGCACTATCTGTCTCACTTCCTGAGAGTATGTCCTCTCATATTTCTACAATTGTTCCTTCTGGAACCTGGAATCTGCACCCACAGCTGCTCTGAAGCTGAGAATGGTTGCTCCATTCTCACTATGACTGTTGAAATCTGAGAGTAACTCTTCTACTCCATCATGGCAACAACTTCATCTGAAACTGAGAGTGGCTAAATAACTTATATTGAAGGTAGCTCTTCTTCTTTCATGGAGGTAACTCTATCTTTTATTGTAGTCATGTCTCCATGACCCAACTAATGTAATGCACCCACTACCATTCAATTTTAAATATGGGGATTGCTCCCCCTGCATCTCATACTAAATATGAATCATGGTTGTTATGGTTGTCTTCATGAATACTGGAATTATTTCTTCAATTACTGGAGTAAGTGTCACGTCATAGTATTCCACCTCTTGTTGGGAGAATCTTTTGGACACTCATCAGGATTTGTACATCTGCAACATGCTTGATCTGTTAGATCAATCTTGGAAGTTAATACTAACTTCTCTTCTAGTCTCACGGAAAAATCCATATTCTAGTATTTCTAACTAGCTTCCTTCTCTGTCACTAAAACAAGGGAATCTTCCCAGGAGATTTCATATCTCCTAGAAGTTTTTGAAGCTACGATCTAGTCTTCTCATGGCATCTATCTCCCAGTCTTGGAAGTTGTTTCTTCATCTGATCCTTTCTGATATCAAGCTTACTCTTGATTTCATTTAAGTCTACAAGGACTTCATCATCTCTTATGGGGTATACTTTTAGTTGAATACCAAGTCTAAATATGAAAAGTTGAGTCAGACTTCAAGTGAATTCTCCTTCCTGTCAAGGTGGATTTGGCTTCATTATCCTTTGAAAAAGTCCTCTGTGAGTTCTTGTTCTAATGTTTGTTCATCTTTGGAGCTTTCTGCTCCTTACAATCAATCTCCATATGAGATACTCTGGATCTCAAAATAGCTTCTTCTTCATCTTCTTTGGTACATGGATGTATACTGTCATGTACACGGCTTGGGTAGTTTGCTTCATGTCTCATCTAATTTGTTGTCTTCTATAACCTTCACTATAGATTCCTTAGGGTTATCACCTGTGACCTGAACCAAGATCAACAAAACAACAGGCAACAATAATACTCTTTTGGTAATAGTAATAAAACAATAGCACGAATAATCATCACAGTGGCTCCTTTAGAGCTATCACTTGTGACCTGTCTGAAACAAAGATCAAAA
>ML792449.1:98685-110506 GCA_009831015.1 Picea engelmannii | reverse complement strand
ATGTTTCTAGAAGATTCCCTTCTAGAAGGTTCGAGATTTTTATCTTTTTCCTTCCTTTGGAACATGTTCGCACCCTGACAGTTAGGTACAGTGCGAACCCTTCGCACCCCAGCTTAATGCAGCCTGCGAGAATCAGACATTCTAGCAGGCAGATATATAGGTAGCCTGCGAACATCCCTTAAAAGCATGATTTCTGGAAGCAGACAAATGTAACTTTTCTCAGGAAAGTGTTCTTAGTGAAGAGCTTGATTTTCCATCATCATAACATCATCATGATGACCAAAATTGTGGATAACAACCTGGCTTGAACTTTACAATAAAATTCACAATGATGATTTTTTTGAATTCACTCTGCATAGCGATTCGGAAGTAAGAGTCTTGGATGACCAAGTCTTTCAAAATATAAAATTATCATCCCTATACATGGTAGCCTCTAGAAACTTGGTTTTACCCTACATAAAAACCTTAGAATGGACAATTAATCACACCAAGGCTGGAAAATGTGTGATTAACGATGTGAATGATCAATGTGTTGGTTTTTTTCTGCCAATGGAGGTCAACAAGTATTACAAACTCGGGGAGCCCGAAGTTTGGCTTAACATTGACTTCGTGATCAAGTTATATGAACAACACAACATTAATTAGTTGTTGGCATCTTGGTGGAAGGAAGATAGGAATTTGTGAACAGATCATCTGGATGGTACAATACTATAAACCTTAGAGAACCATATATATTCCTCATGGCCTTGATATGTTGGTTGTATGGGAAAAAGGACTTCTCCAAGTTTTCGGAAGCATGGATTCCCTTGGCATATACAATAGCCATATCCAGAAATGTCTTCAATTGGGACGCCATAATTTAAAAATAGTTGAGCATTAAGGTTGAGCAAGCACATAAACCAAAAGGAGGAGAAGTCCCCTCTTTCTTTATAGCCTCATACCTATTAGATGCAATGTGTGCTAGAAATGTATTTCCAAGGATGGGGTTAAGCTGTCATGTCTCAGAGTTACCCGTCTATGTCTATTTCAGTGTCTTATGGGAGAATAGGTATAAGAAGTCTTACGCTACAATTTGTGATGAATTCTTGGCTAGGGTATATTTCCTAATATTTAAATAAATTTGTCCAATGATTTCTGAAGCAACTAGAAAGGTCAACTCCAGAGTAGGGAATTAGTACATTGAAGAGAAAAGTACGTACCGCAAGATTTTTCGAGCCACTGGGGCCCTACTTTTTCTACCATCTTATGTGCCAGACTAGCTGGTATTGGGGGAGATTTGT
Organism: Picea engelmannii; assembly: GCA_009831015.1. Classification (NCBI taxonomy): domain Eukaryota; kingdom Viridiplantae; phylum Streptophyta; class Pinopsida; order Pinales; family Pinaceae; genus Picea; species Picea engelmannii. The sequence continues at coordinate 109,226 of ML792449.1, read as the reverse complement.
TACCATAATATCATACAAGGTTTCAATTCCTCCCCAGTGAAAGATAAGAAAAGAGCATTCATTCCATACAGATTCTATGTAGGCTATCATTTCGTAAAAGATACCACACAGGCAAGTATGAAGCTCAAAGTCGGGTAGAATATAAGTTTTACACGGGCATATACATGAAACATGATCCAAAAAATTTAGTGGCTCAACATGATGGACATGTAGTATCTCACTGGTCATATTCACATGACAATTTTGAAGATGAAATCTTCACTGAAAATGATCTGGATTGGGAAGAGGTCCTACGAAGGAAAGAGAAACTAGATCTAACCCTATTTAAGGCTCTGTCAAGAGATAAACAATTAGAATGGTTGGAATAAACAACAAGAGCTACTATACGGGTACAAAATGAAAATGTAGAGCAAGAAGCAATAAGAGTTGAAGCACTAATGCTCCTAGTGGAAGCTAAGAGAGTATTCCATGAGCATGGGAAAAATCCTACCATTCAAGTACTAGGACCACCAACTATAACTCCAATGATACATATGGGAAAAGGGGAACTAACACCCCCAGGGGACACTACACCTGACGGAAACATTGAACAACTAGTTGTGGAGAAGGTACAGGTAGAGCAATCGGGACGTGGATTAACAATAGAACCCTTGACAGTGACACCAAGCCCAAGTGCACTAGAACCAGTAATAGCTTATCTAATTACAATTTATGATGATGAAAGTGAGGATTTGTACAATACAACAGTTCCCATTATCAATGAATCTGGTACATAAATATTAGACTCCCAACTAGCTCAAGGACTACAACCCATGGATATGGGGGAAAACTTGAATACAACTGAAAGCATTACTACCCCCTTAGGATGAGGGTCATAGCCTCAAGCTGAAGGATAAATTCGTCAAGAGAGCAAGGAAGAGAAATGGGACACAGAAGATTACAAGTCAGTAGGAAAGGGCGAGACACAAGAAAAAGAGCAGGAAGGAGCTCAACAAGATGAAGAGGATCCACAAGGCCTTTACACAAATTGAATATATCAGAGAAATCCAAAAGGGATAGAGTGAAGAGGAGCACGGTATTTGTTGAATTTTTCATAAGAGATGATATTGTATGTGAATGAATATCTTATTACAATGATGAGTGTTCTATATATAAAGAACATATGGTGACCATGGTGACCATCCATGAAGATATGCATCCCTTGGGTAATAAATATATTTATCCTTTATATTATATTATACATATAATATACATATATTTTATATTTATACTTTATTATATATTATTACATTAATAATATTATAATTAATAATATTGCTTAATAATTAATAATCATATTATTAATTATCAATCTAGTAGAATGTCTTTCCGATGTTGCCCAAAAATCAACACTCCCTCTTAGCGAGGGATACATTCTACATTATGCCAAGATTACCTTTGAAAATTACCTTTGAATATTGCATGTGGGTAGCTCTCAAATAGCTTCAACATGTCACCATAAAATCCAATACCTCGCAATGCATATGTGCTTCATCATGTGCACCCTTGTGACTCCACAGCCAATGAACCCAAGGTCTGTGGGTAGTTCTCAAATAACTACAACATGTCCTTGGGACATCCACTACCTTGCAATGACATATGAATCCATCACTCCCTCTAAAGAGGGACTACATCGATCTTATCCCTGAAGTACTTGAACTTCATCCTTGACAATGTCTTTGTCAGCACATCCAAAACCTTCTCATTGGTAGCCACATATTGGAACCTCGTTGCTTCCTTCTACACCATATTGGAGCCTCATTACTCCCTTCTTTACCAAGTGTCTAGCAACCAAGTGTCACTTCCATGAGACACAGACTCCAAGTCTGATACCACATGAGCTCACATCCATTTACTATTGAACACGTGAATCTATACATCCTTGGATATCCATAGTGAAACATGACTTCACCCCATGCAACCAAGGTCTGTGGGTATCTCTCAATAGCTACAACATGTCCCCAAGACATCCACTCCATGTGATGCATCAGTACTTGATCATGTGCACTCATGTCTCAGTGCCAACCCTTCTTCATGTTGGATGAGCTCCACCTATCTCAGTGCTATCCCTTTTTCATGTTGGATGAGAACACTTAGTGATAACCCTTTTTCATGCTGGAAGAGTTCCACATGTCTTAGTGCCATCCCTTTTTCATGTTGGATGAGAACACTCAGTGCTATCCCTTTTTTGTGGTGGATGAGTTCCACCTGTAATAGTGCAACATGACTTCACCCCATGCAACCAAGGTCTATGGGTAGCTCTCAATAGCTACAACATGTCCCCGGGACATCCACTCCCTACGATGCATCAGTACTTGATCATGTGCACTCCTGTCTCAGTTCCATGCCTTTTTCATGCAGGATGAGAACACTCCCTATGAAGAGGGACCACACCAAGCTTGTCCCTGAAGTACTCAAACTTCATCCTCGACAATTGCTTGGTAAACACGTCTGCAACTTGATCCTCTATAGTCATGAAATTGGAGCCTCACTGCTCCCTTCTACACTATATCCTTGATATAGTAATTTATGATCTCGATATGCTTCGACCTGACATAGACCACGGGGTTCTCTCATGACTTCATGAAACTATGGTTGTCACACCAAATGTAGGTCACCTCCAATCTGAGACCAAATAACCCAGATAGAAGTTCTCGAAGCCACACTGCTACTACACATGCTGCCAAATACTCAGCTCCAGTCGTACCGAGCGCCACACATGACTGCTTCCTGCATCCGATAGAGCCTCTTACTCCTTACTATAGTACCCATCTCCCTATGGAATTGACCTTCCAACTCCCTCTCGATCACTGAATATCAACTAAATCTTCAACCTACCGACTTCATCACTTGTCCTCCAGAACAAGTCTCGTCATCCTCTTCTTGTAGGTCTTACCTACAAGTCAAATTCAGTCCAATAGTCTAGAATTTCTGAAGCCACACTGCTTCGTGACTTGTTTCACATGCATACTTAGTTTCAGCCGTATTGAGTGCCACACATGACTACTTCCTCCATCCAACGGAGCCTCCTACTTCTTACTGTACTACCCAGCTTCCTCTGGAACTGACTGTCTAGCTCCCTCTTGAGCACTGAATATCAACTAGATCTTCAACCTGTTCACTTCATCACTTGTCCTCCAGAACAAATCTCGTCATCCTCTTCTTGTAGGTCTTACCTACAAGTCAATTTCAGTCCAATAGTCATCAATTTCTGAAGCCACACTGCTTCGTGCCTTGCTACCACATACTATGCCTCAACTGTACTAAGTGCCACACACAACTTCTTCATGTTGCTCCATGAAACCATATTGGATCCTAGAATGAAGAAATATGTCGAATTACTCTTCCGATCAAGAATACTTTCTACCCAATTTGAATTCAAATATCCATATAACCCGAACTCATAGTTTGTCACATACCTGAGACCATAATCCAATGTACCCTCAAGGTACCTCATCACATGTTTTGTTGCGACCAAATGAACCTACATGGGATGCTCCATATATTAAATCAGGGTGTTCACAACAAAACATATATCCGGTCTTGTGTTCGTCAAGTTCATCAACGAACCCACCATCTACCTGTATAAAGTAACATCCGCAGTATCTAAAGTTGTATCGTGCAACAACTTCATATTTAATACCATAGGTGTATCCATTTCCTTGCAATCTAACATCCTGAACCTCTTCAGGATTTCTATTGTATGCTTCCCTTGATTCAAAAATATCTCATCCTATCTGTGCCATACCTCGAGACCCAAAAAGTAATGCATCATCCCGAGATATTTCATCTCAAACTCAGCAACCAATTTTTCTCTTACACTTTAAGTTGAGCTTTTCCACACCTGTTTAGAAATAAGTCATCCATATACAACAGTAGTATTACTGGACCAGCATCCACAACCTTAAAGTAAAGGTTAGGATCTTAATTGTTGTTTGTAAATCCTAAGCTCGTCAGAAAAATGTCGATCCTACCATACCATGCTTTGGGTGCCTGCTTTAATCCATATAAATCCTTCTTCAATATGCACATTGAGTGTCCCGCGGTTGTCACATACTTTAACATAGTGTTATGTGACTACAAATACCATTCTTCGTTATCAGGTTGCCATCTATGCCATAGGAATAATTGCAGTCCTTCTGGATGTTGAAAACCACGCACTTTGAGTCTTATGTCCTTAGAAGACTATGCTAGGGTCATCATCCATTGGTCAAAATTACCATGACCAATCCCGAGAGAATGTCAACCTGATGTTGAAATATTAACACTTAAGAATAACTTCTCAAATTACATAAAATCTCAACACTCCCTCTGCATGTGTTGACCTCCTCTTCTTCTTCATTACATGGATGTGCACAACTCTATGTCTAAATAGTCTTGCTTCATGTTTCTTCCTACGATTGTCATTATGGCTCCTTCTTAGAGCTATTACCTGTGATGTGCCTGGAACAAGAAACAAGAACAAAAAAAAAGAATCTCCTAGAGGAGATCAATTTATCTTGTGCACAACTATATACAGTGACCCTCGAAATGATACATCTTCTACGAACACACATCCAGCATACACTCGATGTCATACGACAAACCATGTTAATTTTCTAATGTTAAATTAGACAAGAACAATTTTCAGCAAGTGGTAATTGCTTCCAACGATATTACTTTAGTAAACTTTAGAACATCACTAAGTAATTACACTCAAAAAAATTCAACTACTTAGAAAATTTGGTCTCTTCCTAAGATCACTTCCCACGTGTGACAGAGAAAAATATGTGTGTCTATTGTTGTGTCTTTTTATAGTAATATTAAATTGATCCATAAAAGACACGTCTCTTTGAAAATTAAATTTAAATTTTATTTTATTTCTTCTAAATAGTTGGAGAATACCTCCCATAACTACCCAAAGATTAATTTGGTTATAATCCATCCACATAGTATTTGATTTGTTAAATTGTTCCTCCATAATTCACGTGATTCTTTGCATAAATATAGGTAGAAGAAAATATGGAGTACATTCCTCATATTTAGGTAATTAGACATATTTACTAGAAATTATTGCCCATCATAATTTATGGAATTGTTTCTATAATTTAGGTAGGACTAAAAAGTAAATATGTTGTACATAGAGATTGCAACAACCCCATAAATTTAACACTCCCAACACTTTACTCTACTCTCATTTTCTTGGGCCCTCCTCGAGTCTCGCTCTGATACCATGTTGAATTTTTCATAAGAGATGATATTGTATGTGAATGAATATCTTATTACAATGATGAGTGTTCTATATATAAAGAACATATGGTGACCATGGTGACCATCCATGAAGAGATGCGTCCCTGTAATAAATATATTTATACTTTATATTATATTATACATATAATATAAATATATTTTGTATTTATACTTTATACTTTATTATATATTATTACATTAATAATATTATAATTAATAATATTGCTTAATAATTAATAATCATATTACTAATTATCAATATAGTAGAATATCTTTCCAATGCTTCCCAAACATCAACAGTATTAGGATGCTCACGGATGACTGTTTGTCTAGATTCCAAAATGCAACAGAATATTAGACACAACTAGTGGTAGAACCACAGCGAAATATGCAAAAATAGATGGGAGGAATGTCTCAACAATTGGGAAAAGATAAACCAGAAGATGAAAGATATTCAACTCCCTGAATTTGGTATGCCTAAATATTTCATGGACCTCAATGATATAGTCAAGCAGCTAGAGGGTCAAGATCGAAAGTTCAAAGCCAATTTTCTTGAAATCAAAACTTTAGAAAAGGGACAAGTGCGAAGGTTTATCGATGGCCCGATAGGAGCACCTGCAATATTGTGGTACTTAAGTGTTGAAATGAATCAGTTCAAACATCAAGTAATGGAGATGAGAGACGAGCTTAGTGCATCAATGGAACAATGATGATTTTCATACCTCCACACCTGTGAAGATCTTTCTGCCCAATGGTCCAAGTATGATCGACAAAATCTGTTAGGATGACAGGAAGTTTATTGGGAGCGTACACGTGGATGAATCCACTCTATCGATTTTTGTCTTTACTTTAAGTGAATTTTTACGCTATTTTTAGTAGGTCTATTTTTTATAAGTAAAGACATCGACCTCATTTTGAAGGGTCGGTGGTTTTTGTAGGAACTAGGGGGTTAGACGAAGAATTATTTTTTAAGTTTAATATTGACGCTCATACAAAGCCAGAGACAAATTTCTCCCAAGATTGTGGGTAAAATCAATCTATGGATTGTTCTACAACAGGTATCAACTACAGGCCCTTTAATAAGATTGTGATTATGTTAAGTTATCTTGAATGATTATTATTGCTAAATGAATGTTGATTTAAATTTGATGGTGTTTTTTTTACATTACATGCAGATAATATGCAGAATTAATTTCATTATTTGTTTTTACATGTGATTTGTGTGTAATTGTTTCTCTCTATCTCTCAAACAATATTTGTTGATTTATTAATAATAGTATTATTTGCTAATATTGATTAGGCTCGTGTATTGTTTGGCATATCGTTGGAAAAGGGTCACCCTGTGCCCGGTTTTCTTTTGGTTTAGTTATCTAAGTTATTTTTGTTTCTAGCATTTTTGAATATTAAATAATAAAATTCCAAAAAAGAGATATACAGTTAGAAAGGAAACTTTTTGAAATGACATTTAAATCCCATCAAAACTTGTTGAACTATCAATCCGGAGAATTGTGCTACTTTAAACAGAGAAGAGTCTAATTGGGCCTTGTCCCTGGGCATGATTCCTACTGCTAAGTTAAAGAGAATTTTGACCCCTCAACAGAGTCTATCTAAGTTACTAGTGGAGGGAGGGTGAAAGTACCCATAAGAAATGATTCTTTGAACTTTCCTGCACCAATATTATGAAATGTGGCCTTGGAATCACCGACAAATGGAATGTTTGTTTCAATGTTGGTTCTCAATTCAGGTGTGTAGTATGCTAACTGGTCAATGGTAACCAATTTACCTTGATGAGGAAAGTGAATCACTCAAAATACTGAAGACATAACCATTGTAATTGCATATGACCAAGTGTGCCCAGTAGAATATTGTAACCAAGAGGAGTGTCAGCCACTTTGACTTTGATTAAAATAGACTTACCACCTAACTTGATGAGAAAGGAAGTGATAATTCAATGAGGCTTGAAAAAGTGACCATCAAATGCTTTCAACATTGTGTTTGATGGAACAAGCTCTAGAGAATCTACAGTTGTCCAATGGGATAAAGACATGATGCAAGTGGTGTAACACACCCAACCCCTAAATACCCTTTCTAGGGATGGAGCATCAAATTTTTGTTTTTCCTAACTCTCTCAAATCCTAATTATGGGATCTCCATTGGCTAATGCTCACCATGAGCTTTCTAACAGTCGCCACCACACTAAAATCTAAGCTTTGTTCTGCCATTTATTGCCTCCTGAAGTTACTCAGGCATTATTAGTTGGGGTCTTCAACGTTCGGTGCTAGACACCCTTTTTCTTACTCCTCGAATTCCCAAAATCTCGCCACATGGCCTTATCCATTCAACGATCAATGTTATATGTTTTACGTTGAATGTCCCTTTTTCGGGGTTTGGAAATTAGAGATCGACGTCCTACGTTATCGGTGACCGATGTCCTACGTTATCGACGTTCGAAAATCGGTGATTGTCGTTCAACGTTCAGCATTCGGTGATCGACGATCGATGTTGATCATCGCTTTACTATGCTACGCCCCAAATCTATCGAACTCCCAAAGTCCCGGAGTCCCGGTCGCATCACCAACCACGTTGGCAAGGCGGGCACGAACCAGAAGTTGACACGTGGCAAGGGCCATGGGTGACACATGTCCTTATTAGGGGGGTGACATGTGTAATGCTCTAATAGCCATAAAGGGTCTGTGAATCATCCATATCTTGGTGACACTTGGCACCTTAGTTACAGGTCCATGTCACCCTGGATGATGTCACTGTACCACGTCAGCCCCAGGCATATGGCCTTCTATCTTCCTTCAAATCTCATGATCGAGGTCTTTCCACGTGGATCTATAGATCGCAGCTGCCATTACTTCACAACTCTAGGCTTCGGACCTTACCAACTCCTCACATCGCAAATCCCTCGAAGAGCCAAGTCTTTGGATTCTTGGATCTAGTGCCATGTGTCCTCACCCTATCAACGGTTGAGATTCACTTCATCGTTTGCAAATTTATAGGTTTTCACACTCTAAAGACTCTTGGCCAAATTCCTTCGGAGTACCAAGTCTCTGGACTATAGGATCTCCTGCCATGTGAAATATCATCCAACAACTCTAGTCCAACGAGCGACTTTTGAAAAGGGACAAGTAGGGACCACGTGTCACTCCATGACGCATTCCCAGTTGGTTGGGTAGTCGAGGGGGTTCTCAACGGAGTCCTTAGATCAAAGATTGAGAGGGACCCCGAAGGATCCGAGGATCGACAGTCTACGTCACTTCGGAAGTTCGACATTCAGGAGTCTGACGTGTGTCTTCCAGCTTACTCTCTGGAGTGTCGAATACATAAACTTTTGGATAGTCATTGATCTATGGACACACGTCCCTCTAATCTCAACAGTTCGTATTAACTTTACTACTCCGACATTCGGGAGTTTCAGTGCTAGACCACCCCTATTCTCCCGAAGTGGAACTTCGTTGAAGTACTTAACGCTACCATTCCTAAGTCTGATCTAATGGCTAAGAGAGGTCTCCACTAGATCCCCAGATCTACAACCCTCATCTATTTGCGACTCCAGACTTCGACTATTTTCAAGGGTTGTGGAGTCATAAGTTCTGAATTCCTGAAGCCAAAAGGGCTAGCTTATTTCAGACTAGCGTAGGGTTTCCAGACCCTGGTCATATGGGTCCTTTGGAAATTCTTGTGGGCCAAACACTAATCCTTTCAGCAGAAAATGGGTTAAGGACAAGGGCATGAGTCCTCAGTTAGATGGGTGGATAGTCTGAAGGAAACGCCCTTTTTCCCCACAAATTTGAACTTGACATTCCCGCTAAGGTAAACTCAAAAGATCGGCAGGACTTAGATGCTTTAGTTAATCCTACCCCGAATCTCCTGCGAATTCACATCCCATAACTCTCTAGCAAAAAAATTGAGGTAAATCAAAGAGCAAGTAAATACAACAGTTTACAGAAGCAAATGAACATTTCTAATAATTGTTCAAACACTGCAAGACTTAACCATAAACACAAAAATTCAATCATTGCATCCAATGTATTACATAGAGTATGAAAATACTTATCATAACTGGAAAATGTGAAGCGACTTCTGAAAGGGGTGCATGTTTCCTCCCAACAATAGGCACATCCACTCCTAACGGATTTACCACTGGCCACCCCCAAGCTATACCAAGATGCTTTGAGAGAGATTATTTCTCCTTGCTCCACGACAGTTAGGGACGGAAGTTACTCTCCTCCTGCCACATGAAATTGGAAACTGTTTTTCTCTACTTCAAGCAAGGAGGTCTACACGAGCACTTCCTCTGTCATTCATCAACCTCATTTATCATATTGTAGTGAAACCTTGCCCATGGCTTCTTACAGCCAAAACGAGCTTGCTTCTCATCTTTTCTCTCAACTCCAGAGTTGAAAACATGCTTCTCTTCTCTTCTCGAGATTATTCTCTCTACTCTGATTCCTTGCAGATCTATCTCTATCCCCTGAATTATCTCCTTTCTTGCCTTCCTTGGCAAGGTTGTGTGGGTTCGAATCCCCAATTCGTGGTCAGGCATGGAAGCCTCACAGATGGGTACCCTGCCCCATCTCCTCATTAACTCTTGAGGATGGCCTTCCAACTACCAGCCTAACTAGTAATTCATTTATGGGTCAGAGGACTATTGAGCAATTACACCCGGTAGGTACTGGTTTGGTGAGGATCATCTCAACCATTCTTGGTTTCCCTCACCATCTCTCTCATAGAATCCATGGTCTATCTAGGAAAACTCCCCCCGCCATTTCAGCAGTTGTGCAACACATATCCAATTTCTATTAATAACATAAAATTCATACATTGAACCTTTTATGCAAAGGTTCATCAAATCAAACATTCACACATATTTAGTCCGCCATAGTCTTTTGGCCAGTTATAGTTATATTTACAAACTGGCGGAAATAGGGTTATTACGATTGGAGGCTCCTTCATCAATGATGCATTAGAATATGTTCATTCCACTCAACGAAACTTATATTTGAAACACAATTTGGTGAGGAAGCCTAGGCCTAGCCTAGTCGATATTAAAATTAGTCAAATGAGTATTTGATGGATTAATGCCACCAATAAAATTCAACAATGCTTTGTGATGCAATAGAAGGAGGACAACATTCATAATGCACAGTGCCTAAGCTAAATCTTCAACAATATTGTAGTTTTGAGTAGCTTTGACATTGGGATTGTGCATAGACCTTCTTAAGACACATTCTAGGGGATGAGGCATATTATATGGATTATATATG
>ML792449.1:86439-98609 GCA_009831015.1 Picea engelmannii | reverse complement strand
TGTGGTTTCATTGGTATATGATGCATTGTTGGGAAAATGTATAGATGACTCATTATTGTCTTATCATGATTGATAAGGTGCACAAATGGATGAACTCCAAAGTGGTCCCCTTATGGTGAAATCCCTCATGGGAAGACGCTTTGCGGACCCATTCTTGTATGTGGAATAATGAGATGAAGATCAAGGAAATTGTTGGTGAAACTATCCTAGATGGATATTGATTGTCATGCCATTTCCGGTGGTATGTGGAATGTCACATAATTCCTCACGGTTTGAGAGTTATGGCCTTATGAAGTTGAAGGACCCCCATATGAAGGCTTGAAGCCCACAAGGTCAAAGAAGTCAAAGTGACCTTAAATGAAGAAATCATTATTTAAATGATAAAGTAAAGTGACAAAGTCAAGGTGGATTATTTAAATAATAAAGAGAAGTAACAAAATCAAAAAATGATAAAGTAAGGTGACAAAATCAAGACGAAATATTTAATTGATAAAGTATTGGAGACTTTTCTATTTATGAAAAGTGGTTAACCCTAAAATAAGGAAAATAGGTTAAGTGACCTAGAAATGGGTTGAGTGCCCTAAAAGAAGAAATCATTATTTAAATGATAAAGTAAAGTGACAAAGTCAAGGTGGATTATTTAAATAATAAAGAGAAGTGACAAAATCAAGAAATGATAAAGTAAGGTGACAAAAGCAAGAAGGAATATTTAAAAGATAAAGTATTTGAGAACTTTATATTTATGGAAAGTGGTTAACCCTAAAATAAGAAAAATAGGTTAAGTGACCTAAAAATGGGTTAAGTGACCTAGAGGATGAAAGTATAAATAAGATAGCAATGGTCTCTTGTAGATCATCATTTTTGTGGATCAATGGAGAGCTTCTTGTGAGAATATCTTTTGAAGTATTGATGGAGAGCTTCTTGTGAGAGATTCTTGAGCATTTTTGGTGTGGAACACTTGAAAATATTGAATTTCTATAGGTGACTAAGCTAACCAAAGGATATATAAGCCAAATTTCAGAGGGAAGGTGAAGAAAAGAGGGCCGGAATTCAAGGGAGGATAAATTATTTTCTTGATGCTTTCTAAGGTATGTTATTTATAGGTCATATCATTATTTTCGAAATAACATTTTTTCTATAATGATTCAGACCGTGAAATTGATATTCCATTGAGGAAACATATCCATTTATTTGTGGTAAAAAATTCAGCTTATGGGTCGTTGTATTTTTGGAGATACACTCTGTGGAAAATAAGGTTTGTGGATAGTCCTAAAACTAGTTTAAAACAGGTGTTTCGGGTAAAATCATCATAACTTCTTCATAATAGATCCAAAAATTTAGTGAGACCAATTGTGTTGGTTGTATAACAGTCTTTAGTATTCTTTGTAACAGTTTCATATCGATTCAAAAAATATTTCGTGTGGGGAACGCTCTACAAGGTCGCTCTCTAGAATAAGCCAAAATTCAGCAAGGTATGCCATTTTTGCTATAAATCATTTTCTGAGAGGTTCCAAGTAGTGACACTTGGAGAAATTGCATAAAACACACTAAAGAAAATTGTGTATCAGTTTCATATCTTTATTCATTACAGATACAAAGTTATGATTATTTCAACTTAGGGTTGTTGACTAATCCAAAACTAGTCATGGTTGATACAAGCAGTGGATGAGTTGGCACATACATGAGGTGTATAGTTGATGATGTTGGTACATATTGATGAGTCATTTTTTATGAGTAGTTGACACATGATTGGTATATACTTGGCACATGGTTGGATGCACTTGTTTATGGTACAGGTTGATTACATGTTGTTTGGCACAGGTTGGTGCATGGTTGATGCACTTGTTTATGGTATAGATTGATATATGTTGAGGATTGTTGTCTCATCTCAGTTGGTGTTGAGAGTGTAAGTTGAGTCTTGCATATAGAGTTGGTTCTCTTGTAGAGTTGTACTCTATTCAGTTGTTGCTGAAAACCCCCTGGATTGAAGTCCATAATAAAAAGAAAAATTGTACATACATCTTGTGTTCCTTGTGGAGATGATTTATTGATGATATATTGTTGATATATGTTGTTGGTATGTATTCATGTCTAACTGATTATTAATGACAGCAATGAGTAATGAGTAAATGTTGAATTCTAACTAATGAATTTTGTGTAAGAGGGAAGTTTTTGGAAAAAGATCCCCACACTCATTCGCCCCCCTCCCTCTAAGTGTGGTAGGTGTGTCCAACAATTTTTGGGCTCCCCATTGGGCCATATATAGGTGAATCTCATCCATTTGAGGACACTGGTGGGTAAGATGATCTCCATTGCAAATTTTGCAAGGAAACTTAAGTTTCTTTTTTTCTTTAATGTTCCTAGTAGTAGTATTGGGATTGAGAGTAACCCCTTTCTTGGGATTGAAGTTGTTCTTTTTGTTGTTCCTCTTTTTTCCACTAGGTTGTTTATTCTTCCTCATATTTTTTTACTGAATGGAATGAATATCAAAGGCCTGGGAAAGTACTGAGGAATTTTTTGAGGTTATCACCATCATAGGTGGATTGTAAGACAAACATTTGTCCCATTTTTTCTTCTGAATGTCCAATAGTGAAATTGTTAATGGAACCAATCACACCATCAACATGTGGTAATAGAGTAGTTTTCAAAGGGTCAGATGATGGTTGAGGTGTGTGAGGTATCAACTCATACAAAGTGTTGGATTAAGTAAAACAAGTCTAGTTGTTGAGAACATAGAATAACCTACTCCTCAGTGAGGTCCCATAACATCATGACATCTTTGGAAATATTAGGAAGTAATGATTTCACAAACCAACCTACTAGAAATATATCTAGAATTTTATCTTTAATGAGCCTACACCTATATCATTGTTCATGAATGTGATCATAGATATGTGTAGAGTTACTCCGATGCAATGACATAAAGATTTTAGTTATGGTTTCATAGAAGATAAGCAATTGGAAGTACATTAAAAGGACATCGTCAGTGGTGAAAAAATATGAAAAGAAGTGTAAGGCAACTCAATGTATCGTTTGGATGTGCTCCTTGTCATGGTTCATTGGAAAAGATATAACCAAAAACTATCTTCGACTGAGTTAGATGAACACCATAGGTGAAAGGGAAGGTTGTTCTTTAGACCTCCTATTGAACTTAGGGGTGTCTGAGTGTAAATTGGTAGGAATGACTAGCCATAAAGGGTGTGTTGGGGAATAGGGTGGAACATGACATGAAACAGAGGACATGGTACTATAGATAATTGAAGAGGAACAAAAAAAATTGAAGATAAAGGGTGGTGTCTAAAGACATTGTTACAACATTGAAGTAGGGCGCATTATTATCAGAACATCACAATGCATGTTGCACATCTTGATCCACATCATCTATTGCACAATATCCATGATAAAAATGACCCAAGGGGTCTACTTTTTATAGCCTCAATATTTAATCGATTTCCATAGAACTTGAAAGATCTTTTCCACATGTAACCGTTGGATGTTAGAGTTGACTTCATCAAATCTTTGCTATCGAGTCGGCTCAACAAGGATGCTTGAATCGACCACCTACACATCCAACTCGTAGTTGTTTTTTGGGATGGTCAATCCACCGCCTAACAATCTTTGGTTGCTAGTCGACTGTCTAACTGATAGGTACGTCGAAAACTCAACTGACTAGTGTAGTGTGTTGGTCGATTGCCCGACCAACTGTATCTAGATGTAGTTCAACCTCTTGACCGATTGAACCTGAGAGATGTGTTATGAAACATTGATTCTTGATGTTCAAATACCCCCCCATTAGCACACAACTATGGAGATTCACGAGGGTAAAATTACATCATTATGGCATCCCCCCATAATTGCAACTTCATGAAGCCCAAGCATCGTGAAAATCTTGATAAATTTGGATTCAACTAATGGTTTGGAGAAGATATCGATAACCTGATCATCTATTATGCAATATTCAATATAGATGACGTTCTCATGAACCAACTATCTCAAATAGTGAGCATGGATCTCAACATGTTTCATCTTACTGTGGGAAACATGATTGTATGCAACCTGTATAGCACTTTGGTTATCACAGTAGGTTGTAGTCGAGTTCTAAAGAGGATGACCAAGTTCTCCCAAATGTTGGTGAATCCAAACTGCTTCAATACTTGCTTGAACGACGCCACAATATTATGCCTCTGCAGTCGACAAAGAGACTACATTTTGTTTCTTTCACAACCACACAAATGGTCTAGTTCTATAATGAAACACATAACTAGAAGTGGACTTCCAATCATCATTATCGCCATCCCAGTCGGAGTCGGTGAATATGACCATCAAATCTGAACTTGGACAAAATTTGATACCAAAAAGAGTGGTACCTTTGAGATAACAAACAATTCATTTGCTACTTTCGAGTGGATTTCTTTAGGGTCCTACATAAACTGAGAAACCACACTAACAAAAAAGGAAATGTTGGGTCGACTATGAGTAAGATAAACAAGAATATCGACCAATTGTCGATAAAGAGTAGCATCAAATGTGGGTGTTTGGCAGGTTTTGGTAAGCTTTACTCCAAACTGAAAAGGAGTAGTACAAGGCTTGCAATCAGCCATCTTAAAATGTGTCAATAGATCCATCACATATTTAGAATAAGAAATGAAAATTCCATCATAAAGTAGTAATACTTGAAGACCCAAAAAATAATGCAGAGTACCAAGATCTTCATGTCAAAGGAGTCAACAAGTTATTTATTCAATCTAAGGATGAGATTGTTATTATTTCCAGTAATGAGTAAGTCATCTACATATACATCAACAATCAAGGTGTCTCCATTGATATGGAGTACATACAAGTTGTGATCGGATTCGCAACATATGAAAACAAATTGAAGAAAGAAATTGTTGATCTTAGCATACCAAGCTCTGGGAGTCTACTTCAAAACATAAAGCAACTTCTTGAGTCGACAAACCAAATTTGAATATGTCACAAAACTAGGTGGTTGTTCCATAAAAATTCAAATAGGTCCCCATGAAGAAATGTGTTCTTCACATCCATCTATTGATTTTCCATCCAAAATGAGTAGCAAGGGAAAGAATCAAATGAACAGAGTTCATCGTTGCAACAAGGGAAAAGGTTTCAATCTAGTCTATGCCTTCTTGTTGAGAAAATTCCTTCACAACAAAGAGTGCTTCATGATGTTCAACAACACCTTTAGAGGTAAATTTGGTCTCGTAGACCCATCGACACTTCACAATTTTCTTTCCTTACGATCGGGGAACTAAGTCCCAAGTGTGATTCTTCGACAAAGAATCAATTTTTGTATGCATGGTTTGCTCCCATTCAAGTTGCCCTTCAGCATCTGAGTAGGTAACAGGGTCAGAAGTTTCAAGTACATGAGCGATCAAGGAAACGCTCGCATTTTTCTTTTGACTTTGAGTTTGTCGTTCGAAGGAGGCATATTGAGCATTAGATCCAACAGCTTCAATTGTCTTGGCAATGTTATCGCACAATTTGTACTTGACCAAATCCTAAAGGCAAGTAGGCTGAGATTGGCATAACATGGGGGTAATCCTGTCACTGTCACCTCAATAGGGTACCCCTTTCTATTTAGGAGAAGGAAAAGACCTACTTGAAGGGAGACGTCCCAAGACCTAGGGGTTTTGAGGAAGGGAAGAGGACAAGGTAAACTACCCATATCTCTCTCTAGGTCACTCAAATCAGGTTTAAGTCTTGTTGGATGAAGTAAAGGAGAATAAAGTGTGCGTTCCCTTAACCAAGACAACAGTGAACATTATAGCAAGTAACAAATGATAATGATGCTTCAACAAGATGGTAAACTTACAAATATATGATGGCAGCCTATGTATGTAGAAAATGACAAGTAAATGATACAGATGCAATTTATATCAACAAGAACTCATTTATGTAGACAATGTGAACAAGTATTAAAAGAATCAAATGATAATACTTTGTCTTATGTGAGTTCTCTAAATATATCAACGAGCAAAATGAATTTAAACGGGTTGTCTAAGTTAATTGTAACAGCAGCAAATCAGAGTAATGACAACATTAATTAAGCTTCAGAAATGTACTTCATGAAGGAAATTAAACACACACTTTAACACTTATTGATAGTACCTTGCCTTATACAAATTATGGGTTGACTTAGATGGTTAGTAGGTTGATATAAACTACAAAATGATAGTTGTAGTAGTGATTATGATAGCAACAACTTGGTTGTTAATATTTTTAGATTAGGTTATCAAGTTAGTTAAGGTTAGTAGAGTATCAGGTAGGGAATTGAGCTTGAAAGTTGATGATCTTTTTCAAAGGTCAAAGGAGGGTGACTAGTACCTTTATTAGGTGATGGAGTCTAAGTAGGAGGCTTTTTCTAAGGCTGATAGTAGATGATTTTAAACACAATCCAAGAGGGAAAAAGACTTAGGAGGAGTAGCACCTTAAGTCCTCCTAGGTTTTGACCTCAAGAAGTGAGGAAGCTAGGGTGTAGGCACTTCTAGGCCCTAGCGCCTCCTTCTTCTTGGAATTTTTATGGATGAAAATCACTTTTCACAATAACTAAGTATAAACCTCTAGAGAGCTAGAAATTTAGTGCTCTAGGGTTTCCCTAATTACTAGATCAATTCAATAAATCTAGGCAAATGAAAACTTCAAAAATTGATCCAAGTGTTAAAACAAGCCTCCAAATAGAGATTTGTCTTGCTCAAAACAGCCAATAACCCCAATAGGGCATAAATTTCAAACCTCGTTGTCTCCAAGGACAAGTTGTGATGAAAAATGAATGTCACTTTTGTCTTATTTATACAAAAATTTGACCTTAATTAAGTTTTAGCTCATAAAACAGGGCCAACATGGCCAGTTTTTTACAAAAATTAAATATGGACAAAATAAAATTAATTTTCATTTAATAATCATTCCAGGGTGATGTTGAGCTCTAATTATGGAACACTGGGCAAGGAAGGTGCAACGTTAGGCCTCCAAAGGCATGAAACCCTACCCACATGTGTCAATGCCTCATAAATGTCATCCAAGATGAAAACCCCTGTTCTCGATCACGTCTAGGGTATCCATGATGGAATCCAGGGCCCTTAAGGGATAACGTCCATGTGGGAGGATCAAGATCCCACAAGTCTAGGTCTACCAAGGTGCCTCCAAAGGCAACATCCTTCCTTCTTTTGGTGCAAGCCTTCACTCTCCTCTTACCCCTTGGTTGGGGTTTCAACATCCATCTATGGGCTTTGAGCCCTCGTGAAGGTTCGAGCTAATCATTCCCTCATGTCCACCTGTCCACCAGGCATGGTCCTATAGAGACAACAAGTATACCCTCCAGGGGTTCATAAGTCACAAGGATCATAGCATGTAAACCACATCCAATAATTAAATCACCTGAACATGTGCATCAAACCCCCCTTAACCCCAAACAAATGTTCAAAGATGTTATGCAATTTGACAGGTTTAGGTTTGGAGAGGGTCTCAGGGTGTCCTATTGGGATAATCCCCTTTAAGTCTGGGGTGTTTCCCAGGTGGAGTCTGGTCCAAGTCATGAAAGTGTATGAGGTGGCATGGGGTAAATATTTGGGCATGTGATAATAGGGAAATTTAGAGTCTTACCCATGGGTGCCTTTGTGGAAGGCGAGTTGCACCTTGTCATGGATGTAATTGTTTCCTAGCCCATTCATTGCCATTTATTCTTAGCTTTCTTTCTTTTGATATTTTCTCTTATGCTACAAGGGGATTATTGAGGGCCATTGTCCTGGCTTGGTGACCAGAGGTAACAGTGTCATCCACAAATCAGTTCACAGAAATGAGGAGGTTGGCTCGTAATGAGACTTGAGGTTGGCTCGTAATGAGACCCCCTTTCTCTTAGCTACGCAACCAAGAGCCATTACCCTGGCTTGGTGACTAGATAGGTGGCAATGTCATACTGCTACATGTCCATGGTCATAATAGGTTGGCTCGTGATGAGACCTCCTATCCATCAACTAATACCTAAAGTGTTCATATTATCTCGTGGGTCCCCTTTTTCTTACTAAGAAGATTTTGACTGCTTTCTTTGGGATCCCTGGGCAAAGCATATCGAAGGTTTCAAAATTGGATTTTAACTCTTGCAAACTAATTTTACCCTCTAGGCCTTTAGTCCCTTCTTCCCACGAGGTAAGGTACAACCCTTCCTAGTGTAGCCAATCCCAATGCCCAAAAGATCAGGAGATGGAAGGAATAAAGATGGAAAGTGCTAAGTATGGAGGGAACAGATGATGACTCTTCAAATATCCACCTAGTAGCAACCCATCCTAAAGGAAAATCAACTTACTAGGGCACTATGTCACCCTCCCAGGTTTAAACAAGGCTAAGAGCATAATTTCCAAGCAAACATCATGAAATGAAGAAGGATTCAATACAACATGTTCAAGTGCTTCAAAAATCAAAGTGATACATACCATGATACCCAGACTCATTACCTCATGGAGCAAGACCCACTACCACTTTATGACCAGGTTAGTGTGATGGATGTTGTTGCTGGCGATATGTGAACTGTATTTGAAGAAAAGAGGAGCTCTTTGGGGCCATTCTTAGGTCATCCATCTCTCAGCACTCCATATTTGGAACCTATGGGCCTCGAGACACAATATCCTTAGTTATCCCTGGGCTAGGGGATAACAGGCAGCTCATCTAGGGAGATAAGAAATAGGTGAACTATGGTTCAGTTCAGCGGGTTGATTAGAAGTCAGAGGGTCTTCACTCAATAAACCAATCGAAACAAAGGAAAATGGACTAGTCAACTCGAAGGTTGATCATCTAGTCAAAACAAGGAGAATGTTCGACTATCCAATCAAAGGACTGAAGTATGGAGCAGGAAAACTAGTTTCATAGACAACATCAAAGGGATCATCCTGCAACAATCCAAAAGAGGCAGTAAACAAATTAATTCCAAAATACTTCTCATCAAACCATATATTTCATCTAATAATGATTTGTCATTTGACGGGATCAAACAATCGATAGGCTTTCGACTCTTCAGAGTATCCCATGATGATGCAAGAATAACTCTTTGCATCCAACTTCTTTCTGCAATCATCATGAATGTGAGCCTAGGAGACACATCTAAACACACAAAGGTGGCCAATTGAAGGCTTCTTCCCATACCATCGTTCGAATGGAGTCATGGATGGAACAACTCAAGTTGAGATGCGATTGAGCAAATAATTTGAAAAACATACTACTTCAGCCCAAAAGCGAAGAGGTACATATTTATCCTACTAGAGACATCTAGCCATTTTGACTAACGTCTGATACTTGCGTTCTACGACACCATTATGCTGAGGCGTGTGAGGAACCGACCACTTCCAGTCAATACCAGATCGAAGTAGGTATTCTTCCAAAGGTTGATTGACATACTCACCACCATTGTATGATTTCAAGCATTTGATGGGTCGACCACATTTTTTTTTAGCAAAGGCCTGAAACTCCTTGAAATTTTCAAAGACAAGGTTCTTATTCTTCAAAAAATGAACCCATGTAAAGTGAGAGAAATCATCAATTAAAGTTAAAATATACTTTGCACCTGCCAGTGAAGGTAGATTGATGCAACATACATCACTATGAACTAGTTCCAGTAGGACCTTTGCTTGCCACACTTTACCAGAGTCAAATGGTGCCTAATGATACTTCCCAAGCACATAGCCCTTACAGAGCCCTTAAGGGGGGAACACCTTCGACAAACCAACAACCATGTTCTAAGTTTCTAGTGCCTACAAACTTCGAAAAATTAGGTGTTTGAGTTGCACATGCCAAATTCAACTTCATTCGTCAATGTGAGAAACAAGTGTAATTGGTTCAGTGTCAGGTCAAGTCATGTCACGAAACTTGTACAAACTATCTGTCCGGTCAAGAAGCCCGTCAGAAACAATCAACTTGCCTTTCTTCAAATCATGAACATAGAATTGATCTATCCAAAATTCCACAATATTTCTTATATGTGTCAACTTAGAAACATACAACAGATTGGCACTGATATTTGGCACATGATAGACGTTGATGATATTCCCATGTAGACAAGCAACATCAAAAAAAAAATCATTAGCAACATAGATTTGCCTCTTCTTAGCTTCATCCAACCACGTGAATAAGGAGGCATCCTTAGCCATGTGATGAGTGCTCTCAAAGTCAATTACCCATTCATTATGCATAGAGTGAGACAACAAAGTCTGAGAAATCTTGACTTGGAAGGTGAAATTATGTTGGTCTAAAATGGACACATCTCCTTCAAGGCATTTAACCTTCTCCTCTAAATCGACTCTCTTCTTATAGCAGACTTTCTCCACATGTAAATTCTTTCCATAGTACTTACATGTCTTCTTCTTACAATTTCATTGGGGGGGATATATCTCTCTCTAAGGTTTCTGGTCACTATATGTAGGTTTATATGTAGAGGTATCAAACCGTACTCTATCCCCAGGATCCATATTGCTCTTTCCTTTGAGCAAGTGGTGTCTGGTGTTTACCACCAATCTTGCCTTCTTCAAGTAGTCTGTGTTGATTAATAATCAAAAGACCACATAAATCTTCACAGGTGTATTTGTTATCATCTTCCTTGTGTTCTTGCCAGTTGGTGTGGAAATTTGACACAAACATGTCGAATGGTGTTCTCAGGTTCATCAGGACCAGCTCAATGAGTTGGCCATCCTTCTTCTGATAGTTCTTTCCACATTCATCCAATTTAAATTGGAGTTATTTGAAATGCACCAAATAGTCCTCCATTTTGTCAAAGGAATGAGGATCAAGAGAGATCAACTCTTTCTCCAACTGCATGACATGGACTTCATCGACTCGGTCAAACAACGAATTCAACTTCTTCTAGAATTGATGAGGGTAGTTGATTCCATTGAGGTAAAATTGAATCTCCCGCGAGATGTAAGTCGTGATGACCCCTACAGCCTCATTCTTCTTTCCATCAACAACGAACTTTTCTTGATCATTTATTGGATTTGCAATCAAAACCTTTGTATACTGCCACAGTCCTTTTCTCTTCAATAGGGTTTCCATATTTGGTGCCCATACTGCATAATTTGATCCATTCATAACAATAGAATCAATCTTCGAAGCCATCTTCGGTATCTAGACATAAACTAGTATGTTTCAATAAATTCCAATCAGCAAACCACTGGCCTAGAGTCAATCACACAACAAATCCAACTCTAAAAAGTTTGCAGATAACAGGTCTAGGTTTTAAACCATCGACTTTGATACCATGTCGGGTAATAGGGTGGAACATAACATGAAACAGAGGACACAGTACTGCAAATAATTGAAGAGAAACAAAAAAATTGAAGACAAAGGGTGGTGTGTAAAGATGCCATTACAACACTAAAGTAGAGCACATTGTGATCATAACATCACAGTGCATGTTGCACATCTTGATCTGCATGATCTATTGCACAATATCCATGATGAAAAGGACCCAAGGGGTCTACTTTTTATAGCCTCAAGATCTAACCGATTTCCAAAGAATCCAAAAGATCTTGTCCACATGTAACTATCAGTTGTTATATTTGACTCCGTCAAATTTGCATTATTGAGTTGACTCGACAAGGATGCTCGACCTGACCGCCTACACCTCCAACTCGTAGTCAATTTCTAGGTTGGTCAATCCATCACTCGAATGTCTTTGACTGTTGTTCAACTATCCGATCGACAAGTACATTGACTACTCAACTGACTGGTGTATTGTGCTAGTCGATCGCCTGACCAACTATATCCAAATGTAGGTTAACCTATCGACCGACTAAACCTATGAGATGTGTGATGAACCATCAATGTTTGATGTTCCTGTTAGAATATAGAAGATGGTGTGCTCGTTTTACCATTGACGATACCCTCATCACCCAACCACAGGCCGAAGCCTCCCTCCAAGCACCTTAACCTTGACTGAGAATTCCTCCGGAAGAAAACTATAGGCTAGATAGCCAAACAAAGGACAGCGCATCTCTCCCCAAGGATAGCGCAACACAAAACACTGATCAGATAGTCCCAAACCCTAGCCAAGAGAAATCCAAGCCAATACTGAAACTAGCTGCTGCTGCAGTTGCACCTGCAACCCTCCTCCAAACCTGCGCACCAACTGGGAAAACTGCAATCCTGAGATGTGACAAATGAGAACTGGCGCC
>ML792449.1:26419-82696 GCA_009831015.1 Picea engelmannii | reverse complement strand
ATTAGGTCAATCTCGTCACTTAAGGTGCCTCAACAAGAGGTTTAAGGTTTCTACAACTGCTTCTGCTGGTAACCCTAGCTGTAGTGTTTTTGGAAGCTACTCCTGCTAGTAACCCTAGCGGCAGTTCCTCAACGAGCTCAATATCTAGCGGCTATGTTTCCTTCCAGCGTTTTAGGTTGACTAAAGGGGTGTGGGCCCATAACCTGTTAGAATATAGAAGATGGTGTGCTCGTTTTACCATTGACAATACCCTCGTCACCCAACCACAGGCATAAGCCTCCCTCTGAGCACCTTAACCTTGACTGAGAATTCCTCCGGAAGAAAACCCTAGGCTAGATAGCCAAACAAAGGACAACGCATATCTCCCCAAGGATAGCACAACACAAAAGATTGATCAGATAGTCCCAAACCCTAGCCAAGAGAAATCCAAGCCAATACTGAAACTAGTTGTTGCTGCAGCTGTAGCTGCAACCCTCCTCCAAACCTGTGCACCAACTGCAACTGCAGTGCGCACCAACTGGGAAAAATGCAGTCCTGAGATGTGACAAATGAGAACTAGTGCCCTGTATTTATACTGGTTCTTCCAGATTTGTTGGGGCCGACTTCTCCTTCTGGATAGTGTTTGTTCAGTATATTATTATTATTTTTGGTCGACTTCTTCTCTTGGAGGCTAATAGCCTAATATAAATTATCTTCTTGAGCCGACAAGGCTTCTAGGGTTATTATCCAATTCATTAGGGTTTCTCTTGCTTCCCAGAGTCTTCTATTCTCGTCAGGTTCACACGTGGCGGTAAATACCTCTCGCAGCTACCATAATATTAACAGTTCCAACTAGGCGATGGTGTATGTGGTCATTTTTCAATCATGATAATTCAGGTAAGTTCAAGGTCACCAAAAATGGAAACTAAGTGATGGAAAATGAATTATGATGCATAAGGGATGGGCCTTATGTCCCACTAGGTGCCATATTACCACCAACCCCACTACCTCCTGAGACATTTCTACCTCTTGAAACATGAGGATCAATGTTTTAAGGGACAACACTTGGAGGAAAATTCCAATTGAAAGGAAAATCTATGTTTGAGAGTGTCACGCCACTGATGGAAATGTTGACAATAGGCGTATACCCACTATCAATACTAATTCGAGGGGTTTTTCCCCTACTGAAAGAGAAAATGACAATGGGTAGTTTGGTTCCTATAGTATTCATAGTATAGGTAGGTAAAACTTAGGGAGGAATACTTTGGTAGATCATTGGTGTCCCTTAACTAGAGACGCGAGATGTGTGAGGTACATGAATGGGAGGAATTTTTCCCATTGGGTAGTGGTAAGGAGGGGCCATTGATCCCTCATCCTAGCATCTTAAGAATAATGGGAGTAGTTCCTCTCACACTAAATGAACCATTATATCCTAATATCATAGATAGGATGTGAAGAAATAAAAAAGATCATTGAAGGGAGGTTCACCCTCTTTAACAAGTAAAGGGTCGTTTGGCTCTATCAAGGGAGGGTTGAAATTAAATTGATGGTTTTTTCAATGAATTCAATATCTAAGGGCATAAAATCCTCTAAATTCATAGATTAAACCTCTTCAGTTTTATGTGTGTGTGTGAACCTCTAAAGTACCAAGAATAGTGTCAAGAATGGACATCCACCATTGAATTGCTGGAAATGAATCAATCTCTGGAAGAGAACCTTGTTGTCTCCTAGACAAGCGAGTAGGTCGATAAGCCATCGTGAAAGTTATTTTTCAAACAAATAAATTACAATAAAATGATAGTTCAACCCATGTACAAATAAACATAAATAAATACAATGAACAACCTATAAATCTATAAGCAACAACAACCTAAAAACTAGTCTAGGAGGATGAGGGCCCAAAACTAATCAATGAAGGTGCAAGAGACAATTACAGTAACTCTCATGCAACAATCACCTAAGGTGTAAGTACCCTTGTGAACATGGGAACCCTCCAAGGGAATTGAGGTAGATGTTATACACCTGTCTCAAGTACCACAAGTACTTCCCACTTGTATTCATCTATATGAAATACCAGGAAAGGAAACTATGGCTGACATATCACAATCTCAAGCAGAACAACCATGGGTCATATGTCTATGTATGGGCAAGGAATACAGGACTAAGTTCTCAACCCAAAACTTTGGAAAAATGTGGTATCACCCTAAGGACTAGCCACTTCTATCAAAAGCCCCAATACACGCATATCCCATTAAACAAGTAAAGAGGGGATAATATTCCACTTGCCTAGCTTGAAGTAGTGCTTAAAACACATGGTAGATGTGCTTTCCTAATAAATTATCTTTTCTACTAATGTATTTTACACTCTTTAATAAATCCTAGTTTGGCTTTGTGGCCTTGGAGAATTTACTCTCCAACCTTACACCAAGACCCTAATACCTAGACTATGTGTGTTTTCTATAAAGACAAGTCTAGTTGTTTTTATGTTATGTTGCTTTTAAGGTTTGATCATTACTCAAAGGTTATCAAATGAAACTTTGATGTTGTTTTGACTCAAAAAATATGTTGAAATTATAAGGAAAATAAGAAAGAATTAAAAATGCATGTTTATCTTTTTCTTTCAATGAAGCGACACAACTTATGAGAAAGTAAAGAAGTTTCTTTTTTAACTTCAAAAGGTAAATGAAATAGGTGTATATCAGTGGCCCCAAGCTAATAAGTGCTCCAAATGGACATTGTATGCAAAATTTGCATTCCTGGGAAGTTGACGTATCAGCTAGCCACCTCGGGGCCCACAAACCTTTTGGCACTTCTCCTCCTAGGGTTATGGTTTTGGACCCTTAGTGCTCTTTCTTTATGTTAAAAGGCCATTCTTTTAGCCCCTTGTATTATCTTTTTGTGAATAATCATAGGCAACATATCTCTCTCTTCAAAGATAAACTACAACCATTCTCTCTTGTTTGTGTTCTACAATATTCTGCTATTTTATTCATTAATAAAAGTTGGGTTTTCATTGTATTATTATGCTCTCTAGTATGTGTGTATGTGTGTGTTCTTTGTTATATTACTTCTTTTATTTCATTCTCTAATAAATCTAATCATCGGTATCGTAGAAATATGATCCTTTTATTTTCTCTATGCATGTCCCCGACAAAGTCAAGGTATAGAAAGTTGGGTTTCGAGCTAATTTCACTTGGGGACAACCGCTCTCACCGGCCCAAGTAGCCTCCCATGGTGGAAGAAAAGAGAGATGATGGAGCAATAGATTATTTCAAGATGTTGCTCATGGAATCACTCACACAAAAAAGGAACAAGATGATGGACAACTTCGCCAAAACCTTCGACAACTACCAACAACGACCAAGGGACCTTCCACAAGTAGTCGCTTCGAAGTTACAACACCCTTCAAGGTACAATTTAACTTTGATATCCATTTATTTGAAGGTCAAATATATGTTGATGCCTTGGATAAATGGTTAAGTTTGCTAGAGGGTTATTTCTCTATCCACAATTTTTCCAATATGGAAAAGATCACCTTTGCACTCCTTAAGGTTGTTCCCCATGTCAAAGATTGGTGGGAGACTTACTATGAGAAGCAGGTTCTAGAGGAGTCCACAATGTTTGGGTTTAAACCCACTTGGGCCTTTTTTGTTGATTCCTTCAAGGAGTAACACTACCCCATTGGAAAAAACGTATGATGACTAGTGCACTGTTGGTTGTGGAGCCTGATTATCTTCCTGATTCAGAGGTCCTTGCTTTCAGCCATGTTTATACCCCATGAAGTATTTACACCCCAGAAGTATGTACACTCTTCCACGTGGGGGAGTGTAGAGGGGGGGTACCCCCTCTGCAAGGTCCGGGGGGGCTATCCCCTCGGCTGGGGGGTTGGGGGGCGAAGCCCCCGAAGAAAAAATTGCCTTGTAAAAGTATATTGTAATTTCATTGTAAATCTGGACCGTTAAGGTCGCAGATCTAACGGTAGAGATTATGTTAGGGTTTTTTTCCCTAGAAGGCAACCCTCTTTTATGAGGGAAATGTATTGTGGCTATGGATGATGGTGAATATTGTATTCTGAGAGAGGAGACTGTGAGAGGAAGAAGAGGAAGTTACAGCGGGTTTTGCTGTAGGTTGTATCCCTTCATTTTGTTGGATAATAATAAAGAAAGGACCTRGCAATTTCTCTGGTGGACGTAGCCCACACTGGGTGAACCACGTAAATCTGTGTCTCTCTTGTATTGTGTATCTTCTGTGTTTTATTTCCGCATTTGTTTTATTTTATTGCTCCGCGGTCCTGTTTTTCTAACATGCACAAGATGGACAACTTTGCATCATGAGAGGGACCAAATGGTATCAAACTACACTAACATCTTCCATACCTTGTGTACAAAGCTAGGTATCAGAGACTCTGAGTGACACTTGGTTCTGAAATATTGTAGTAGCCTACATAGGTACATATAATAGAGATGGAATTTTTGGACATCTTGTCATTGGGAGCTACTTATCGATATGTTCTCAAAATCGAGCAAAAAAATAAGCATAAGAATAAGTGGGAGTTTTGGTCTACAAATCTATTGCAACAAAAGCATGGAAAAGGAAACCCTAGCTCACAGAGAAAAGGGTAGAGAAAGGATAACTAACCTTAGGATAACTAGTCCAAGTCACAAGCAAAGAAAGGTAATGGGAAGACAAAGAAGGACACTAGGAAACAATGTGAGTTCCACAAAAGTCCATGGCACAACACTGATGAATGTCCCTCAAAGAAATAATTGGTGGCCAAACTAAAAGCCTCGGAGTTAAAGCTTGGTTTCAAATCCGATTAAGAGATTGACAAGGGAAAGTGGATCATCAATGTGGAACCTAGTGTCATGGTCACTACCACAAAGGTCCATCCAAAGGAACCAGAGGAGCCAGAGGAAGGTAAGCGCTTCTTCCACTCACAGATGTGGGTGAAGGGAACTCCACTACATTTTTTTGTTGATAGTGGGAGCCTAACCTGGTCTTAGTAGAGGTCATCAAGAGGTTAAATTTTTCGACAACACCACACCCGCAACCATACACCATTGGTTGGTTGAGCTAGGGATGAGACATTTGCGTCAATTAGTAATGTCGCCTATCCTATGACATCAAGCCCTTCGAACATGGGGTATTGTGTGATGTTATTTTAGGAAAACAATATATGTGGAAATGTCATGTTGTATGTGAGTCTAGAACTCGTAGTGTCATTGTTACTTTGGGAAGACAACTCTACAGGATACCAGAGGTTGCTCCAAATACCACAGTCTCTTTGATCACAACCAACCAATGTAGGACGGTAATATCCCAAACTAGGAAATATGTCCTCTTCATGGTTCACTCTAAAGGTGAATGAATATCACCATGACATCAACAACCATTGCAGAGGATCTTGTGACACAACAAAAGTAGGTGGAAAAAGTAGTGGAATCATATAGAGATATCTTCACCTCACCTGTTGGGGTACCTCTACACTGCCAAGTTAAGATTTCAATTGATTTGATACCTCGTGCACCTTTACCTAATGGCCCAATATATAGGCATTATCTCATGGAAAATGAAGAAACAAAATGCTAGATTCAAGAGTTAATACAAAAGGGGCATATTTGACCAAGCTCCTCACCTTGCGAGATCTTGTTTCCCAATTGCATTGGTTCAAAAAAAAATGGGACATGGTCACTCTATATTGATTATAGAGCTCTGAACAAAATCACAGCTTGGAACCAATATCACATTCTTCAGATTGAAAACCCTCTTGACCAACTCAAGGGTGCAAAGTACTTTAGTAAAATTGATCTGAAGTCAAGCTACCACCAAGTACCGATCAAACAAATCGATGCATGGAAGACTACCTTAAAATCCAAAGAAGGCCTTTTTGAGTGGTTGGTCATGTCTTTTAGCTTGACTAATGCTCTAGAAACTTACATGAGGATGATGGATGATATCTTGCAGCCATTCACCAATTCTTTTGTGGTTGTATATCTGGATGACATTTTCATCTTCAATAAAACTTGGGTAGAACACTTACAACACATTCAATAGGTCCTCAACACCCTACAGTGGAACAAGTTATACACTAGTCTAGAAAAATGATCGTTTGGCATGAAGAGCATCCAATAGTTGGGATACATCATGGATGAGCATGGTGTGCATGTGGATTTAGCCAAGATCCAAGTCATTTGCAATTGGTCGGCCCCAATGACTCTAATTGAGCTCCATAGTTTCTTGGTCGTTGTCAACATCTATCGTAGGTTCGGGTTGGGGTTCTCTCATAATGCTTGGCCCCTCAACCATGTCACCAAGGGTGGATCTAGGGCCAAGTCACAACAAAAATCATTTGAGGATCTGAAACACCGCCTATATTTAGCATCCATACACATCTTGCCATATCTGCAACAACCCTTTGAGATTGAGACAGATGCTTCGGACTATGCAGTGAGCACAATCTTCACTCAACATGGCCATCCAATGGCCTACCATAGTGAGACACTCTCAGATGTTGTCTGCAAGTGCCCCGCCTATGATAAGGAGATGTACTCACCACCAATGGAAGTATTACATTCTCGTGAAGGAAACCATCATCCACACTGATCACAAGCCCCTACAATGCATGCAAACATAGGGAAAGTTACCAAATGACCGCCACCAAAAAATTTCCACCTACCTGCAACAATTTCACCTAAAAATTAAATACAAGAAGGGTAGCACCAACTGAGTCATTAATTGCCTAGGTCGACCTCCAGTTGCAACACCAACTATGGTGCTCAACTCTTGCGGCCATGATACCTCTGCATGGTTCCAGATATATCATAGTGATCTTGACTTCGGTGCCACATACAAAATGTTAGGTGTAGGCACACTAATTGCATATTTTCATCTCTAGGGTGGACTCTTATGTCATTTGAGCCATCTTTGTGTTCCTTCAAGAGAGTGTGTGAAGCTGATTTGGGAAGCTCATTACATTTGGGTGGCAGGACACTTTGGTGTGGAAAATACCATGGTTGTATTACATAATTACTTTCATTGGTCAAGGCTCCGTCAAGATGTCAAAAAGTACATTAAATCATATATTATTTATGCTATTGTCAAATCCACCATCTTAAGGTTTGATACATATTTAAACTTGTACTTATTTTCTATAATATGCATTTATTAATATGCAATGATAGTTTTGTTGCTTCCCTAAAATAAGAGTTGATGATATTAAATAAGAAGTGGACACTCATATGTTAACAGATCTTGTAATGATCGTTGTGAAGAATAAATAAATATAGTCTTTGATTGAATCCAATGGAGGGAGGAAGCGTTTCCTTTGAGCTAAAGAAGGCATGATAAGTGAAGATATTGGACTTGTCATATATGTATGGTCCATTAATGAAATGTTCCATGTTTCCCACTATTAACTGAAGATATTGAACTTGTCATATATGTATGGCCCATTAATGAAATGTTCCATGTTGCACTATTGTGGAATATAGAGAGGCAATAATAAAAAGTTCATAAACTATTAAAGTCTAATCACATGTTGTACGGTACATTTAAAAAAAGTGGGGTGCATTTTTTCATATGTGGGGTACATTTTTTCATATTTGAAAGGACAAAACCATGATCACTATGACATTAAATAAGATTTACCCTTTCAATAATTCCAAGTAGGGTAAACACACCACATTGCTTTGTGGTTAATGCTCAATACATGGATGCCATATTAATGATAGGATTATTTTATATAACCATGTATTGGACCTTAGAGACCAACGAGAAAGAGAAGTCCCAACATCATCATTGTTATTCTAGAAAAGAATACAACTTAAGTCAAAGGTGTATGAGATACATGATTGTGTGTGAAATGGTCTTCAAAATGTGGGACAAGTTGTTATCATGAATCCTTAAAAATATTTGAAATACTTTGACTAGTTGGCATATTGTTAGATGCACTATATATGTTAAGATTTCAACATTTGATTTTTTTGGTAGACGAAGGAACAAGAATTATACTTGAATAAAAGATCTAATAAATATATAAAAAAGTGGTGATCTCTAAAGTAGAGTAAGATGATAAAAATTAGGTGATCTTTAAAGTATGGTAAGAGGATTTTTTTAAAGAGGTAATTCATATCTCTCATATACAATTTTATTTTATTATATTTATTTAAATAAATAAATATTTATTTATTTATACAAATAAAATTTTAATTTAATTAATTTATAAAATTTGACAAAAATTAATTTTATAATATTAAAAGTTTTTTTTTTTAATATTAGTTAAGGATTTGTATAAGAAAAGAGTTACAAGTAAATTAGATAGTTAAGAAATATAAAAAGAATTAATCAAGATTAGAGAGGGGAGATATTCCCAACCCTATAACCCTATGTTACTCTACCTACTCCTAGATATTTTATGTACCTACATTTTTTTCATGGCTATGAATACAACAATAAATATGAACAAACTGAAAATATAAGAAAATGCAAAAATAACATATATATAAGTTTTGAAGTTTATTTGTTGTCATCATTGTTTGAGGCATTGGAGTGCTCTTCTTTTTCTTGATTACTATTACCCATTCCTCCTTCGAAACCCAAATGAGTGTTACTAGATCCTTGAATTATGAATTGCTCTAATTTGGTGGATCTTCTTCTAGTGACTCAGGCACTTATTCCTTGGGTTTATGTTCTACTTCTATCTCCTATGCATGATTTGCCCAACTAATTCGAGATTGAGGCTTAGTGTTTATCATCTTAAGTGGAGGTGTCATCTTAACCAGTGGAGAAAATATCTTCACTAGCTAAGGGGATTCTTTTGTCTAAGAACTTACTTTCTCAATGGGAAGCATAGTTGGATCATCATTGATTGTGTGTCATGAGCGACTAAAAGGGGTTCCCTACTAATCAATTGATGTTCTTCTTTCGCTCAATCCCACCATGTGTATTTTCTTGGAGCTTTCCAAGATCAATCACTCTTAAGACACTTGGGACACTAAGGTGGAATGTTCCATATTTCATAGCATGTCCTACAATGGAAGGAAACTTGTCATAATCCAGATTTTGAGTCCATGAGTAGTCTTTAGTTACTTGAATAATTTATGGTGGAAACCCTTTACTGAAATTGATGTCTACACAAATGTGTCCATAAACAGTGATGTGTCTTTGCTCTGTCTCTTAGCTTCTGAAGTGGAATTTACCAAGAGTGTGGTCAATACCACTAAGAGAGTTATATCCCCAAAATTGAAGAGGAAGATTGGGTAGTTGAACCCAAAGAGGAGCCATGGAAATAGAATCAATAGTTGGATCAAAGGAAGGAGTCCAAGCCTACATGCAATACCTGAAATTTCCCTAGAATTAAGGGCCCAAGTTGAGGATCTGATCACAATCTTCAACTAAATGAAACTCCATAATGAAGAAGCCTTTATCACAAGGATAAATAAAGGCTTCATTTTAAGTTCATATTTATAACACATGAAACCCATCTATGCAAATTTGTCAACCTTGTCCAAAGGCCATTAAATATATAGACAAGTTCATTAGTTTTGTAACATGCAACATGATCTGTAGCGTCTTACACTATAGGAATGGTCAATGTTGGGACCTCTTGGACCATAAACCGACAAGGGGGTGAAGATCCACTCGAAAGGCCATTTTACATTTCCTCTTTGAAATAAGCATTAGTAGAACGAGGAGGAGGGGGTGAACTTACCCTAGAAGGAACAATGCCTAATCGCGTGGAGGAGGCACCATGGATACCACACACAAAGTGAGAGGAGGAGTTGTTTCCAACACAAAGGAGGAATTGGGTCAAATAGAAGCCATCTCAACCTGAGAGAATTGAGAAGATATATGAAGGGAGGAAGAAATAGGGCCGAAAGAAGGGAGTTGAGGAAAACATAGAGAGAGGAAGGAAACTAGTAGTTTGCTGGGGGGAAACCCTAGCTATCATGCACCATGAGCCCACTTGCACCATCTAATTTGGTCTTCCATGCCTTCAAAATTTCTTGATTTAAAGTCACATTCCTTCATTGTTATTTTTGGTTTTGATTTTGATTCCAATATACTATGTTATTATATCATGCTTATTGTGATAAATATCTCCATTAAAAAAATATATATCATAATCAAATTGGAAGCATATTACTTTCTTCCTAAATTTGTATATTTAACTGTCTAAAAAATAATAGGCATAATTTGTATAGTCTCAAGCTTAAAAATAAGAGAAATGAGTAGCAAAGTTTCTTATTCATTTTCTTCATTATGATAGATGCGATAATGTATGTGAATGTTATTCTTTAATTTTAAAAGGTAGAAATTGTTTCATAACTCTAGACATTATGAAAATATGGTGATGGCTTTAAGAGACGACACAGAAGGGAAAGTTCTATAATTGGATTTGATTATTAAATAATTAATTTTAATGAATTCATAGTTTTAATGATAAAAGTAATCCTCAAATCCCCACATTTATCCCAGCCAATATTAGAATCATGGTCTTTCCCACACAAATTCGTAAATATTTTCATAAGAAAATCAACATTTGGCATTATGTGTATACCCTTCTAAGGGGTTTCTCTTAAGGAAATGTGAGCTTGTGAATGGTAGCCTCAAAGAGGGGCTATAATACATGGAAGACATACCACTATCTATCTACATTGTCATTGTATCTTGCATAACCATTTCTAAGTACATGTGAAGAGCTCCATGGAGATTAATGCCATCGTGAATGCATTTTTCATGTTGTAAATTGGTGTTGTCCATTGCTATGCTTCACTTGAAATAGTTGCACCAAGTGATTATAGAATTCAAGTAAAAGTGATATAATACATGGAAGACATACCACTATCTATCTACATTGTCATTGTATCTTGCATAACCATTTCTAAGTACATGTGAAGAGCTCCATGGAGATTAATGTCATCGTGAATGCATTTTTCATGTTGTAAATTGGTGTTGTCCATTGCTATGCTTCACTTGAAATAGTTGCACCAAGTGATTATAGAATTCAAGTAAAAGTTATATAATACATGGAAGACATACCACTATCTATCTACATTGTCATTGTATCTTGCATAACCATTTCTAAGTACATGTGAAGAGCTCCATGGAGATTAATGYCATCGTGAATGCATTTTTCATGTTGTAAATTAGTGTTGTCCATTGCTATGCTTCACTTGAAATAGTTGCACCAAGTGATTATAGAATTCAAGTCAAAGTGATAAAAGATGCATATGAGACTACATTATTTATAAATGTTAGAGTGTTGGACTTAGAGCATTGAATATTATACTTGTGGCATGTCACTCTTCTCAATATTTCTACCATACAACAAAATTGTTATAAGATTTATGTGGATGTGGTGTGAACAAGCATGTTTTATCATGCAATATGGCTTTAAACATTAACATAAACTATATTAAAGTGTGTGTTACATCACTATAATAAATATATATATATATATATATATATATATATATATATATATATATATATATATATATATAAAATTTAACACTTTCAAAAGCTTATAAAACAATATCATATTAAATCAAAAAAATATATGATTGGATGTTGATAAAAATGTGTTGATCTATCTATGAAGAAAGGATAACAAACATTTAAATAGTGTTACATTGACAACACGTGTTAGCAACATTTCTAATTCAATAGAAACATGTGCCATGCAACTCAACAAGGCATTAGTGAGGGACAAACATTCCTATTGCATGTAGTGTATGAGGATCTAGAATGTTAACCACCACATGCGAAAGGGAAAGGATGTAAGGCATTCTGACACATCGAACCTTTTAGAATGGCTAGAATTTTATAAATAATTTCCTTTGTATTATGCATCGACATTTTCCATTTGTTTCCCCTAAGCTTGGAGAGTATTGTTGTCCACATGTTCACCTAGAGAGTATTGTCATAGGAACGTTCACCCTGAGCCTATAAATCAAGCATATACAATATCAAAACATAACATACATGAAGGATTTCTTACAAAGTCTCCATGAATGTCTCAGGGAATGGTGTGAATGACTTCATTAGGTTTTGTCCCGTATCAACCATGCTTTTGGGCATTGCTTACATGTCTAGTAATAAACTCTCTAAAATCAATGTGTGTAGATAATGGTATTAATATTTAATGTATTAACATACATGGCATTGGCTTTGGCATTGTTTATCTAAAAGAAGTTCAATAAGTTTCAAGAAACGTATGGGGAAATGCATGGCGGATTTGGGCTCCATAATAGGGATGATAAAGGTTATGGCTATCAAGTTGTAGGATTATAGAACATGGTGAAAGCCTCTAGAATGCAGTCTATGTATTTAGCCTAACTGAAGTTAGGACAAGGATTACCCATAACTCTCATTGTGGACTATGTGCATGCACATGATGAAACTAGATTTGAAGCCTTTGTTGGCATATTTGGGTGAAAACATTGAGCTAGAAGCGTCCAAGATGACAACTACAATGATGTGAATAGACCTGGTAGAAAAAAATCCATGTATCCGCAAAACTAAAACTGTTGAAAACTTTGAAAATGCCCTAATTGTTATAAAAGATTCAACAAAGCATATGTGCATTTACCTAATTTGCAATGTTATATTCTCGGTTACTATAAGTGACTCAATCGATATCTATGTATGGTATTTCTCTAACAATTGCATAAGAATTATTTGGATTTTGAACAAATTGCAAGACCAAGGATTTACTGGGATGTATAGCAACAAATGGGTGAGCATTATTCTACAACTATTATAGTGAAGCCCGAAAGAGGACATAGACTGTCAAAGTTACAACCTGAAGTGTTCAAGGTCAAAATCCAATAATCATGGCCTTGGATTTAGCTTGAGGCATTGCATGGTAGAATAATCCATAGATGAAGAGGAGGAGAAAGTTTGGGGATGGTCACAACAACAAGGAGCAAAGAAGGGAGGCATGTTCAACGCAATTCCCATGAAGCACTTGTTAAAGAGAAAACCAAGGATTCAAGTTATTGTGATTTATTGTAAGGGCATTTCCTTGAGAAAGTGGAAATCATTGCAGATGACAATAAGGAATATTACTTCCAATAAGTGGAAGTCAATGGAGATGACAACACAATGTGATTTCTTTTAATAACTCACATAGGAGACATCAATGAGTAGTGTTAGTGTTAGAGCAAGTGAATTTAATGTAGTATGTCAGTTATTTATTATTATGGTGGTGAATAGGGCTTTTGTTGAAACATTTGTTCACTGCGACAATAAGATATGAAACCAATCTAAATTAAAACTTAAGATATATGCTTTGAAAATGATAGATCATTATCAATGCACAAAACCTGCACATTGATTATAGTATTCCTTGTAGGGCAGGGAATGATAAAAATGTTATCATCGTTATCGTCAAACTTGGGACCTCCAAGAAGGAAACACGTGTTCTTAACAATTAGGCCCACTATATATCTATAGTACAACTTGAGTGGGCTTAATGATTAATAACATGTGTTTCTTCCTTGGAGGTCACAATTTTGAATCTAGAGGTAGTAGGGTATGTACACATTCATATACTAAGTATTCAAATTGCCACATAAAGGGGGTCCATTGTCCCACAAAAAAGAGGTCTCATACATCAATTTGGTGTCAAGCTAGGTTATGACCTTGAAATTTTATTATTACTATTATTTTTCTTGAAAAAAATCATAATTTTCATTCAAAAAGAAAGAAAGTTACATGTTGTATATGCTTATTGCATTTCAATATCATTTTATGGATCAATTTTATACAAAAGAGTCAATATAGTCATGACTTATGGATGAAATGTTCCCTAATTAGGTTAATAAGACTCTTATCAAAGATACATAAAGATATCATGAAAAAAACATGATAATGTCACTAGATTATACAAAAATAGTGTCAATGATCCTTCTAGAATTGTTACAAACAAAGAGCCATAAAGTCACAAATGTCTAAGACATGTTGATCCTATACTAGAACCTGGTAATAAATTTCCACTCCACAAAATAAAGAAAAAAGGAAAATGCACCATCCAGAGAAAGGAAACACTTAATTAATGATCAATCCAAAGCTAAAAGAGTATACTTAGAAATCCATCCATCCTTTGATTCTAGCACATACCAAACACCTAAACCAAATTGTAATCCATCTTTTGAGAGAGTATCTACTTCTACATTGTGCTCTCTATAGACATGAGCAAATGAAATGGTGTTGAAGGAAAATTGAATCTCATAATCTCCTCATAAATGGGTCTCAAAGCTAGATTTCTCATCCTCTAGATTCTCGTCATCTAGTTAATCACCACCATGGAATCACCAAAAACATGAAGTTTAGAAGCCCCTTTTTTAGCAGAGAGGAGTAGAAGTAATTTCAATGCAATAATCTCAGCATAATTGTTGGTTCCCCTACCCAAACATACCTCGAACTTAAAAAAATGAGACTCATTGAAATAGACTATCCCCCCTACATTACAGATAGAAGGGTTGCGCTAACATGCTTCATCAAAACACCCCCATATTCCAAAATTATCTATATGCTCTTGGATTCTTTGTCTTCAAGGTTTAATCTTAGGATGAGACTTGAAACTTTAAAATCTGGATTTTCTTTGGGTCACACATTGATACAATGGGATGTGTCTATCCAAGAAAGTGATGTCATTTTGTGCAAACCAAATGCCACGTGCTACTGTCAAAGGTAGGGCCTTGGATGATTTCGATTTTTTCTTTGACTGCCAAGTTTTGAAAGAATATGCAATTGTCTATCCTTACCAACCTTCTCTAATCCTTGCCACGTTTTCTATTTCCTTCCAATCTTGGCTAGAATATGCATGAGAGATTAACAAATGACTAATGGTTTCTTCATTCTCCTTACATAGGGGACATCTATTAGGCCCTACCTATTCATCTTCTATAATACTTCCCAAGTGAGGGATTTGTTCCTTTTATCCAACCACATAAATATTCTAGATTTAAGAGGGGATCGAATCTTCGAAAGTGGTTTCCACCACCATTGGATTTCCTTGGGCCTTTCATTTTCACACATGGTCTTACAACATAACCCAATGAGTATATATTCCCAAAGAAGGGTTCTTGGACCATACTAGTTCATCTTTTGTCTCTTTGATTTTGTCACTACTTCTCTTCAAATTAGTTATATATGCCTCCCATATTTCAACTTCAATCCCATTCAAATCTAAGGAATCTTCCATTTTCCATTCTTGATGCTAGATGGTGGTCTGATTTGGTGAGGTGGCCTAAGCTATAATGAAAATTCCCTTCTCATGAAGAGTATCAAATAATTTTCCAAGAATCTTATATGTCTCGCCACTTCCCACCCGTGGACCAACACCAATATGAACTCTTTCACAATCACCCACCTTTCATACCAACCAATTTATTATCAATAGAAAGGATAGAACAATGACCTTCCAAATGGTTGACACATTTTGAATCTTCTTGGAAGATCTTCTAAGCTAATATTTTATTGAATTAGGTTCAATATATTTTTGAGTAATACCTGGGCTCCACATCCCCTTATTTGGGATCAACCTACATACACACTTAGATACTAGAGCCTTCCTACAATGGTTTATATTCTTCACCCCCCAACCTCCTAAGTCTTTTAGTTTTGCAATGGCTTGCCATTTAACCAAGGTGATACTCTCACTCTCCCTTTTCCTATACCATAGGAATCACATGCTTATCTTTCTAATTATTAGTTTCGGGATCACTACAAAAGTGTTTACACCATACTTGTGGGTGCTACATGAGATGTAGAATGCATGGTGTATGGTTGACCCTCGGTGGTCTATTATGGAATTGCACATTAGAGGTGTCTTACTCTTGGTTGATAGACCTTATAGGGATACTTTCATGGCATTATTCCTTGGAGCAATGGAGACTTATGGAGCTTGGTGACTTCTCAATGTATCTGACACATGGAGAGAGTTTTCTTTCTTGGAGGATTACTTGCATTAGATGATGAGAATTCACCATTCTGAAAGAGGGCGTTGAGCCCTAGATAGCATGGGGTTTCTTGGTTTCTTACATGAAGGCTTACACTTGAGTTGAAGGAGTGGACATATAAATATGGTGGTCCCTAAGGAAGCACATGATCTTGTAGATGCATTGGATATTTAGATCCTTGGAGGAGGAGTGTTGGACCTTAAGGAGTAGTGCCCATGCCTTGGAGCCTTTCTTGTTGATCATTGTCACCTTGGAGCTTGACAAGTGTTACTTGGTGTAGATCACTTTACATGTGTGGAATTACTTGTTTCATATGGGTTGCTTGTAGTGGATTGTGTCCACTTTTCATTGTAGGCCTCCCTTACCTCTCATATAAATATAGGAAGGATGGAGTAATTGTCATCATCAATCACACATGTGTGCTTATTCTTCTTTACACTTTGGTTAGAGATTCAAGAGGAGGAGCTCTAGTTTCTCTTTCTCTCTAGCTCAATGTTCTCTGTAATGTATCTCTCTTTGTCTTAAGGTGTTAGGGTTTCTTAGAGAATTCTTGAAGTATAGGGATAGGATTTAATCCCCAAGGAGGCACTAGATTTAGGGTTTGGTGATAAACCCTAAGTTGTATTTGTTGAAGAAGAAGAGAAGAGGAAATGACTCGCATGAGGCCAAGGAGGACTTACTAGTGGTGATTCTAGCTTGTTGGAGTATCTTTGGTGGAGCTAGGGATTTTCTTGGTTTTCCCTAGCTAGGGTCTTGGAGAGCTTGGAGGGTTGTACCATCTTGTAATAAGATGAGAGTATGTACTTAAACTTCATATATATATATATATATATATATATATATATATATATATATATATGCATTTTTTAGTTGTCCAAAATTGTCTTATTGCAAATTTGATTTTCATCTACCATTGCCTTCATGGCTTGGTAATTTCCAGCACTTCTATGTTCTACCGGTTTGACATAAATTAAAGTTGAAGTCATTAATGAATTTAACATTTATATTGAAGACAATTTTTAGTTGTCCGAAAATTGTCTTATTGCAAATTTGGTTTTCATCTACCATTGCTTTCATGGCTTGGTAATTTCCAGCACTTCTATGTTCTACCGGTTTGACATAAATTAAAGCCGAAATCATTAATGAATTCAACATTTATATTGAAGAAAATATGACAGATTCACTATTGTAAATCTTCATTAATTGTAGTGATTTCAGATTCGTTTTATGCATGAAAATATTTCCCTAAAGAGCTTAAACTTGTTGGCATATATTTGGTATCTTCTCTCTCAGATTGCCTACATTAATGGGGTTGATGTGAAGTGAAACATTGTCCATTGTTTGTTGAGGTAATTTATATCGGTTCAATCCTAAGGATGATAATTCACAGGGATTAAATCCATGGAACCTCTAAAGAGGTGAAATTTCTAAATTGGTAAAAAGAAACCTTGATTCATGAGATTTCTACATGGTTTCAAAGCTTATTACTAAAATCACTCGTTTGGTGAAGAGGAAGTTGGTGTTTTAGTTGCATTGTACTTGTGAGTGGTACGCTAACCTTGTACAGGTTGTTTGGGTGTGAAACCCTAGGACACTTGGAAGAAGTGTTTGAGCCCTATAAGGCTTATTCTACTTCATTATTGTTGACCCTTGTTTTGAGGGGGATTTAGATATTGCAAAGATGTCTACTCTTGGACTTAGAGAGTGTGATAGGTTGGATGGAGTTTCCAATTTCCTCCATTGGCAGCTTAGGCTACATATACTTAAGGAGGAAGACAAGGTTCAGAAGCATGTTGAGAAAGATATTGCAACACCTATCAGTTCAAAGTAGTTGGATACTCATAACAAGATGGAGGCCAAGGAAAATATATTCATTCTTGATTCTATGAAGGATCACTTCGTCACTCACATTGCAGACAAGACAACTAATAAGGAGATGTTTGAATCTTTGGTTGGTTTATTTCAAAGTTCTTGTGTTTTTTGACATATGATCTTACGAAACAAGATTTCAACCATCCACATGAGTAAGGAAAATAATGTGGTGAGATACATGGCCAAGATCATAGAGTTGAGAGACTAATTGAGTGCCATTGGGACAAAGGTGGAAGAAAAGGAGTTGGTGTTCATTGCCTTGAATGAAATTTTACCATCTTGGAGGCCTTTTGTAAAGGGTGTTTATGCTTAGAAGACATTTCCAACCTTTACAAATCTCTTGAATGACCTTGTGTAGTAAGAGATCATGTTGCAATCCTATTCAACACAACGAGAGGAAGTAGAAGAGATTTCTCTCATCGAGAGGAAAAAGAAGAGTAGCAATAAAAACTACAAGAAGAAGGAAGCCTCAGGGACAAGGAAGAAGGACTTGAGTAATTTGATGTGTTTTTGATGTCGCAATTAGATGGAACATTATTCCAACCAATGTTTGAACAAGAAGCAGGGGAAGGTCAAACAAGTTGTAGCCGGTATTGTTGTAGGTGTAGATGAGGATTCATCCCAATTTGAGATAGTCTTCTCTATGGTCTCTTGTTTATCTTCTAGCATTGTGTTTGGTGGTGGATGGTATGTCAATAGTGGGGCATTGAGACACGTGACTTGTGACAAGACATTATTCAACAATATTTAGGAGAAACATGGAGGTATGAGTGTGGAGTTAGGAGATCATGCTACTTATCCTATGAGAGGAGTGGCTTTGTTTCCTCTTGGATGCCATCGAATGATGTTCTTGAGTTGAGTGATGTTTTATTTGTTCCCAGGTTGAATAAATTTTTTCTTTTAGTTTCTCATATGGGAGATCCTCAGTGGAGAGTTGCATTTGAAGGAAAATATTGCACTATCAATGATTGCAATCTGGCTAGTTTGAGAACTTTGGCTAGAGGTGTGAGAACAAGTTTACTTTATATATTGCTTGTTGATATTGTATCACATGTGCATTCTAGTGAGAATTTGGAAGAGCCTTCTATATTTGAAGAGGCATATGCAAAGCATGCATCACAGGATGCCATGGAGACAGGCTCTAACCCCATTGTGGAATTAAGGATTTATTTCATGTTTGTAGATTATGGAAGTATGTAGAGTATGAGGTACATAAGGGTGTTGTATCCCCTAATTACATTCTTACAGAGTTATAGGTTTCTAACATTCTAATGAATTCCTTGGCCAAAAGGGAGGTTTGAGATGTTAACAAAGAAAATAAGTGTTGGTGAAAACACTTTCCATGTAAAGAGGGAGTGTTAGATTTCAAGGTTACTCCAAAAGTTACACCATGTTTGGAGGTGCTTCACGAGATGTGGGGTGCATGGTGTATGGTTTACCCCTGGTGTTTCATGATGGACTTGCACATTGGAGGTGGTTTACTCTTTGTTGCTAGACCATGTATGGATGCTTGCATGCCATTCTTCCTTGGAGCATTGGAGACCTGTGGATCTTAGTGAATTCTTCATGTAGTCAACACATGGAGGAAGCTTTCCTCCCTAGAGGATGCCTTGCATTAGAGGAGGAGAATTAGGCATTCTAGAGGAGGGAATTTATCTCTAGACAACATGGGGTTTCTTGGCTGCTTTCATGGAGACTTACACTTGATTTGAGGATGTTTGGTTTGAGGGAGTGCACATGTAAGTGCGGCAGTCCCTAAGGAGGCATGTGACCTTGGACATGCATTGGATCTTTGGAGTCATGAAGGAGGAGTGTTGGAACTATGGGAGTAGCGCTTATGCCTCGAAGCCTTAATTTCTAATTGTCATCAACTTGGAGTTTGACATGTGCCACTTGGAGTAGAGTGCTTCACATGTGTGGACCTACTTCTATCTTATAAGTTTCTTATATTGGACTAGGTACACTTGTCATTGTAGACCTTCATTAATTCTTATACAAATAGATGAGGGAGAGTGTCATTATAATCAACAATCATGCACTTATGTTTATTCGTCTTTACACTTGGGTTAGATATGTAAGAGGAGGAGTCTTGGTCTTTCTCTCTCTCTTGTTCAATCTTATATGTTCTTTATTTCTCTTTGTCTTAAGGCATTAGGGCTTCTTGATGCATTCTTGAAGTCTAGGGCTAGGGTTTGATCCCTGATGAGGCATTGGAGTTAGGGTTTGGTGATCAGCCCTAAGTTGTACTTATCAAGGATGAAGAGAAGAGGAGACACCTTGCATGAGGCCAAGGATGAATTGCTAGTCACAATTTAGCTTATTGGAATATCTTTGGTGGAGATAGGGTTTTTATTCATTTTCCCTAGCTAAGGTTTTGGAGATATTGGAGGGTTGTATGAGCTTTTGATCAGTTGAGAGTATGTATTTAAACTTCAGATATGATCTATATATGTGAATTTTTCAGTTGTCCAAAATTGTCTTATTGCAGATTTGATCTTCAACTATCATTGTCTTCATGGTTTGGTAATGTCCAACACTTATATGTCCTGCTAATTTGACATAAGTTAAGGTTGGAATTGTTGATGAATTTAACATTTACATTGAAAATAATAATACGATAGATTTATTCCTATAAATATGCATTAATTGTAATGATTTCAGGTCTGGTTTATGCATGAAAAGATTGCCCTAAAGGGCTTAAACTTGTTGGCATATATTTGATATCTTCTCTCATGGATTGCCTATGTATTGGGGTTGATGTGAAGTGAAATATTGTATGTTGTTTTTTGTTTTAATTTAAATTCCGACTCAGCCCGAATGATCATAATTCAAAAGGATTAGATCCGTGGAACCTCTAAGGAGGTGAAAATTCTAAATTTGCAAAAAGAAACCTTAAGTCATGAAATTTCCACACTAATATTTCCTAAAATCCCTTTAGGTATAAAAGACAAGGAATGCCAATAGACAAGGATATTCTTTAGTATTGACTTGACCAAAATGAGCCTCCCTCCCATAGATAAGCATTTGTTGCACCATAAGTTGGCTCTCTTCTCTACCTTGGCAATTAACCAACTCCAAGTATTGATCCCATAGTCATAAGGTTTAATGTGAAAGCCCAAATTCTTCAAACCTTCAAAAAAGTTAGTCTATTGGTAAGCAAAATAGTACAAGATAAATATAATATGCTCATATGCTACCCCATTGAAAGAGATAGATGATTTATGCATATTAGCCCTCATACCAATAATTGAACAACAAAACAATATGATTTCTTCTAGTTTGATTGCATCCCTTCTTAGTCTATCACAAAATAAAAGAACACCATCAACAAAAATCAAATGTGACAAATAAAGAGTTCTCCTCGACTTTATACATATGGAAGGTCCAGACCCTTTTACCTCCAACATAGCCTTGTTGAGACCTTCAATTACTATAAAAAATGATACAAGGGACACCCTTGCTTCAGTCCTCTTGAGGGCCTTAAATAAAAAAAATAGATGTTGAACCACTACTGAGAATTGCAAAGGACAATAAGAATAGGCAACTCATAATCCAATTAACAAAGTGTACACAAAAACCTAGGTGGATAGCATAAGTCTTAGATACAATTGGCTAACCCAATCATATGCCTTTCAATGATCAAGCTTCACTACAGTAGTAGGTAACTTATTTACGAGTATGAGAAAGGTTATGATTATAAAATCAATAAAATTGGTTATTCTAATTTGACATATGGCAATAACAACTTAGAATAAGTTATTTCATACAAATATCTTGGAGTTGGCCTTCATCACAAGGTCCACTAGAACTATAGTGTTGAGAAAAACACTAATGGAGGATGGAAAGCGTATTTTGGTCTTGAGAACAACTACAAAGCAATCGATTTTTTGTTATAGGAAAAAACGAAAGTTCTCTTTGATACACATGTTATTCCAATTATCCTATATGGTTGTGAAGTTTGGTGTTGCAACATTTCAAGAGAAACCTGGAGGAAAATCAAATAAATACAAAGTAGTTTATAGTTGTATTATTAAAATGATGGGAAATACACCATGCCCAATCCTCCTCTTAAAGGTTGGGCTTCCACCATATTGATAGTAAGGCTATGATTAGGTTACTAGTGTACAAGCATATGATATAACATTGAGGATACAAGGCTTCTTAACAGTGTTTTGAATTCTAGTAAAAGTCATTTGAGACTTGAATGAGGGTGACATATAAATATTGGTTCTTTGTGAAACACTGAACGATAAAAGGAGAGGCCGCTATTCAAATTATTGACAATATTAAAAGCACCATCACAACTAAATTTAAAGTCTATAGATTGTGGTATAGTAAGGAAATAGAGAATAAGAGAATGTTATTATACTACAAAGTGATCA
This sequence comes from Picea engelmannii, assembly GCA_009831015.1. NCBI lineage: Eukaryota > Viridiplantae > Streptophyta > Pinopsida > Pinales > Pinaceae > Picea > Picea engelmannii. The sequence continues at coordinate 60,495 of ML792449.1, read as the reverse complement.
TTAACCTAAGTTAGAAGATCAAGGGTGGAAGGTGCGGGGGGGATCCTCTATGGTCCTGAAGGATGAATAGAAATAAATTGCGCCCAGGGACTTCGACAAGCTACCAATAATCAATCATAAGCTTATGCACTTTTATGAGGTCTTATCTTGGCCAAGGAAGCCAATGTCAAATCCTTGATAGTCATTGGTGATTCTAGTGTGGTTATTAAAGCGATGCAAAGGAAAACAATTATGTTGGATAACAGGCTTGCATTGAACATTACTCGGTCCAAAATGAAGTCAAGCAATATCTATCTAAAAATTTCATTCTTCCATGGGATGTGTGTCCTCAACTCGAAAGTTGATCAATGGGCAAAGAAAGCCACTTCTCTAAGCATAGGGGAATTAGAGAAAAAACCGAGGAAGTCATTTTTTTTTATCTCCTAAAGACTTTAAGACATGGAAGTACAAAACGAACATGCATTTACTCTCACATGAATTCTTACTGAGCATATCAAACACCTCACTTTGGTATGAGACTCACAAGGACAATTTCCCATCACTCCAACATGCAAGCTCTTACCTCAGCTCGACCTCTTGAATGTGGTCTCAAGGATTTCAGCCGACGTTGTAGGATAATGGTGCAGTCGGGATTGGGAGTCTATTGCACCAATGCTTTGGTAACCAAAGCGATCTTCGACCTCCAAGTAAGAACTATCTCAATCTTGGATTCGCCTGTTTGGAATTCTGGTTCTATTACTCCATATTTGAGAGGTAATCTAAGGGAATTGGTCAAGGCTCTTGGTCTAGTTTCTATATTTTGGACTTTGCATCTTGGTTTTGGTTTCAACATCTTCGTTTCAATATCTTTGTTTTAGTGTCTTGGTTTCGTCATTTTGGTTTCAACATTTTGTATTTAGCTCAAAGGAAGGTGTTCTTTGGCCTTTGGTTTGCTTGTTTCCAACATTATATTTCCTCGGTTGTTTATCTGTGTGTGTTTATCCTCCATAATTCCATTTGTTGGGAATTTGGGGGGATTTATGGCTTAAGGGACTCAACACAAATTTCAAACTTCAAAGGACGTGTAGAGTAACTATAACTTCTTTGCATTTTTGTTAGTCATAGACTCTTTCTTTGGTCTCGATTTTCCCAATTTGGTTCAACTTACGGGGAATTGTGACTTGGAATTAACGATTATGGATAACATGGACATTTTGGAATTTAGAAGAACCTTGAGAAGACATGAGGAATACATCCAATCAAATACAAGCTCTTTGTTCTCAGTGACATTCAAAGTACATGAGAATGAGCACCATCGTGTTTCTCAGAATGCAACCATTATGAATTTATTAGTTCAACAAAGACAAAGGATAGACATTTTGGAAGCAAAATGTAGCATGTTAAGGAACTTGGCACTCAACCTTTGTAAGGACTCTCTCTCTCTCTCTCTCTCTCTCTCTCTAGCTTTAAACAATATGGTATATGCCAACTTTGCTTAGGTAGAATTCAAGGAAGAGGAGACATTTCATCAACTAAAGGAACCCATGGACATCAAGCAACAACACTCACCCCCATGAAATGTTGGATAGGAAGAAGCTAATAGCCAAGACATATTTCGTTAGTTGTTATGTTTTTTTAAATTATTAGACTTTTAGGTGTCTTTATAAAGTAGGCTACATGTAAGCAAACATGGGATGTATTAATTATAGTTTGTAGCAAACTCTCTTATGTTGTATCTGGAAGCCACTTATTTTGTCTTAGAACATGTGGAATAGTCTTTTTATAAACTTGTTGTTAGGTTGGCTACAATACATTTTTAATATAATATTTCCACTATCTTGGTTAAAAAAAAAACTAAGTTAGAAGATCAAAAATATATTTTTACTATGGTTAGTGGAAAGAAGAAAACTAACATTGTTAAAATAAGAACTTACATTTATGAGCTTCATAGTACAAGTGGGTGTTGGACAAGACCTAAAACACAATGACAAGAAATAATATGTAATCTTTGTGATAGTAAGAAAATGAAGGATGGAAACCACTTTCTCTTAGAAAACCTATCATTAAAAAAAAAATCCAAGTTACATTGTCTGGGAAAACCCCCGAGGATGGTACCCATGGTAAGCCCCAGAATCTTTGGGGCACAAGGCTGATCAACAACAAGATACTAGTTAAGAGCTCAACATGTCATTTGCGGGAATGAACCTGGGTGGGGAGGATAACAATCACTCGAGCTAAACCAAATTAACGATGGAATGCCCTATCTATGCACACATTAAGTGTCAATTTCACAATATTTGTAACAATAACAACGATCTTTATAGCTAGTTAAATCATAAAAAATAAAAATAAAACTAAGAAATTTTGTCTCTAATCTTCTTGATCATAAAACACAAGTTAACACAAATCCACTATTTCCAATAAAATGAAGTTGTTGCAATAAACGATGATCATTATTTATAATGTGTTTTTAAATATTAGTATTGATATAAAAACATTCTAAATTTATATAATTATCATATTCCTCACTAATTTGTATTTTTCAAATAAAAAAAATATATATACAATTTAAAATTATTATATTAATTATATATTTTTTTCTAAATCATAATTTATTTATATGTTATGTATCGTCGTTATAAAGAACAAAGATAGCTAGGAGGTATTTAGAATCCTAAAAATAATACAACAATCTAATGCACTCGTATAAATTTAAACATTTACTCTTTGTATTTTTAAATCACTTTATAATATGATATTCTTAAGGAACAAATTTTATTGGACGCCAGATCTCTCATTCAATGATTAGTTGCGGAGGTTATAGGTTTTACTTTGTTAATCATTTATTATTTTATTTCATATTTATAAATGGTTTGTTATTTTAATTGTTATTTTAAACATGTGTACTTAAAAATAACCTTATTCTTTTTTTAAAAGAAATGTATTTAACTTTTTATTTACCACAATTTATTTATTAAAATAAAATAAATATTAATACAAAGCAATACCCAGTAACTCACTGTGTAAAGTCTAAAGGTGAATTATTTTACTCTTTCTAGTAATTATCATTATAAAAAATACGTGAAGTAGATGGTCGTTGACACCTATAATTACAAAAACTAAACTATGAAGTTACTTGTCCTTGCCACCTAAGTTGTTACTTTGTAAAGTTTAAAGGTAGAAATATTTTACTCATTATAAGAATTCAGAAGCTGCTGGTCCTTGCCACAGAAGCTGCTAGTCCTTGCCACTAAGATGTAAAACAACAATAAGAATAAATATTCAAAAAATCAAAACTCCAATACACATAATAATGCTCTAGATAATCTAGGAACTACAACAATATAGATAATATTAAAATAAAATAAAATATTGATTGTTCGTTTGTCCTCGCCACCTAAATAGTAAAACAATAAGAATAAATATTCAAAAGAAGCAAAACTCAAATACCCATGATACTGATCTAGGTTTTTAAGCAATATAAATAATATTGCAAATAAAATAAAATATAAGCAATATAAATAATATTAAAAAAATTAAAATATTGATTGTTTAAGTATAATTGGGCTTAATTTTATTCGATTTATATTAAAAAAATTAAAATGTTTATTGTTTAAGTATAGTTTGAATTGATTTTATCTAATTCATATTCATTGATAAAAAGGTTTTCAAATTTCTTTAACACGGACGGATGATGTAGGATGAGAATATGGATGATGATGTAGGATGAGAATATATATAGTTTGAGTGGGTCTAATGGTTAAGAACATGTGTTTCCTCTTAAGAGGTCACAGGTTCAAATCCAGAGGGGGGAGGGTATGTATACCTTCGTAGACTTGGTAGGGTATGTATACCTTCGTAGAAAGAGGGTATGTATACCTTCGTAGACTTGGTAGGGTATGTATACCTTCGTAGAAACCCCGAGGGGGGGTCCCTTGTCCCACAAACAAGGGGGTCTCATACACCAATTTGGTGTGCTGGCTTGGTCGTGACCTTAAAAATAGATTATTATTATTATTATTATTATATATATTTATATCAAATAAAAATTTTGTAAGATTTTTTTTTAAACGAAGAATATTTAAGTTAAATGTGGTTTAACTATTAGTTATAATAATAGCTAGTAATTTTAAGGGTTGGATTTGAAGTCGTGATTTATGTTTTTTTCTTCAATATTATGTTATAGGTGGATGTTTTTACGAGGATGGTATCCATAATAAAGTGGGTGGCATAGATTTAGTGTACATAACCCCATGGAAATCAAAAGTGGGGACTTGCATACAGCGTTGGATTGTCAACAACATCATGACAATAGTGGAATTGACTGATTGTTCTCTCTCTTTTTCCCCCTCTCCACACACACAATGCCCTAATATGTTAATAAATGAATAAAATCGTTGTTGAGTTATATGTGGATGAGACATGAAAGCTTTGTGTTGAAGAGGACCATGTGAGCATTAAGAGTAGGAGGCACCACTTGACATGGTGAAATGGGTTATCATTTTGTTATAGGTTGAATCAATGGGGAAACAATTTCCACTTGTATTCTTTAATACATATGTCCAATGTATGATAAAACAAGTTATATGAAAATCCTCTAGGTTACCTCAATTGGTATATGTTCTAGTGTGAAAAGTTTAGAAATTTAGAGAACAAATTTCATTTAATCTCATAGGGGTTATTGATCGATATTTTGATTGATGGTTATTACTATCTTTTATCTTTAAGAAGAAGGAAAAAGTTGCAAGAGCTTGACAAAGCGCTAATGTTTTTACTTGGAATTCCTAATACACAAGCAAGCACTAATGTTTTTACTTAAAATTCCTAATACACAAGCAAGCAAGAGATTATATTTCTCTATTAAACAAAAATAAAATGACCATAAAAAAGATAAAAAAAAAAATACCAACACAATAAGTTAAGTATTCTTTAAAAAAATATTCTCACCATATAAATAAACAAGCAGTTATGTAAAGATGAAGCACTAACAACAACATTTACAACACCGAAAACAACACTACAGCCTGAGTGGGCCTAATGGTTAAGAACATGTGTTTCCTCTTAAGAGGTCACAGGTTCAAATCTAGAGGGGGGTAGGGTGTGTATACCTTCGTAGACTTTACCAGTTAAATCGTTGGGCGGAGGAGGGTCCCTTGTCACACAAACAAAGGGGTCTCACACACCAATTTGGTGTGTTGGCTTGATCGTGACCTTAAAAATAAATTATTATTATTATTATTATATAAAATAATAATAAGACTTTTTTTAAGAATTGAATAATAAGATATATATATATGTGGGGTCTATATGTATATAGACTTTATAGAATTTATAATAAGATATATATTTGTGGGGGTCTATATGTATATAGACTTTATAGAATTTATAATAGGGCATTTTGGAATCATTTGTTTGGGGAATCGATAAGTCTTGTCATGCCAAGAGAATACCTAGTTGTGCTTCTTTTCTTGTTAGAGTTTTTTTCAAAACCTAGTTTACATGAATATATTGGGAAAAATTTAACATATAACTAACTGCATACATAATAAATACATATTAATTAAAATAAAGTTTGATTTTCGGTTTTTATTTGTCATGTATGTCATTATATTAGGTGATTTACTTTTTATCTTTATAGAGACTTTTGTCCATTCCTTTTGTTGGCCTTGGAATGGGGTGGTTAGTTATTGTAACTATAATTTTCTAGTTATTTATCCTTGTTCACTTCTTGATTTCGAAGGGATTGTTAGATTTATGAAATTTCCAGAATTTCTTCATTTTTTTTTGCCATATCATTGTAACTAACTTGATTCTTTTTGGAGGTAATTATCGAGTGTTGGGGAGGGGGTTTAAGAGGAGAAACCTGCACATCTGCGGGTGATGTTGTTGGGGTAGTTTTTTTCTCTACTTTTATTGAATCATAGGCAGATGGGTCGTTGTCAGCACTGGATCCCTTTTGGGCTGCAAACAAGGGGGAGCGATCATAGTCTTTTTCCCCCTTTCTTGAGTTGATATCTTTCTTGGAGAAGGGGCTAACTTTTCTGCGTTGATATCCTTGGCTTGATTTTTACCTTATTGCATTGGGACCTTGCCTAGGTTTGGAGGACCCTGTTGATTTGATGATGTTATATGGATTTTCGTTGGTGTGATTAGGTGGTGGTCCTTCATTGCCCCATCCCACTAGATGGGTTTTCTCTATGACTTTTTGGAATATCCATCTTTATTGGAAAAGTGCATAATGTGTTGTGTTTATAAGCAAGCCTTGCATTCAAAGACAACCTACTTGTAGTTAAGAGGTTGGGTCTAGGAGTAGTCTTTGCCTACTTGCTTGATTTCTACTGGAAATCCTTTGTTGAAATCTATGTCAACATAGCTACAATCATAGGTAGTGATATGTCTTTACTTCATTTCAACACTCTTGAAGTGAAATTTTCCTAATTCTTTTACTATCCTCAGTAACAAATGGAAACCCCATAAGTGTAGAGGGAGGTTAAGCATTCTTAGCTATACTAGAGTGGTGGAAAGAGAGTTTGATACATGATTGCAGGAGTGGTGGAAAGAGAGTTTGATACATGATTGCAGGTAGGAGTCCACAATTTCATGTAAAGTCCTACTTTGCCCCAAAACCAAGGACCAAAGTTGAGAATTTGGTTTTTGTCCTTTGTTAGGTTCAATTCCACAATGAAGAACCATTTTGTGTATGGATAAATGAAAGCTCCTCCTTTATTTATAGTTTCTGATTGTTGGAGATAGAGTGGTGCAAATCAGTTAGTTTTGGCCAAAGGGCATTAAATTTGCAAACAGTCGCTTTCTCTTAGAAGAAGTTTAACTACTTATCGACATCTTCAATCATTGCGATGGAAGGGGTCAACGCTTCATTTACCTTTCAAACTCTATGTTGGTGTGTTTTCTCCACAAGGTTTCCATTTAGCACCACATCTTTGAGCGAATGTCTTGGGATCATTGTCGTTGAGAGTCAAGGGTTGCGTTAAAAGGGCCAGGCATCTGACGACATTCTTGAAGTTTGAGGATTCATAATCAAGGCAAAGGAGGAACTTTGTCTAAATGGAGGAGGGGAAGAAGCCTACAACTTTACCTTGTGCCATTGGTTGGGTGAGAACTAGGTTCACCAAGGAGGCACTCGTTGGGCCTACAATCGTAGTTAAAGGGGGCTTCTAGCCAAAGGAATCTGGGAAGATTCCTTTACCATCCTATTGCTAATTGAGCTGGAGGATAGAGGTGAAAGTTGCAATGACATTTGAATCGACACATGGCAACAATGACCATTAAAGGGTTTTAAGCTATTGATCATGAGTTTAGAGAGAAGAGTCTCGAATGCGATGGAGGGCAAGATGAGATTTAGGTTGAGGATGAAGGAGCCATAAATGATGACAAAGCAACATGGGTGAAATCATAATTATCACACATAAAGTTATTGTGAGTTCCATAATTTTTATTCTATTTTCATTTAAAATATAAATATAAAAATATAAAATTCTTTTTAAATTTATTTTACAAATTAAAATATTAATATCTTTTTTTAAATTTAATATTATATAATTAAAAATATATATAAATTGAAATAGTAAGAATTCAATCACACTTACCTTTTGCAACGACTAATAAATAAAAGACACTATTCTATCTTATTTTTTTGTTAATTTATGAAAATATATGTAATTTAAACTTTAATAATATTTTTTTTAATTAATAATGTAATGATATTTTTAAAAATTAATCATGTATACTTTATATAATATGTATTTTATTATTTAAATGCATTCAAGTTTTATGAAGTATGCCGTTGGAGAGGACAGAAAGAACGAATTCAATAATTATATGGATCGTCACAATAAAATACTAGTGGAGATTATTAAATATTTAAGATTTTTTTATATAATTTTAATTATTAATAAATAATGTTTATATTAAAAATTTTAATTGAAATTGAGAAAATGTGTATTATATAAAAGTTGTAGGTAGATTAAATAATGAAATTATATATTATGCACAGCTCACATATATTTTTAAACAAAACATCCTAAAACTTCTTATAGATTCCTAAAAAAACACCTATTAGCGAAAAAAATAAACACCTAATATTTTAATAATTTTAAAAAAATATTAAAATTTAGCGAAAAACATGGTGTCTATTAGCTTCTTCCAATCTAACATTAAAGGGACCAAAGTTGTAATTTTCAAGCTCCACATCCTCTATCAACTTATGGACTATGTTTTCTTCCTTAAAATTCCCTTGAGCATAATAGATTGACATCCTTTGATTAGAGGCCCTTGATTGAGTTCCTTTGCTCAAGTTTACAACCATGTTTCTCAGCATATTACATTCATCTTCTAAAGTGAAAATTTGTTGTTTTTGTTGAACAAGTGCATTCATGATTGATGCAATTTAGGAGGTGCATTGGTGCTTGTTTTCATGGACCTTTGAGGTTAGCGAGAAGAGGAAAGTCTTATTGCACTAAATCGACTATTCTTGTATTCTTCCCTATATTGGAGTGGTGGAAAGGGAGTTTGATGCATAAATGAAGGTAGGAGTCCACAACTTCATGTAAAGTCCCACTTTTCCCCAAAACCAAGGACAAAAGTTGAGAATTTGGTTTTTGTCCTTTGCTAGGTCAAAGTCCACTATGAAGAATCATTTTGTGCACAACTAAATGAAAGCTTCCTCCTTTATTTCTAGTTTCGCATTGTTAGAGACTTAGTAGTGCATATCAATTAGTTTTGGATAAAGGCCATTAAATTTGCATACAAGTGTTTTCTCTTGGAAGAAGTTGAACTACTCATCTACATCTTCGATCACTATGATGGAAGGGGTCGATGCTTCATTTACCTTTCAAATTCTATGTTGGCGTGTGTTCTCCATGGGGTTTCCATTTAGCACCACACCTTTGAATGAATGCCCAAGGACCGTTGTCATTGAGAGTGAAGTGTTGGGTTAAAAGGTCAAGGCATTTGGCGACATTCCGAAAGTTGGAGGATTCATATCAAGGCAGAGGAGGAACTTTGTCTAAATGGAGGAGGGGAAGAAACCTACAACTTGCACTTGGGCCACTGATTGGGTGGGAAGTAGGGTCATGGAGGAGGCATTCATTAGGCTTGCAATCGTGGTTAAGAGGGGCTTCTAACCAAAGGAATTTGGGAGGATTCCTTTACCATCTCACTACTAGTTGAGCTGGAGGATAGAGGTGGAAGTTGCAATGACCTTTGAATCGATCCCCATCGCATCATTGTCAATTAAATGACAATTAAATGGCTTGAAGCTACCAATCATGAGTTTAGGGAGAAAGGTCTTCAATGCAATGGAAGGCAAGAAGAAATTGAGATCAAAAACAAAGAAGTTATAAATAACAACAAAACAACAAAATTGAAATCCTAATTACCACACATAAAATTATTAAATGCTCTATAATTTTCACTCTATTTTCATTTATATATATATATATATATATATATATATGAAAATAAAAATTCATTTTTAAATTTATTTCATTATTTAAAAAAAAACAATGAAATTCAAAAATATATAAATTTAAATAATTACAATTCAATCAATCAAACCATTACTATAATACTCACCTTTTGCAAGGACTCCTAAAGAAAAGACACTATTATTTTCACTATTATATTTTTTTTTTACTTTAAAAATTAATTTAAAGTAAATTTTAATAATATAATAATGTAATGATATTTTTTTAAATTAATAATGTATACTTTATATGTATTTTATCATTTAAATGCATTCAAGTTTTATGAAGCATGTCGTCTCCATAATAATATAATAAAGTAATGATATTTTTTTAAATTAATAATGTATGCTTTATAATTTTATCATTTAAATGCATTCAAGTTTTATGAAGCATGTCGTTAGAGACGACAGATAGAAAGAAAGAATTCAATAATCATATGGCTAATCACAACGAGATATTAGTTGAGATTATTAAATTTTAATTTAGATTATATATATAACACGAGTATCACTAATACATTTTGTAATTTCAAATTTTGACGAGTAATACAAAATGCTAGCTTATATATACTTGTTTCAGTTTAAACTCTGAAATAGTTTTTCTATCTAATTATTTGAGCACAATTTTTTGGAACTTTCACACGTGGTGGTGGGGTTGGTTTCCTTTGTTGACAACTTCAACACCAGTATCACTAATACATTTTGTAATTTCAAATTTTGACGAGTAATACAAAATACGAGTAATAATATATAAGCTAGCATTTTGTATTACTTGTCAAAATTTGAAATTACAAAATGTATTAGTGATACTGGGGTTGAGGTTGTCAACAAAGGAAACCAACCCCACCACCACATGTGAAAGTTTCAAAAAATTGTGCTAGAGTAGTTAGATAGAAAAACTATTACAGAGTTTAAACTAAAACAAGTAGTCCTTGGTCTATGAGCATACCAAAAAGGATGGCCCTAAGATCTTACTAGCCATGCCAAAACTAGGAGGACCAAAACAAAAAAATCCATGAAGATTTATTTACTAAGATAACTATGAGGAAAAGCATGCATGGACGAGTCTGGCCATTTGGGAACCATAACAACTTGAAGTAAATCCTCATCGTTGTGCCACTGTTATGACTCTTCCGCGCCAAAGTCCAAGAGTCGTCCAACCTTTTCTCCATCAATTCTTGCCTGAACTTTTGTTCATTATGTCGGGGTTGGGAATAGGGTTACTGGGGATGGAGGACGAGAGAGGGTTGAGGGTTGGTTGAACATCTTTCGCAATGGTGACAAGGGGAGGGGTTCAATGGTCCATTGCAAAGTGACAGGAACAATCACAACCGAAGCCAAGCAACCGACGATCATGGTGACCACGACCACAGAGATCAAAATGAATACCACTTGCATGTCTCGACCTGCCTCATCCCTGGGGCATGAAAGCAACCCAAGGTTGGCAAAGATGAAACCTAGCGAGGAAAAAAGGAAAATTTGGAGCAAGGAAGAGAAACCAAAGACGAAAAATGATGGAGATGATAGCCGAGATAGACTAGAATGAGCTCAAAGTGGGATACAAGATCATTTCTGAAGCCATCATGACCCATACATCAATCATCTGAGTGCATTACTGTTGGATCTTGTAGTCCATCCCCTTCACACGAGAGAGATCCATAACCAACTCTAGATGGAGGGAGACCCGAGGGAGTAAGCAGGTTCGAATTTAATGGTCATCGACAATCGTCAATCTCAAGGATGATAGGGGAGGCCTCGACGTAACCCATAACCTTGATGGCAGCATGACCTTGTGACACCCCATCCGAGGTTTAATTGTTTTTATTAATAATAAATAATATTTGTATTAAATTTATTTTTTAATTGAAATTGAGAAAAATTGTATTTTATAAAATCCATAGTTAGATTAAATAAAAAAATTACATATTATTGCCATCTAGAATTTCTAAACAAAATAAACAACTCATTGTATGTAAAAAGTGGAGTTTACATGTCTTTAGACAAAACATCTCAAAACTTCTTACATCTACATATTATGAAATAAACAACTAATATTCTAATAACTTTGAAAGACATTAAAACTTACCAAAAAGCATGAAGGTTGTTAGTGTATTCCAATCCAACATTAAAGGGAACAATCCAACATTAAAGGGAACACAGTCTTGATTTCGAAGCTCCATATCCTCTGTTAACCGATGGATTGTGACTTCTTCCTTAAAATCCCCTTGAGCATAATTGATTGGCATTCTTTGATTATAGGCTCATTAATGAATTCCTTTTCTCAAGTTTACAACCATGTTTCTCATCATATTACATTCAACTTCTAGAGTGACAATTTGTTGTTTTTGCTAAACAAGTGTATTCATGATTGATGAAATTCGGGAGGTGTTGCTAGTTTTCATGGACCTTTGAGGTTATCAAGAAGAAGAAAGTCTCATTGCATTGAATGGATTCTTCGTGTATTCAAAGAGCTCTTTGAATTTCTTGTAATTCCCTGTAATCCATAGAGGAAACACATAGGTAGGGGCGTCAATCCAGAGCCAAATTCTACCCAGGGAACACTTGAAATAGAGAAATGACCCCACAGATCCACAAATTGAGCAACACTACCAAGACTCCACGAGATCCACGGTTCTCGAGGGTCAATAAACATGCTAAGCTTGGGAACAATAGAGCTAGGAAGTGGAGCCCACAAGAGGGAAAAACCACAACACTAGAATATAGATACTCACTATGATTGAGGCCCACACAACCAAGGTGACAATCACCAAATTCTGACTAAGAGTGCATAAATTCCAGAAAACCGAATACGTAGAAGGAAACTAGGAACCAGAGTTGGTATGACAACAATCATAGGGCATTCCAAGAAACTGAATCCACCAAATCGTAATTCCAAAAGACCATACAAAGGATGACTATGTTTCTTACCAATTGACTGACATATGGATGAACTAGGCTCCTAACTGCCTTGCTTCACATTCCCTTTCGAGATTCCTTTATCCCATCGTTGCTAAGAAAATTCCCAACTAACAGTTCAAGTGCTTGCCCTTCCATAAGTTCAAGTGTGTGAAGGGGGGTGCGTTGGTCTTATCAAAATTAATTGCCTCACTATGGGACAAAGATTAGGGGGGGCATAACATATGTTGTTTTAAGGCGGTGGTACATGCCCTTGAGTGCATGGATATACGATTGTGGAATGACTTCATAACTTGAATTTTCATTGATCCTTAGCACCCCCGTTTTCAAAACGGTTGCCTCATTGGTGAGGGAGTTTGCTTGGAAATTATGCTCCCTCAATATTTGATAGAACAAAATATTTTGAAAGTACCACACCTCTTTGTGAGAGAGAGGGAGGATAGATGCTAATTTGTTATTAGCTGAGATAGATTTCAAAACCATCAACTTGATGATTGTGCTTGAATCTCCTATAACAATCAAAGGTTTGATTCTATAATCAATAGCAATACACAAACCACGAAAGAGGACATATGCCTTGGCTTAGTTGTTGGTGGAATTCCCTAAATGTCGGACATAAGTTGTTTCAATTTTTCCTTTATAATAAAAAATAACCCCCTACACCTACTACCCATTTATATTAAACTTGTTAATAATAATAATAATAATAATAATAATAATCTATTTTTAAGGTCACGGCCAAGCCAACACACCAAATTGGTGTATGAGACCCCCTTGTTTGTGGGACAAGGGACCCCCCTCCACCCAACGATTTGACTGGTAAATTCTACGAAGGTATACATACCCTACCCCCCTCTGGATTTGAACCTGTGACCTCTTAAGAGGAAACACATGTTCTTAACCATTAGGCCCACTCAGGCTATATACAGATTAATGAATTTAATTTAAGAAATTCAAATAAACATTATATATATATTTAATTAAATGTTTAATGATATTGATAATAATCAATATAATTAATCTTATATATATAATAATAATATTTAACTTTAAAATTAATAAAAAAATCAATAAAAAAAATTCAATTAAATATCATAAGATGTCTAACCATTCTTTATAGTATGAGTTGGATATCACAATTTGCTCTTTGGATCATATTTTGAGAGGCGGCGCCTTTTGGTCTGTGTGACAAATAAAATTTCTGCTTAGAGACGTTCCAAAATGATTAAAAATTACAAAAGTATAGTTGTTATAATTGATAATGGAGCTACAGTTATGTCTTTAGTTCCTTTACCTTTTAAAAGCAGAAAAAAAAACAAGTGGAGATTAAATTATTTTATGCTTTTCCTATGCTTCATCTCTTTTCCTTTTTAGTTATTCTGATAAATGGAATAACACCTCTATAGAATGCTTTTACAAACTACGATGATGCTAACTGACTACATGTAATAAATTCTTAAAAGTATAATATATAAATAAAATAAATCCATGATTTTATGCTTTTTGCTGATGCAAGCAGTACATAAGAAAGAGTTTATTTTCAAAGGAAAATTGTGCTTTAACTTGAGAATATTAGCTTGTCACTTCAAACTTATATATACATTTTTACAATGATTTTGTAAGAAAGTTGATATTTACTTGAGTCTAATCGTGTGGTAAATTATTTTCTATGTTTGTTTGGTATATGAAATTGGATTAAAAAAAGTTGTTTTATTATTATTTTTGACATTGAAATTTGATTTTTGGGTTTCTATTTTCATGTGATCATTTTGATAATGTGATTTTTATAGTTTAAGTATGTAGTTTTGAAGAAAAAAAATTAGATTTGTAATTTTTTTTTAACGAAAACTAAAAATTTTATTTGCTACATTGCACTATGTTTGTATTTAATATTTTGTTTTTGTTTTTGGTGTTTGGTTGTGAATGTTTTCGCTTTATGTCTCAATTGTATGAGTATTGGCTTTTCTTCTAGCTTATTTTTTTCAGTTTTCATCAAACACTTTCACGTTCAGGTTCGTGGGTATATTGTATTGACAAGTTTCAGTTTTCTTTTGAGTTTCCTGGGGTTGGTTTATCCATCATGGACCACCGAGATTTACAAGAACTGAGAAAGATTCTCATGGCACATGAAGAAATGATTCATGGCAACAGGATAACCATTTTCACTCTCACTTCTAAATTTCATGATTATGAACAACAATGTATCTCACAAATTGCCCTTGTTATGAGTACTTTGGTTTAGGTTAAACACCAACTTGTCATTCTTGAGGCAAGTGCAATATGATAAAGAACCCAGTGGAGAGTTTGCATAAAGATGCTTACTCTAGGGCTTTAGACCAATGATTGTTTGGTCAAGGGGAGCAAAATGAGGAGGATACATGGCACTGACTTCTTGAAGATATGGAGATTGGAAAGCAGGAGTCAGGGTGCCTACATGGGCCTAGAAGAGGCCAAATGTCATCATATTTTCCACCAGTTCATGTTTTATAAGGTTATTAGTATTTTAGGTGTCTTTTATAGAATATATAGTAGCAATGAGAACTTGGAAATTTGTCCAGTAGATGTATGCGAACTCTACATTTTGTTTTGGACTCGTACAAACAACATGAAACTTGAAGATATTATGTATGCTTTATTAGTGTTGTCAACTATGCTACAACCATTTTGATAATATAAAATTACTCAATTTTTGTTAAAGAAAAAAAACCTTTCATAAATCAATTAAAAGAAAAATTATCAACTTCAAAATAAAATCCTATGAAAAAACTACTAAGGAAGACTCAAGTGTTGGTGGAATTAAAAAAATATTCATTTAGATATTTTGCATGTATTGTTGATATTAGAATATAAATGATGAAATCTTATTAACAAAATTTAAGAGAAATAATAATCACTTCACATAAAGATAACTTGCTACACAAGAATACAAGATAATTGTATTTAAATACATAAGTACTCTTAAGATATAATTGATAAATTTAATTAATCAACTCACTTGATGCTTTGAAGGAGACTTGTGATGCTAACCATAATGTTAGTCTTATTCCCCGTCTCTATGCTAACCATGATGGGACACTATAATTTTTATTGATGGCTCTATGCTATAGTTCTTATTGATGGCTCTGTGCTCTTCTATTCTAATATAATCTAATTTTTTTAAGGTCACGATCAAGCCAAACACCAAATTGGTGTATGAGACCCCCTTGTTTGTGGGACAAGGGACCCCCTCCGCTCAATGATTTGACTGGTAAAGTCTACAAAAGTATACATACCCTACCCCCTTTGGATTTGAACTCGTGACCTATTAGGAGAAAACACATGTTCTAATTTCTAGGAAAATCTTTAAAGCTTCGATAATAATGATATTGAACCAAATTTAAAAAATACAAACTTGGTGGTATATGCCATGATGAATTTTTAACTGAGACATTAAGGAACTATGCATAACAACTTGTGAGAGGAGATAAAGGAAGGATGAAATTAAAACTCATATCTTAAGACCAACACATGAGATATGTGCTTTAAGGCCTTATTTCTTGAAGTATTCACCTATTTGTTAAATAAGGGTTAATAAGGAGATATATAGAGGATTGACTTATTTAGAGTGTTAAGTTATAAGAGTTGGTCCTTAAAATTCGTTCTTGAGCACATCCTAAGTAAATTCTTGAAAAATCAACATTGAACTTTGTGAAGGGTTGGGATAACCTCACATTCACTATGGAAAAGATCATAAAAGAGTTTGGGTAAGCATTGATTTGGTTCTTCATATTTAACCTCTCTTCATTGGCTTAATAAATCAACTACATGAACTATGATAAAAGGACCAAGGCGAACACTTATATTAAGTTATTCTCTTGTTGAGCATTGATACTTCATGCTCTATCACTAATACAAATGAGTTTGTTCACTTGTAAAGCCTTACTATGATGCTCTAATGTCCCAACACATAAAGCCTTTCAAAGTCTAAGTGGACCCTTACCTAACAAAAAAATTCTTTTCAAATCAATATTTCAAACAGTAAAGTTAAAATCTAATCTATCTTTAAGCAAAAGATGGACAATGTTTAAATTAAAAGATAAATTATTGGGTAACTAATGCAACAAACTTTGTAACATTGAGAGTAAATAAAAAACTCAAATCTCTCTCTTCATATACTAATAAAAATATATTAATAAAAAAATAAATAAGAATACACCAATATTTCAAAGGGATAAAAATTCAAGGTTATGATTGCAAGTTATGCTACTTGAGGGATGAGAGGAAACCAATTTCATTTCGAACAAATATGGAATTGAATATTGAATAGTGAACAATTTTTGTTCAACTATTACAAACTCATGAATAATACAAATGTAGATAATTATTGTTTATTTGGAACTTGAGTAATATAATCTTTAAGCGAAGTAGTATGGTTGAGGTTGGTAAGACTTACACAACAACTAGGTAAACATGAGACACATATATAAATGAACTTTATGTAACATGTTAACATGCTTACATATAATATCTACAAAATGGGTTCACATCCATGCATAATTCAAGGTAAAAAATGGGCTATTTCAAATACAATATAATAATAAATGGGTTCATATCCATGCATAATTCAAGGTAAAAAATGGGCTATTTCAAATACAATATAATAATAAATGGGTTCACATCCATGCATAATTCAAGGTAAAAAATGGGCTATTTCAAATACAATATAATAATAATCTAATTTAGGGACCTCCTTCGCGTAACGATTTAATTGCTAAAGTTTATCTGATTTGAACTTATGACCTCTTATGAGGAAACACATGTTCTTAACCATTAGACCCACTTGTGACCTCTTAAGAGGAAACACATATTCTTAACCATTAGACCCACTCAAACTGTATGGCATTTAACTCTAGCTGAACTAAAAAATATATGAAATAATAAGACTTAATATCATGGTTAGTTAATTTTTGAAGTTTCCTTCTAAACATTAAAATGCTTCTCAAAATTAATGGTGATGACGATTCACACTCCATCAAATAAATATTTATTAAATATTAATCAAATTCCATAATAAAACTGCCTTGTAATGATTCATCCACATTTAAAATATAAAAGCAAATATAAAAAACAAAACAAATATATGTAAAAAAACAAACAAACATATTTTTCATAATTCTCATTCTTAAAACCAACTTTTAACACCACACCCAATACCACTAATAAAAAGATTGTGAAAAGAAAAAGACCTATACCATGCACAAAATATGGTAATAAAAAGAATGTGAAAAAAAAACCTACCCAAATAAAAATGAATATTCCACCATATTATTCTTTCCTATATCCCTCTCATTCACATACCATTCTTTTTCTTTTATCACACAATCAATCTCCTTTTTCTCTCACAAAAACTTTGCTCTTCTCACACTATATATTGCCCATTACATCTCTCTCCTTTTCTTTTTCTTTTTAAAAGTGCTTCTAGAAACATGGTTTGGAGAGTCATTATCAAAAGTAATGGAAAATTATTATATCAAATTTATTAAATAACAATTATATTATATACAACAAACAAATAAACAAATTTATATTAATAATATATTTTTAATAAAAAATCAATAAACATATCTCTAAATTGATCAACTATAATATAACTAAAAACATAAATTTAATAAATTTATATTAAGAATATATTTTTAATAAAAAATCAATAAACATACCTCAAAATTGTTCAACTATAATATAACTAAAAAATTTAATGTTTTATGATCATAATATTTTAATTTTTAAAAATAATGAATATAAACTATTTAGTAACACCGATTTCTAGAAATCATGGTAAAAACATGGATTGTCTACTTCAAAATTCCCTCGCTTAAAATAAATAAATAAAAACCACAACTAATCAGTAAATTTCTGTTATTTTATTTTATTTGTATTAGGTTGTTTTTATACCTTCTCCCTTTACTCTTTGCACATGGGTGGTGTTATTCACAAAAACTTTGATCCTCGAAAGGACACCCATCTTTCCTCACTTCACAAAACATTTGTGAAAGGTGGAGCTCACTATGTCAATTAAGCATCTTTGTCCACTCCTCCGCCACTGCTGCAGAGCCGAGGTAGGAATTGTGTTAGCTAAGTCTTTAAGAATGTTCAATACATGAAGGTAAAGGTGCTGTGAGAGATGGGAATAGTGACAGGGCTATTGAAGGCACAGACATGGGAGCGAGTTGGCAAGTCTGGTCGTGTGGGAAGGAAAGATGACGAGAATGACAAGAAGCCTGCTGGGTGTTGGCACTCGCTCATGGGCACCTGCATTTCCTCCAGATCCTCCTCCTCTGTCGTCATCACTACCGCTGGTAAACACACATCTTGGCCTGCTTAATTGCTTCAATGTTTCTTTTGTAAGGAGAATAACAAATAAGCCCAGGTGGGTGTTGGGCTCAATGGGTAGAATGTGACATAGTTGATAAGTATCTCAATTTACATTGCCATCATACCCACATATATGGCTGGCTGTGTCATGTGATGGAGCATTGCTGGCTCACTCCAAAGCCGGTGGGACCTCCCAAGCCATGGTGGTGAGAATGTTACCTTTGAGCCATCAGTTTCGCCACCTTAATATCACAAAACCAACTTGGCTCTCCTCTTCTTCCTTCAAACTTGTTAGATTTCACTAATGGGGCGGTTGAAACTAGGCCTCCCAATGACAGGGTTGATGCCTATATCCCTCAATTACAGGGTCAATGCCTGTTTGTGCCTGGGTGCAGGGATCAGGTACCGATCACCCTATTCACCCCCACACTAGTATGAACCCATGGCAAAACATTCCATACTACAATCCTCCATTTATTGACATAGTCAGAGCAATGAAGAAGCTGCAAACACTGTTGGGTGGATAGATGCAAGCAATCACTTATGAACACAAACAAGCACGCAACATGCTAAGATTCTGTTGGTTTAGACGCAGTTGAATGGACAAGCATTGTTTGATACGGTCTGCACTCTGTGTGTGTGTCTTTAATGTAAAAGCAAGCAGGCAGACAGGCAAGCATGTATGCAAAACTCAGCTTACAATGGTTCGCTTTTGTTCTTTTTAACTTATGAATTCAACTAATTAGACTGTCCATTTGGATCACCATAAATTAGGTCTTTGGATAAGAGGCCTATTGCCTGTGTTTCTCTCTGACAGTCTCAACACCGATGAAGACGGTAACTGGGTGCAGTATCTAGGCTTCAGTTGGTTGACAACTTGGATAAAGATGGTTCAGTTTTTATTTGTTTCTATTTTTGAGTCATGATTGTGCATGATTAATTGCATAATTTAGGACCAACAACAAGCATTCAATGCCGATGAAAATGTGCATTGGACTGTGATGCCAATCTCAATGCCAATGCTAGACTGTAACTCGATGCATGCCTTGATTAACCTAAGAGCTTGGCTAACGATGGTTCAGTTTTTTTATTTTGAGTGAAGACTAATTAGAGTTATTATTTGTAACAGCATAAATTAGGGCCTTAACAAAACACTCAATAATGAAGCATGACTGGATGCAGGACTGTGATGCCAATGGCAGTATACCAGGATACAGTCACATGGGGCCTCAGCTGTTATTGAATTGATTTTGAATCGCATACATATGTTTGTTCAATTAATTTTCTTATGTTAGAGTAAATAGGATATTAACACCCCCTCAGGTCAATTGGGGTACCAGACCTTGAATTGCAATTTTTTAGAAAGACTAGTACATTTACAAGTTGGATTTATGTTCCTGATCTTGTAGGGAGCCTCAATGAACCAAATTATACGAAGTTAGCAGCACTGATAAGTTAATAATCTACAATTAATTCATCAGGGAAAGTCAGATGATGGTAAACTTTAAATACTCCAGGGAGTGCAGGATTGCTATTTGGGTTATGGAGTTTCTTATTACACTGAATTGTTCTCTACTTATAACTTTATTTCATCCGAGTCCTATCTACTGTTTTGTTATTGCTATGAGTTAAACCTGATTTTTTTGTGTATATGTGAATTTTTGGTCCTTATAAACTCTTCTGTAGCGGCATCCATATTCCAATCTAGTAGAAGAATATAGATATGTTGCTATGTTACAAATAGTATCCAAGCAACAGTGTTTCCTGTGGCAAAGTAAGAGCAAAAGAGAGATGAATATTGTGACTGTGTACGGGAACAGTGTTCAAGAAAACTTTGTCAAACACTTGGCATCCATAAGCAGAGAAGCAAGGAGGTCAAAATTGCAGAAAGTATGAATTGGAGTCGAGTTACCCATCATTCCAGGTGGCATCATGTCCAACTTTGTCCACTATCAGTCCACCTCAGTTGTCCCAAATTGTTGATTTGTAACTCAAAGGTTCCTATAAGTGTTTCAACTGACATTTGGGTCCATTCAAATTATTTCCGGTGAATATAATATCTGATAATCTGAAACACTAATATACAAAGCAGAAACTTGCTAGAGAGAATTGCAATCACTCACAAGCCTGGTTCGCCTTTCCAAACTGTCACAAAAACAGGCCATAGACATCAAAAAACATTCCTATATACTATTTTGGCTGTCTGTGCTTCCATTCAGGTTATTTTGTTTGTCACTTCCCTTTTAAATTTAAATTCCCTATCAGTTCTGCTCTGAAATATTTTCAAGTTGATGTAACAATAAAATATTGTAAAAAACTGGTTGTTGTCATTCACCAGTGAACACTGTCCATAGGCATCGACAATGGTCCGTTACCCCTTGCTCTTCTTGCCTGTAGCCATTGCAAGTAGATCAATTGAACAAATCAAAGGTTTACAAAGAATTTAATTTCTTAATTTGGAAGCTTAGATCTATGTTTTGCAAAGGTTTGTGGACAGGGGAAGGAGTTTCAGGATGGCTAGTGAAACCTCCCAAATTTTAGGGAACAACACAGTGGGTGACAAGGGATAGGACATAGAGAATGCCCCCAAAGTTCAGGGACAGAGTGACAAGGGTGTTAGAGTTTTACCTCATTTCTCAGTCTGTGTTGTACTACAGGTGCAGCAGATCCGTACAGTACCTAGCTCGCCTTGGGATTTATGCGCTGCTGTGACAGGTTTGAGGTGCACTAGTTTAGCCTCTAGGAGGCATTGCTGTTTTATAGATTGTGATAGGCATGCATGAGCCATCTTTAGGAACTGAGTTATCTTCAGTTCTATTTCTGTTTCTGCATGCATTTTCCATTATTCGATGAGGGCACAGATCCCTAGGCTAGTAGGGTGCACTCCATGAGGATGACCTATTCTAGGAGGGTGTAGATCCCAAGGAGGCACATGCATGGATGCATGCTGTAGTCTTCTCCAGTTGGGGTGCACTATTCATGGCACATCTATCCATGCAGGTAGGCACACTGCTTGAGGTGCTTAGGGTTAGGGTTTGACCTTGCCAGTTGGGGTGCTCCTTTGCATGTTTCCATATACAATGTATCTTCCTTCTATGTCTTATTCTATAAAAATGACCTAGGGCGCACCCCTTGGTTGGTTAGCGAGTTTTAGTTTTGAGCTATTGCAGTGTATTTCTCCTTTTCAGTTTTTGAATAGAAGATAGATGTGATTGGGAGTTCAAATCTGTGTATTTGCTATTCGTATTTCCAGCAGTGTGTGTTTATAGATTAACATATTCAAAAGTGGTTGTTTTGCTTGCAGTTTTTCAATTTTCTAGCTACCTAGTGTTTAGGTTATTTTTTGAGTGCAGAATCTGCTTACAATGGTCTGAAAATTAACATGGTATCAAAGCTTGTTCACTGAAATATTCCAGTTTTCTGTGTATGGAGAGATCAGTTCACTGTGAGAGGAAGCTGTCAGAGGGTTTCAGCAGGCGTGATGCTTAACTGTCTTCAGTGACTGAAGAGATCCAGACACGTGATAGGTTGTAGGGTGTGATGAATTAAGTCCTCCAATGATTGGAGTGTTGTTGTGTGCTAAGAGACGTGATCTGCACTTGTGATAGGTTGCTGATGTGATTTGTTTTCCGGCTGATTGTTTGGTATAGTTGTGTTTCAGCAGTTGTAGGAATGACTACTCTCGGTCTCAGAGAGTGTGACAGGTTAGGAGGCACTTCCAAGGTGTAAAATTCCAACTTTACACCTTGGAAGTGCAGAATGTAGATGCTTCTGGAGGAGGTTGATTTATGGGGTTTTGTTGAAGCAACCCCTACAACTCCCATTGATCCCAAGGACTTGGTGGAGTATAACAAGAAGGTGGCCAAGGCAAAGCAAATCATTTTAGATTTGGTGAATGACCATCTGATCCCTCACATTAGGGAGAAAAAATCAACTAAATAGATGATGGATGCTTTGATCGCTCTGTACTAGAGTGAGAATATTAACCAAAAGATGCTACCAAAGAACAAACTCACCAACACTCGCATTAGTGACAGATACGATGACCGACTACCTGATGAAGATTATTGAGTTGAGAGATTAGCGTGTTGCTATTGACATGAAGGTGGAGGATGATGAGCTCGTGCCATGGCACTAAATGGGTTCTATTTGTCCTTGGACATGTTTGTTGGGGTGCATATGCTTGGGAGAAGCTTCCTACATTTCAAAAGCTTTGGGATGATTTCATCCAGCAGGAGACTAGACTAGAGATTGTCTTAGCTAGAGTGGAGGAGAGTTGGAACCTAGCCCTCATCAAAATGATGAAGAAAGGTGGTATGAAAGGAGGACCCAAGAGGGGTCAAAAGAAGAAGGATGATTCGATTTCCTCGAACCAGGGCAAGAAAGACTTGAGCCACATAAAGTGGTTCAAGTGCCACAAACAAGGCCAATATGCTTCTCGGTATCCTAAGAAGAAGAAGGGGAAGGGTAATCAACGGTAGTGGAAATAGTTCAAAAGGAGTATAGAAGCTTTTGCAAGGCTGGATAATTTAGTATCTAGAGTTGAGACAACCTTCTCCATGGTTTCATGCCTTTCCACTAATACTGTTTCTAGTGTAGGGTGGTATGTGGACAATGGAGCATCTAGGCACTTGACCTTCAACAAGAAGGCTTTCAACAAAGTTCAAGAGTAGGAGGTAGGGATAAAGGTTGAGTTGGGTGATGATGCTACTTATCTAGTTAGGGGAATGGGATCTATCTCATTTTGCATGCCTTGAGGTGATGTTCTCGAGCTTGATAATTTTTTATATGTTCTTGGTTTAATTAAGAATCTGCTTTCAATTTCTGCCATGATAGATCTTAGATGTGCGGCTGAGTTTGATGATCAACAAAGTATTGTTAGAGATTGCAGCCAAGATCCTGGTCAAGTTTTGGCCAAAGGAATGCGAGAGGGTGGCTTTTACAAGTTGCTTGTTGATCTGATCAAATACGGAGCCCTAGTGCATGAAAATGACCAACAGTGTGAACTTTGGCACAAGAGATTTGGTCACTTGCACTATGGAGCATTACCTCTCTTAAAGGACATGGTGCAGGGATTGTTGGACTTCAAGATAGAGAAGACAAGAGTGTGCAAGGGTTGTGCACTTGGCAAGCATGTCAAGGCTGCCTTTCCAAGAAGTGAGTACAAATCGAGAGGGAATCTTGATCTAATATGTGTGGACGTATGTCAACAACTTCATTGTCAAGGAACATTTACTATTTTTCTGTCATTGATGATTCTTCTAGGAAAACTTGGATTTACTTCATGAAGATCAAAGATGAGATCTTTGCAAAGTTCCAAGATCTCAAAGCTCTCGTGGAGAATTATATGGGTAAGAAGATCGAGGTCTTACAATGGAGACAAGTATACTTCCAAGGATTTTGAATCTTGATGCCTTTTGTAGGGATGCATGGATCAAGAGGGAGCTGACTGTGCCTTACAACCATCAGCAGAATGGGGTTGAAGAGAGTAAGAACATGTTCATTATAGAGACAACAAAGGCCATGATTCATGACCTAGATTTTCCCATGTCTCTTTGGGAAGATGCATGCAGTTGTGTTGTTTACATTCTGAATGTGTGTCCTCATAGGGTGTTGAAGGATAAGACTCTAGAGAAAGCTTTCCCAGGAGAGAAACTAGAGGTTTCTCATTTTTGGGTGTTTGGGAGCCCCATCTACATTCATGTTCTAGAGGAGAAAAGGACGAAGTTTGAACCCTCCAGTTTGATGGGTATTCTTGTTGGCTATAGTGAGTCCTCCAAAGCATCTACATTCCATCACAACAGACGACAATGGTGAGCTATGACATGAAGTTTGATGAGGAGGCTTCTTTGTCTAAGTCCTAGGAGCCTTTTGGGAAGGTTGAGGAGGGAGAAAATATTGCTTCCCTAACTGTTGAAACACAGATTTCAGGCAAATCAGATTCAGATCAGCAAGGCTTTAGTACAGGAACAGAGTTTGTTTTACCACCTAGTACAATCAGGAAGTTTAGGTGGCTTACCCAGACATTGCAGGAGGCATACGAGCAAGTTGGAGCTCCAAAGACTTCTTTTTGGGTGAGTCATTCTTCTAAGGAGTTTCCCAATTATGCTGCACTGATATCTTCCATCATTGATGTAGAGCCTTATAGTTTTGAGGAGCCAAATTTAGAGTAGGTGTGGAGAGATGCCATGGCAGAGGAGTATCACTCCATTTTGTAGAACAATGTTTGGGAGATTATGCCAAGACCATAGGGGAAGTCAGTGATTAATTCCAGGTGGTTGTGCAGGGTGAAGCATACGACTAATGGGAGTGTAGAAAAGTACAAGGTCAAATTCGTTGCATGAGGGTTCTCCTAGAGATAGGGAGCTGACTACGATGAGACCTTTGCTTCAGTTGTGAGATACACTTCTATCAGAGTAATTATGTCTCTTGCATCTTATTTTAGTTCGTCTTTATATCAGATGGATGTAAAGACAACATTTTTGAATCGCAAGATAAAGGAGGAAGTGTATATCAATCAACCTAGGGGATTTGAGGTACATGGGTGGGATACCCATGTATGTAGGTTGAAGAAGACCCTGTATGGGATGAAGCAAGCACCACATGCTCGGTACTCATGGATTGATGGGTACTTCTTGTATTTGGGCTTCACCAAAACTGTTGTAGATCCTAACCTTTACTATCTGTTTGATAAATATGATCTAATAGTTTTGGTCCTATATGTGGAAAGTGTTGCAAAATCAGCGATATATCGCCAACATTGTGATATATTGCGATACTCTCAGGCTTCAGCTTTGTGATAATATTGCTGGGAAAAATCACTTTTTTTTTTCAATTTTGAAAATATTGTGATATATTGCTTGAAAATAGATATCAGCTGAGTCAAGAGAATTTTGGAATTTTTTGCTCAGTTTGAAGAGGGAAAGTAGGGGATTGAGAACAAAGGGGTTACTCACTATTACATTTGCCCGTAACAGGGCTAGAGGGAGGGGGTTACTTTAGATGTTTAAAAAAAAACCACTGAATATTGTTGTATTTTTTTTTATGTTTGCCTATATTTTCTGATATTTTCCTCAATGTTGCCGATAAGTTGTTTTATGGACCCTCGGCAATATATTTGTCGACACGATGTTTGCAACATTGAGGATGACTTGATCCTTACAGGTAGCAGTGAGAAGCTCATAGCATGGTGCAAGGCGCAGTTGGTCTCCGAGTTTGATATGGAGGGCATTGGTCTTATGCACTATTTTGAATTTTCTGGGCCTTGAGGTGTGGTAGGGTACAAGTGAGGTCTTCCTTGGTCAAAGGAAGACCTCAATAGAGATTCTAAAGAGATTTCAAATGATGGATTGCAATGCGAGCCCCTAACTATGCCCATGGTTTCGAATCCAAAGTTGACTGTGGATTTAGATTTAGATTTGGTCAATTCGTCAATTTATAGGCAGTTGATAGTTCCCTCGTGTCTATGGTGAATACCTGACTGGATTTTTTTTGCAGTAAATACATTGAGCCAACTCATGGTTGAGTTTAGGCAGATTCATTGGACTTCTACAAATGCATGTGCTTCACTACTTGAAGGGTACATTTCATTATGGGTCAAGATTTGTTGGGGTTGGAGAGTTGGGTTCAAGTATGATATCTTGGTTCAACAGGAAGCAGGCAATAGTGGCATTGAGTTCACTAGAGGTAGAGTACATGGCATCTTCTTCTGCTAGTTGCAAGGCTATTTGGCTTCGCAAATTGATAGCAGAAGTGACTGATCATATGTTGGTGCTAACGGTTGTGTATTGTGATAATCAGAGTTGCATCGAGTTCTATGAGAATCCAGCCTTTCATGATCACTCTAAGCATATGGCATTTAATACCATTTCCTCAGAGACAAAGTTCAAAACGGAGCAATGGTTCTTGAGTATGTTCCCTTGGATTTGCAGGTGGCAGATAATTTGATGAAGCCCTTGGCAAAAGGGAAGTTCGAGATGTTGAAGGAGAGACTTGGCTTGGTGGAGAACACTTTCCATGCAACGAGGGAGTGTTAAGAGTTTTACCTTGTTGCTCAGCTAGTGTTCTCCTACAGATGGATGCAACCAGCAGTTTGCAGCAGATCTGTACAGTACATAGTTTGCCTTGGGATTTGTGTGCTGCTGTGACAGGTTTGGGGCACACTAATTTAACCTCTAGGAGGTGCTGATTTTTTATAAATTGTGATAGAGTCTCATGCATGCATGAACCATCTTTAGGAACTGAGTTATCTTCAGTGCTATTTCTGTTTCTGCATGCATTTTCCATTAAATGAGGGCACAGATCTCTAGGCTAGTGGAGTGCACTGCATGAGAATGACCTATTCTAGGAGGAGGGCACAGACCCAAAGAGGCACATGCGTGAATGCATGCTGCAGTCTTCTCTAGTTGTGGTGCTCCTTTCAACGTGTCCAGATACGATGTATCTTCCCTCTGTATTTTATTCTATAAAAGAGACCTACGGTGCACCACTAGGATGGTTAGCAAGTTTTAGTTTCGAGCTATTGCAGTGCGTTTCTTCTTTCAGTTTTTCAATAGAAGATAGATGTGATTGAGAGTTCAGATCTATGTATTTTCTGTTTGTATTTCCAGTAGTATGTATTTGTAGACTAATGTATTCAGAAGTTGCTGTTTTGATTGAAGTTTTTCAGTTTTCTAGCTACCTAGTGTTTAGGTTATTTTTTAAGTGCAGAATCTGCTTAGCATGCTCTGAAAATTAACAAAGGGATGGGACATAGAGGACCACCCAAAATTTCAGGGAATAACACAGGGTGTACCGTGTGATAGGGGATGGGGCATAGGGGACCCCCCAAATATAGAAAAATATAGAAAATATAAAAGAACTAGAAAGTTATATTATTAATGCTTAATCACAAATAAACATACTGCAACATCCAATAAAGCAACTACCTACAGGTCGCATGCCTATCTCAACTACATTGATGCAAACAAATGGGTCAGCCTTTGAAGATTGATCATTTATTAAATATCTGATGCCATCAAATAAATATAATATTGAAAGAGAAATTAAAAGTATGCTATTGATAATGTGAATCATCTCTTAATTTTCTGTGAATGAAACTCATAGAGATTCTTGTGAGAAGTTTATTCATTTCTGTTGAGCAGTTTCTTCTTCTTATGGGTCCCTGGATTTGCTTGTTCCCAAAAGGGAGGATGACTGAAATTTATGCACCGACTACAAAGTACTCAGCAAAATCACTATAAAGAACCATTACCTGCTTCCTAAGATTGCTGACCTGCTGGGTCCACTAAAAGGTGCAAAAAACTTCAACATGATAGATCTTGCCTGTGGATATTAGTTCATGTGGAGCCTTTGGACCTAGAGAAGACTGCTATTAAAACAAAATCTGGGCTCTATGCTTCTTCATGCCTTTTGGCTTGACTATTGCCCCATGACCTTTATGAGACTTGACATATTTTTCCCATTGTGGAATTTTTCATCATATACCTTGATGATATCTTGACATTCAGTCAAGCTTGGGAAGACCATCTGCAGCATGTGACAAGTTAAGATTCAAGAAATGTCTTTTTGACCAAACATCCATTTGGCTTTGTAATAGTTTCGTAGGGAATCCATGTAGATCCCAAAAACAATCAAAGTGCTGAAGGAGTGGTCCACACGGAAAACTGCTACAAAGTTGAAAAGTTGATAAGCTTATTATGAAGCATGAATGTTAGAGGAAGTTGATCCATCACTGATCTACCATTGTTCGTCCTGTTAATTTGCTCAGTAAAAGAAACCATGTATTCAGATGGGGACTTGAGCCAGATAAAGCCTACTAGCACCTCAAAGATGCTTTGTGTTTAAGATCAATACTTGCTCTCCCTGATGTATTCAGATGAGGAATTTAAGGTGGAGATTGATGCCTCTCTATTTGCAGTAGGAGTTGTTCTAAAGCAGGGAGGATACCAAGTGACATATCATTTTGAGAAATTCTCCCCAGCCAAGTTGAAATATTGGATATATGATAGGGAGTTGTATAGATTGTTAAAAGCACTCAAGCATTGGCGGCATTTACTTGGTAAATTTACAATCCTCCATATTGATCACCAACTGTAGGAGTTCCCAAAGTTACAATTAAAAATCCAAGAACATTGCCATATGAAATGTGCCTCATGCTTGCAGTGATTTCTCTAGTGATCAAATACAAGAAGGGAATGGTGAGCAAAGTAGTAGACTTTCTTAGCTGCCCTCGTAATAATGCACTCAATGTTATATTTGATTCCCTTTGCAGCAATTATGAGGACTAGAAAGGGCTCTATCTAATTACTCACACTTTTTACCTATTCTATCAACTTTACAACATCCTCTAGAAGTCAATTGGGGCCTTTTTGTTGATGTTTGTAGCATCGGACAGGTACTTTTGCACCGGTCTAGTGTCGGATATGTGGAAGTCGTCCAAAGGACCTTTCATGAACTTTGGAAATTCACTCTAATTAAAGGAATTATTAAAGTGAACGACTTTTTAATTATTGAGTTAGGAAAAGTTTAATAAAATGTAATTTAATTACATTAGTGATTTAGACTTAATCTCAACCGTTGATCTCAAGTGCGATGAGATCTAATCTTAACCGTCAATCACTTTGGAGATTAGGGTTAGGGATTCAACTCAATGTTATAAAAAGAATCCAAGGTGAAAGGAGAAGACACATAGATAATGCGAGTCAATAACTCACAGTGAGAGTAAGAGAAGGACTTTTTGCTTAGTCCAAAGGAGAAGAGAGCAAGTGAGTAGCAGCACACAGATCTGGTAGCAAGGACAGATTTAGGCAGTTCATACAATAGATCGAATAGTAGGTATAGTTGCGGGTATGCGTCATATAGGTTGTATAGGGCACGGGTACCCACATGTACAATTGTGGGTATGCGTCATACAGGTTGTACAGGGCATGGGTACCCACAGGTACAACTGCGGGTATGTGCCGTACAGGGTGCGAGGTACATGCTAGAGCAACAAGCACAGTTGTGGGTATGCGCTGTACATATCGTCCATGGTGTAGGTATGTGCCGAACAGACTACACAGGCGTGGGTGCACGCCATACAGGCTGTGGGTACAGTCTATACAGGGCCATTGATGGGCTGTACAGTTGTGGGTAGAGGTGCTGGGCAACAAGATTTGGTTGTAATTTTTGTCTCTTTTCTCAGTGGGCATATTTTCCATGTTTGGGAGCCCTTTTATGCTTTGATATTTTAATGAAAAACATATTTAAAGGGCAGAAATTTCTGTGTTTGAAATTGGTTTCATTTGATTCCGCTATTTATCTTCAGTTAATTATTCCAGTCATTGTATTTTATTATGTGAGCTACAATTTAATTTTGAGCAAGGAAATCACAAGGAAATAATTTATGTAGGCACTGGAATAGAGATTTTAACATGGTATTAGAGCTTTCATTCCGAAGAGGAAGCCAATTTCAAGAGATCTCAGCAGATCTATAAACCAACAATGAAATTCTTGTGGGTGCTTGAAGGAACAAGCACACGGCAATTTATTTTGTTCAGATTAGAAAAATGGCAGCAGCTAGTCTCAGGTTTGAAGATAGGTTGAATGGAGCATCTAACTTCCTATCCTGGAAAGCAAGGGTTACCTTGCTTCTGAAGGAGAATGATCTTTAGGAAATTTGCAGCCAAGAGATTACTCCACCAACAGATTCACAATAAAAGGAAGTTCATGATAGGAAGGAGATTAGAGCCCAGCGGGTGATCTTGGATGCAGTAAAAGATCATCTGATTTCTCATTTGTCTGAGAAGCAGACGACCAGGGAGATGTTCAAACTTCAACGCTCCAGTGGGTCTTTTCCAGAGCGATAACATGAACAGGAAGATGATCTTGAGAAATAAACTCAGATCAGTGTGGATGTCCAGAACTGACAATGTTACCAACAACTTCATGAGGATCACTTAGATATGTGATCAACTTGCAGCTATTGGGGAGAAAGTGAAGGACATAGAACTTGTAAATGTGGCATTGAATGGTTTCACCAAGTCATGGGAACCATTTGTCAAGGGAGTCTGTGCTTGGGAGAAACTTCCAAATTGGGAGAGGCTTTGGGATGATTGCATCCAGGAAGAGACTCGGGAGGAGTCTAAAGTCAATAGGTAAGGAGATGGAGAGGAGAACTTGGCCTTGGTTAGTCAGGCCAAGAAAGGAAAAGGAAAGGGTTCCAAGGGTAACGGTGAGGGAGGAACCTCACAACCGAGGAAGAAGAAGGACTTGAGTAAGATCAAATGCTTCCTGTGCCACAAGAATGGTCATTATGCAACTCAGTGTCCAGAGAAGAAGAAGGGTAAGGAAAAATCGCAATAGGTAGCAATATAAGTATAAAATTAGTTGGATGAGTTTGTTGCAAAGTTTGAGAAGGAATTCTCACTAGTTTCCTGCCTTTCCACCAGCACAGTCACTGGGAGTGCATGGTGCTTGGACAGTGGTGCATCGCATCACATGATAGAAGCACGAGAGCTATTCAACAGTCTGACGGAGAAGGGCTCGGGCATCCATGTGGAGCTTGGTGACATTGCCAAGTATGCAGTGAAGGGTGAGGGAACTGTCTTTTTCCAGTTTGAGTCAGGTGGTTCGTTGGAAGCCCAAGATGTGCTATATGTACCAGGACTGAAGAAGAACTTGCTCTTAGTCTCAGTAATGGAGGATAGGGGTTTTGTCGTCATGTTCAAGAAAGGGAAAATACTCATACATCTAGAGGGAGTTAGCCCTGACACAGTAGTGAGCATTGGGGTTAGAGAGGGAAATCTATATAGGTTACAGGGTAAGCCAATTCAAGCCTTGGTACATGACAATGACAACCTGTGTGAGCTATGGCACAGGGGGATGGACACCTGTATTATAGGGCGTTGCTGATTTTGAGGGAGATTATCATTGGTCTTCCAAATTTAAGCATCGAGCAATAGGGAGTATGCAGAGGGTGTGCACTTGGCAAGAATGCCAAGGCTGTTTTTCCAAGCAATGAGAGTAGGACCAAGGGGATCTTGGATCTTATTCATTCAGATGTATGTGGGCCGATGTCAGTGGCATCGGTGCAGGGAGCACTATATTATGTGATGTTCATTGATGACTTTTCCAGGAAAACTTGGATCTTCTTTATGAAGACCAAGGATGAGGCGTTCAGTCGTTTCTGAAAGTTCAAGGCCCAGGTGGAGAACCAGACAGGGAAGATGATCGATATCTTGAGGTCGAATAATGGGGGTGAGTACACCTCCAATGACTTCAAGGATATCTGCAAGGAGGCAGGGATTAAGAGGGAGTTGACAGTCTCGTACAACCCTCAACAAAATGGGGTTGCAGAGAGAAAGAACCGGTCCATCATCGGTTCTGCCAAGGCTATGATACATGACCATGATTTGCTTATGTTTATTTGGGAAGAGGCGTGTAACACGACAATATATGTGCAGAACAGGAGTCCACAGGATATTGGGGGACACGACTATCGAGGAAGCATTCACAAGAGTGAAGCTAGAGACAGGACATTTGAGGATCTTTGGTTGTCCGGTATACATCCATGTTCCCGTGGAGAAGAGGACGAAGCTAGAGCCTTAAGGAGAGAAGGGTATATTCATGGGATAGAACGAGACCTCAAAAGCTTAGAGGATCTTCATACCAGCACAGAGGAAGACAATTGGGAGCAAAGATGTTAAGTTCGAGGAGAACTTGGCATCTAGGAAGTCTCATGAGTTACCACCAGTGGCAGAGGACGAGGAGCAAGAGGCTCCGAAGGGAGAAAAATGTTCAAAGACTTCCAGTTTAGGGAGTCAACCTTTAGGTGGGGAGGAGTCATTCGCTCCGTCCAGTTCTGTCAGGAGACCCAGGAGGTTTACGCAGACATTGAAGGATGCTAAGGAGCATGTTGAGGCTCCTAGGAGCACACTTAGGGAGAGCAGGCCTCCAAAGAAGTTTCCAAACTTTATGGCACTAATGAGTAACGTCATTGAAGAAGCAGCAGACCAATAGGTATATTAGGATGCCATGGTGTAGGATGATGTGTGGGACATTGTGCCAAGATTAGAGGGAAAACCTGTTCCAGGTGGTTCGTTGAGAAGTATCTTCCTCGCTAAGAGGGAGTGTTGATGTTTGTAGCATCAAACAGGTACTTCCCCACATGTCTAGTGTTGGACGCGTGGAAGTTGTCCAAAGG
The DNA here is from genome assembly GCA_009831015.1 of Picea engelmannii. Lineage (NCBI taxonomy): Eukaryota > Viridiplantae > Streptophyta > Pinopsida > Pinales > Pinaceae > Picea > Picea engelmannii. The sequence goes on along the minus strand of ML792449.1, from coordinate 27,580 downwards.
AGCTTTCATGAACTTTCGAAATTCACTCTAATAAAAGGAATTACTAAAGTGAACGACTTTTTAATTATCAGGAAAAGTTTAATAAAATGTAATTTAATTATATTAGTGATTTAGACTTAATCTCAACTGTTGATCTCAAGTGAGGTGAGATCTAATCTCAACCATCAATCACTTTGGAGATTAGGGTTAAGGATTCTATTCAATGTTGTAAAAGGAAGCTAAGGTGAAAGGAGAAGACACACATATAATGAGAGTCAACGACTCACAATGAAAGCAAGAGAAGGACTTTTTGCTTAGTCCAAAGGAGAAGAGAGCAAGTGAGCAGCGACAGACATATTTGGCAACAAGGATAGATCTGGGCAGTTCGTATAGCAGATTGAGTAGCAAATATAGCCATGGGTATGCGCCATACAGGTCGTACAGGGTGCGAGTATGCACATGAGCGATAGGTACAGCTGCGGGTACGCGTCGTATAGGTCGTATAGCGTGTGGGTATGCGCTGGAGCAGCAGGCACAACCGCGGGTATGTACTATACATATTGTTCAAGGAACGAATATGCACCGGATAGTTTGCAGAGGCACAGGTACATGTCGTACAGGCCGCGGGTACAGTCCGTATAGGGCCATAGACATGCCGTATAGTTGTGGGCAGAGGTGTTGGGCAACAAGGTTTGGTTGTAATTTCTGTCTCTTTTCTCAGTGGGTAGATTTTTCCAGTTTGGGAACCCTTGTATGCTTTGATATTATTTTAATGAAAAATATATTTGAAGGGCAAAAAATTCTGTGTTTGAAATTAGTTTCATTTGCTTCTGCTATTTATCTTCAGTTAATTATTCTAGTCAGTGTATTTTATGTTGATGATTACAACTTCGTGAGACATCCTCCAGGACACGTTCTCCTCTGAGACTGAGTTGAGTCAACCTGTGAGAGAGCCCATGTGTTGGGTGTGTCGTTCCTCTCTGGAGTGAGATGAGACGATGTGTGCCCTTGTGTGGGGTGAGGATGCCCATGAGATGGGTGTGTCGTTCCTCCTTGGATTGAGATGAAACGATGTGTACCCCTGTGTGGGGTGAAGGTGCCCATGTGATGGGTGTGCGTCAGACTCTGGACTGAGTTGTTATGACGTGTGGTCTTCTGCCTTGTGAACTCAGTTGAGTCAGG